>JABTXL010009415.1:4592432-4769904 GCA_025134845.1 Neodon shergylaensis
TTCCTTCCTTCCTTCCTTCCTTCCTTCCTTCCTTCCTTCCTTCCTTCCTTCCCTCCCTCCCTTCCTCCCTCCCTCTTTTTCTTCCTTCCTCCCTCCCTCCCTTCTTCCTTCCTTCCTCCCCCTCCCTTCCTTTCTTTCCCTTTCTTCCCCCTTTCCTCTCTCTCTCTCTCTTTTAGTCTCTCAATCTCTCTCTTCTTTTCTCTCTCCTTTTTCCCACTGTTTCTGCTGTTTACATGTGGCATGAGCTTGCATATGTGTGTGATGGTTATTAAACCTGCCTGTCTCTGTGTGTGTGTCTGTTTGTTTGTGTGTGTGTGTGTGTGTGTGTGTGTGTGTAAGACCAGAGGTTGGCTTTGGGTGTTTTCCTCTTTACCGTGTTTTGAGATAGTCCCTGGACTAACTGAGCCCTGGAATCACCCATCTCTGCCTGTTAGTGAAGGGATTACAGCCATCAGCCACCATAGGTGCTTTTCACAGGGATGTTTGGGGATGTGGACTGAACTTAACTCTTCGTGTTTCTGCAGCAAATTCTCTACCCTCTGGGCCATCACCTGTCCCTTGTCCTGCTTTCATCTCAAAGTCTCACATTTGACTTTTACATTTAGGCCTCTCATTTATTCAACGATATTCTTATATCTATGATGTTAAGTCTCAATTCTTTGCAAGTGCACATATGATTTTCTTAGAAAAGCAGTTTAAAAGATAATTTCCTCTATCATTGTCCTTGACATAATTATCTAAACTTGTACCATTATACTCTTATGAATTTGCTTCTCTCGGTCTTGTTCTGCCTTTATGTTTATGACAGTGGGTCCTAATAAGTTTGATTAGTACACATTCAGGTTATCTAAAGAGAATTGGTGCAAATGTAAATAATATATTGACTTTGTTTAAAACACAAAAAGACCTCCCTGCGAACAGAAATGGGAAGAATGGGTAATTTAGAAATTATTTGCATGAAAGAAGGACATAGAACCCAGAACCAGGACTGCTCGGGAGGTCCCAGGGACTCTCATGCCAAGGAGTTTCACCATACCAAAGGCAAACAGTGGAGAACTTTGATCCGATGACAGATTTCCCAGGAGAGGACCGCGGAGACAGAACTGGGGCAGGCAGGCAGTTTTGGAAAATCTCTTTGCTGTCCAAACTCATCAAAGCATACCAAATTGGAATTAACTTAGGAAGAACCTGTGTTTGAATTTTAGTGGAGAAGTCTCCAGAAGACTATAATTTATAGGACAAAACCACTCCCTGTCTTCCTGGAAAAAGGGCAGAAGCTAAGCCATCTTAACACAGGAGTTTCCAACATCTGGCTTTCCTTTCTTCCCATGCTTCCATTCTTTCTCAAAATCTTATCACGCCAGAAAGCTATCACCCTGCCACTCTCACAGAACCAGACTCTGTGGTCAATTTGAAGTAGATACAGCATTAGCAACACAGTGATTTGAAAGCGGCAGCATGTTAGGGCTGGCTTAGCGTATACAGTTTTGAGGCCCACGAAAAGGAATAGGAGGGCATGTAGACTAATCCCACGGTTGTGAACTCTTCCCTAAATCCTCTCACTAAACCATGGTGCGTAAGTTGTGAGTAATGAGATTTCTTTCTTGAAGGAAACTCTGCTTTCGAAGCATCTTGTCAACTAACACAACCATGGAGTCCATTAAAGCCGAAGCCACCCAGAGAGGATAAATGCTCCCCATGAGCCCTGTTCAGAAGATCATTCTGGACATTTTCCAGAGCTGTCGGGGATCCCTGAGACTTCCTAGAGCAATGGGATGAGGTGTAATTAATATTTGGATCCTTATTTGTAGGTAGAATTAGTAGTTCTCTCTCATGAAGCAGTGTGGTGCAAGCCCTTTCTTCAACTTCTGAGTCAAGCAAATTCTGACCTCTAGAATCAGAACTGTCTTAGGACGAGCCTGTGAACACATGGGCACCTATTCATGTTCAACCACTTTGGCTTTTTTATTATGTCAGCTGTTCTACATGTTCAACTTCTTGAAGGAAGAGGCTTCCTGTATAATTAGGTACCAGACAGGTAAAGTTTGCACAAACTTGTGCAACCACTCTGGAAAGCAGTGTGGAGGTTTCTCAGGAAATTCGGGATCAACCTACCCCTGGACCCAGCAATACCACTCTTGGGAATATACCCAAGAGAGGCCCTATCATACAACAAAAGTATATGCTCTACTATGTTCATAGCAGCATTGTTTGTAATAGCCAGAACCTGGAAACAACCTAGATGCCCTTCAATTGAAGAATGGATGAAGAAAGTATGGAATATATACATATTAGAGTACTACTCAGCAGTAAAAAACAAGGACTTCTTGAAGTTTGCAGGCAAATGGATGGAAATAGAAAACACTATCCTGAGTGAGGTAAGCCAGACCCAAAAAGAGGAACATGGGATGTACTCACTCATATTTGGTTTCTAGCCATAAATAAAGGACACTGAGCCTATAACTCAGGTTCTAAGAGAAGCTAAATAAGAAGGAGAACCCAAAGAAAAACATACGCATCCTCCTGAATATTAACCTTCATCAGGCGATGAAAGGAGACAGAGACAGAGACCCACATTGGAGCACGGGACTGAAATCTCAAGGTCCAAATCAGGAGCAGAAGGAGAGAGAGCACGAGCAAGGAACTCAGGACCGCGAGGGGTGCACCTACACAATGAGACAATGGGGATGTTCTATCGGGAACTCACCAAGGCCAGCTGGCCTGGGTCTGAAAAAGCCTGGGATAAAACTGGTCTCGCTGAACATAGCGGACAATGAGGACTACTGAGACCTCAAGAACAATGGCTATGGGTTTTTGATCCTACTGCACGTATTGGCTTTGTGGGAGCCTAGGCAGTTTGGATGATCACCTTACTAGACCTGGATGGAGGTGGGTGGTCCTTGGACTTCCCACAGGGCAGGCAACTCTGACTGCTCTTTGGGCTTACGAGGGAGGGGGACTTGATTGGGGGGGGGGAAAGGGGAGGTGGAGGTGGGGAAGAGACAGAAATCTTTAATAAAAAAAAATAAAAATAAAAAAAATAGTTAAGGAAACCCAAGCAAAATGTCCTACCTAAACTTGTAAAAATGAAGGGCCCCTTCAGAATGTTAAACTTGTGTGAATTTTAACCTAGTGGTGGTGGTGCATGCCTTTAATCTCAGCACTCAGGAGGCAGAGACAGATGGATCTCTGAGTCTGAAGTAAGCTTGGTCCACTGAGTGAGTTCCAGGACAGCCAGGGCTACACAGAGAAACCCTGTCTTAAAAAGCAAGCAAACAAACAAAAACATAAAAAACCCAAACAAACAAGCGAACATAAACTTGTGTGAATTTTTTTATTAAGTAATCCTTCCTAACAATCAAGCTTGTACTAATTGCCACTCTTAAGAACAGAGCAGTAATTTGGTGGGTATTAGTGGAGTGATGCCAACCTGGCCCTGGTCCATATGCCATTGAGAGAACCCTGCCCTCTGGCACCCATTACCAAGACAAACACTGAATATGGGCAGAAACCTTATAGTCTGGGCTGGCGTGGAAACAAAATGAAGAGTCTCTGCCTGACTCTCTTCCTGCTATAGAACCTTCCTCTTTCTGCCTTCCTGCACCCTACAGAGCCCTGCAGCTGTTCCTGGATGACATCAAAGCACCTCTGCATCATTGAACCCCCTTTTGTCCAATGCACCTACTTTCCCTTTTCTTCCTAATGGGCCCTTCATGGAGAAGGCATCAATCACACACATGGATAACCATGTACTAACTGGGCTAAAGTTTGGAGATCAGATGGCAACTGCTGTTTGAAAAGACACTTAAAAGCTAAAAGCATAACGGTTCATAGGTTAGAAACTACTAATTTTCCCTATCATCTGTCCTGGCAGAAATCCAGATAAGTCAGGATGACCCAGGCCATGTGCAGGGGGAAACAGTGGTGGTGTCTTTTAAGCCTTGTGAGTACAGTTAACTTTTCTTGTGGCCATGAAATTATTGTCTGGTTGTGAAAATTTCATCCCAGACTGGCCTCAAATGCTCTGGTTAGTTGTTCTTGATCTATGTGGCTGTTGTTAGACTTGGACACAGTGACATCCACCACCACAGGCAGCCCAGTGCACCATGTCCCAGACACTTTGTTCTGACCATGCTGGGTTCTTGGCTTGGCTGACTTTCCATAGAAACTATGGTGATCCCATTGTCTTGGTGGCTGGCTGTGGCTCAGGAGAGACATGTAGGGACAAGAGCCCTCTGGGAGGAAGGCTGTTGATGGGCTCTAGGGAGGAGGATCTGGACTGCTGTCAACTGCAAGAACTCATGGGGCTTCTTCTAGGAACTTGGATTCCATAAAGATGCTCCAAGACATGTCTGCTCATGTACAAAGTGTCCAGTCTGGGGAACACTGGGTCTGGTGGGGTGGATGGGTGGGGACACTGTAGTAGGAAAGATGACCAGTAGACCTGGTTTTGACCTGTGGGCCAAACTCATTACCAGCAAATATAGGTAAAACATCTAGTAACCGCATAAAGGGGTCACATCATTGTTTCCTCTAATGATAAGAACATCAATGTACACTACAGAGTTTAAGACATAGAAAACACAACAGTCTTCAGTGAAGAAACAAATACTATCCCAATAGTTACAGCTACTACCACTGTTAGCAGGTTAGTAATTTCTTATATGTATTGTATGTATATTATCCATATGTGCATATGTAATTTTAGCTAAGAGAAGTGTGTTATATCTTGCCTTTTCCACTCAGCACTACATATTTTTAAGCAAAATTATTTTGATAGCTGAATATCATTTCATCTTTTTGCATCCCATAATTTCATCAATCAGACCTCTATTGTTGGACATTTAGGTTGCATTTATTCTTTTCCTAATTATATATTTTGCATGTAAGTCTTTGCTCACCTTCATAATTATATGCTTAGAATGCGTTCCTGGAATGGGGTATTCACGTTGTATTTTAAATACACACTTTCCGATTTCCCTCTATTATAAAGATTGTTCTAAATTATATTTCTGACAGTAGTGTGTGCAATGCGTCATTCTGCAGGAAGCCTAACACTGAGTCGATTGTAATCTCTGTTGAGAGGAGACTCACAAAGCTCTACCTCCTTTAATTTTAACAGTTTTGTCTAATAAAATTATTTGACTATTTTTAATTTTTGACTAAATATATTGACAAATATCATCTATAGGCATGATCTTGTTTTAAATATCCCATCAGAATGTTTTCTAAACTGAGAACTCTACTCTGTCCTTACATAATGACAACATTCTGCTATGTCATCCCCTGTACTTTTGATTTATAACTTTTGCAATCCTATAATCAGTATTTTAAGCCTTTTCCTTTGGGGGAATGTCTATGCTTGATATTATTAAGATTCTATTACTATTCTATTCTTATTACATCTATTATTATGATGTCTATCTTTCTCCCCTGATATTTTGAAGCAGTATTTTGACTGTTAAGCAGTCCTTTTATCCATCTGTATTTTGATGATAACATGAGGCAGAGTAGGGCCTGTAACTTCCGCTCCGTCCATCAGAAGCTGACCTATTTCCCCGGTACAATTTATTGAGTGATGCATCGTCCTTCATTGACTCCAAATGCGACCTTGTTGGTACGCGGCATCTTTGCACAGGAACCCTGCTTCTGGGTACTCTCTATTTGATTCCATAGGTCTGTCTGCACATTTCTGAAGCAATACCACATGGCTTTCATGGTAACAAATCGATGCTGCCTTCACATTTATTCATGTACTTTGTCTCTTCCACTTTTGGTTCATCAGTTTTTGCTTCTTTTCTAAAGAACATCTTTCTCCTTTATTTCTTGGCCTTCTTTACAGCTTCAGTGAATTATTGATAGACTATTTCCTACTTTATTAAAAATATATTTAATGCTCAAAATATAATGCGAGGGCTTGGGAAGATGACTCAGCAGTTAAAAGCACTTGCTACTCTTGGAGAGGATCTGGGTTCAGTTCCCAGCACCCACACTGAGCAGCATACACTGCATGTAACTCCAGTCCCAGGGAATCCAACACTCTCTTCTGGACTAGTTGATTACCTACACACAAGTAGTATACATATATACACTCAGGTACAAATATGTACCCACGGAATAAAGAAAACAATGTTTAAAAGAAATGCACTTTTAAGTATGATGTTGCTTCTACAATGCTCTCATGATTAATTCTCAAGGCTTTTTATTTTAAATTTTTGTTTGTTAGGGTTTTGATATAGGGTTTCATGTAGCTCAGGTTGGCCTTGAAATCATTCTCTAGCCTTGACCTACTGATTTTCTTCCCTCTTCCTCCCAAATGCTGGGTTGATGGTCATAAGCCACCTCACCCAGCTCTTACCTCTTACTCTTTAATCAAAGCTTCGATGTTTTCTTTGTCTCTAAGAGTTATTTTTAAACAATCACTAACTAGTCCCTTCGTAATTTTTAGGCTTTTATTATTAAAATGAAATCTAAATACTTTTTTGCTGAGATGTATTTCTCTTTTTATGTTTCTTAAAGCATTCCAATGATCTATTAATCCATAAGGTGTGTGTGTACCTATCAATTATAGTTATCAATTTTTTTCTTTATTTCTTTGTTTTCCTTACAATGTACTATGAGCATATTTATTTGAGTTTTCCCATATTACTGTTCTTTGTATACTCTTCTGTATGTTTGCTTTCTTTGCCTTATGCATTTTGATATGAGTCTGTTAATGAGATGTTTCTATACCTATCAGTATGGAACAAATTGATGCACCATACAAGAAAGGGCATAAAATCTATGACATTTCTGCTAATATGCATAATCTTATCTAATCATGAGGAGATGGCAAATGAATCTAAATTGAAGAGTAGTTTATAAAAATAACTGGGGTACAGTCTTTAAGGCTGAAAGTATTAAAGTCAGAGAGATCAAGAAGAAACTGGGGAATTGTGGCAGACTGATAGAAAGGCAAATATGTCAGTCCATGCTAACATATGACCCTCACTTGTTTCTGTCTGCCTTTAAAATCACCTCTGGGACAATTAACCAAACCTGACTAGCGGTCTGCATTAGATGTTAGTAGTAAATCAATGTGAATTTTGTTGAATTTCCATGTTCACCACATCAGCAACTTTCTCTCTATAAATTTAGGAAAGGCCTTTCTACTCTTGAAGCTGTTCCTATTGTAAGTTGATCAAAATGCTGTTTTCTGGACATGACAGGGCTGTCGCATACATGAACTCACTATGGCTATGACTGCCTACACAAGACTGTGTAAGATCAAGCCAACAAAAATCCCAGCATATACTAAGGAGGGACTCAGGAAGCCCCACCCAATTTGAGAAGCTATTAACAATTGATGACTAGTGGGGTTGTAGACCTTGAATAGATACTCATGACTTAGTAAATAGTACTATATTCATGCATATATAGGCAGTATTAATTGGACTCTGGGTTGGGAGGGAGGGAAGAAGTAGAGACAAACACATTAAGTTGGGAGGGAGAAGTGGAGGGGATAGGACAGGAATTGGAGAAGAGGGAATAAAGGTGGATTTGATCAAAATACACTATATGTATATATGAAATTCTCAATAAAGTTTGAAATTATTTAAATTTGAATATATATAATAGGACAGAAATATATTCTGAATCATCTATTCTTCTTCCTTATAGCCAAGACCTTCCATGTAGCTTGGCTTTATGGGTCATATTGTTACCTAAAAGTGTTACTACAAAGGGATGATGGTTAACTCTGGATACAGATAAATTTGTCTTTGCCTAAAGAGGCTTTTCTAGCTATCTGGATAGTCGTGTGTGTGTGTGAGAGAGAGAGAGAGAAAGGGGGGGGGGAGAGAGAGAGAAACCCTGGGATTGAATTCAGGGTTTTGCCCCTTCTAAGTAGGTGTTCTACCACAGAGCTGGACCCCCCACCTCCCATCAACCTCAGTAGAGTAATGAAGAATCAAGAAGTTGGGAAGTGAGGACAACTCACACTGTAAGCCTCCCTGGAGATACTCAAAGGAAGCATTGCTGTCTTCAGAATTAGAGGCAGGGTTCTTGTTGCACAGTGGGTAGAATAAATTCGGATGAATGCTATGGCCTCATTGTCCCAGCTGTTTCTGCAGTAAGACTAAATCTTCAATAAATAATGCCATTTGGTGATTTACAGGCCTCCCTGATTCTGGAAATTATTTATGGAGGAAGCAATAAGGTAAGTCACTTCTAGAAGACTTAAATTTTTGTCCCTTCTACCACCTAACGTTTGACATAGGGGAAAGCAATTAAACACACAGGACTTGAAATGTAAATGAAGAGGTGGACCCTTCCAAGTATGAACTTAAAACTTTGAACATTTTAAGCTTTAAGAGGAAGGAAGAATCCATTGGGGCTGAGCCTATAGAAAGCTGGGCAGTGTGCTGGGTCTTGCACGTAGGACAGGGTATCTATCCTTGGAGAGGGAAAGCTAGCATTGGAAAGCAGGTTAGCTTGGGTAGAGTTTGAGAGCTAAGATAGGCTCCACCCATGTGGATTCTGGCCTAAGAAGATTCTGAAATACAACTTTTGCTTTTAAGGTTGTTCTGTGGATAAACCCCCTTAGAGTTTTCAGTACCCTTAGGAATGTTGTGTTTCTAGGTAGACCACACTGGCTTTCTTACAGAAGAGTTAATGCTTTGAATGAGATCTGTGCCACTGAAACTTCTCTTTCTGACCAGTAGGCAGACTTAGGAGAGGAAAGGCAACTAGCAAAACAACAACAACAACAAAAAGCTATAAAATTAATTTGTCATTGCCTTGTGAAATTTAATATATCATGGTTAGGGATTGTGGGTGTCTCATTTTTCCCTCTCTCTAAGTAAATGTCTGGGTAGGGTCCATGTAGAGTAACAGAAGGTAAAAGATATGTTGCCTCCAAACTGTAGAATGACCCTCATGACTTCAGTATGCACACCACATTTCAGGGACCTACTGCCATCATCAACCACACTGAGGATCTCTCTAGAGAAGAAATCGTTTGGTATTGGTAGCTGGGAATGTTGGATGGGTAACTGTCCTGACTGAGATGGTTAGGGTATATGTTGGGACAGTGGACCCGCATGTTGTGGGACACTCTGGCAATGGTGACAAAGAAGCAGAAGCGCCTCTTGGATCTCGGCCTGGGGAGTGGTCAAGCGGGGAGAAATCTGTCCCATGGGGCATATGTCAGGCCTGGTTGTGCCCCGTGGCTAGGAAACTCTTCATTTATCTGAAGGCAATAAAACTGCAGCGGCCTGTCTGTTTGTGAAAAGCAGACAATTGCAGCCCCAGGAAGGAAGAGCCTGTTCCCAATAGCGAAGTGGAGCGTGGAGCCCTGGCAGGGAGAAGCCAGAGAAGCAGGCCTGGGCCAAGGGCCATGGTGGTGGCTGCGCCGTGGGAGCATCATTGTCCCACTCTCTTTCCTTCTCTGCTTGGTTGGGAACACAAAGAGGAAGAGGGTGGGGTGGGAGGGCTTGGCCTGTCTCCCTGCAGAGGTCGGTCCCTGGCCTCAAATGATTATTGCATTTAATGAATCGCAGCTTGTAAACGGCTTTGAAGCTAGAAGGCAAAGCTGGAGCATGGAGGAGGATTCTTTTTCTGAAATCATTTTCTTCTAAGATTTGAAAAACAAAATGCTTCTTGAGCCGAGAGTGGCAGTCAAGGCTGCCAACCTCTACTGGTGCAAACTCTTTTCTTTTTTCTTTTGGAACATGAACCACAAAATGTGGATGATCCAAAGCCCAGGAAGTCAATGGCTTTGACATTTAGGCAGGAGGGGGGGATATACTTCAGGGGTTTCCACCCAGCGATAACAATTAGCCCCATTAGCTTGTGCATAGCCCGTCAATGCAAGGAGCATCTAAACAGTTAGGGTAAATCACTGTGGTGCCCCTGGGAGCATCTCGCCATGCTCGAACCATTTCGCCAAACAGATGTAAAAAGATCATATGGTACATTTTTCTTAGTGGCAATTAACCTCAATTACTACCCAATAGTCGCCCCAACAGTTGCATGGAATTAGGTCTGTGAGGGACCTGGCCCTGGCTCTGGGCTCACCACAACAGTTACCTGGAAGACAGACACTGGTTTAGAACATTTTCTGATGTGGTACAAATCATGTTACTTGCTGCCAACAATAAAAGGAGAAGCAGGTGTGCCCTCACAGCCCACCCTTTATAGTCTGGGCACCATGACAGCATCTTCCCTGGCTCTCCATGTAATGAACCAGGGAAAAGCCGGAGAGGAAGGCGAATGAACCTCCAGGCTGTCTGCAGTGACCTGGAAGCATAGAGTTGAGCTCCGCTTTTCTCTTTTCAGAAGCAGCCCTGCCTGATAGCACTCTAACCCATCTCTGTCGTTCACTTGGGCTGTCCGAGGTGTTTGTGTTTGCGCCATCCCTTATTAGAATAAAATCAATGTTGCCATAGACATCAGAATAATTACATGCTTCTTCTAGGGAGGCATTAAAAGCCTCTCCCCTTCATCTCTGCCCTCTCCTTCCCTTTCCTCCTTTCTCTGTCTCTTCCCCTCCTCTTGTCTGTCTCCATGTTTCCCCTTTCCTTTCCTCCTCTTGTTCTCCTTCACCTTTGGCAGTTTAGTTTGCTGTTCCATACATTTCTAAGATTTATACTGTTTAATTGTCCTTCCCTTTCTAGTTCTTCCTTAGCAGGACTGAACTCACACCTTCTGTTTGTGCTTGCCCAGATCCCTGTTGTCCATAATCTGGGCCATGTGTCCCCAGCATCTGTGGATGCTGTGTTAATGTGTGGGCATTTATTGCTCATTGTCCTTGGTGAAAGCTGCTTTTTGGTTGTGCTCTGATCTACCTTGAGATTTTGTTAGTGGGTCTCCTCACTTCTCAAATTTGTCTCTTTGTGGTTAATATTTCCAAGTGTCCTAATTGTATAACCCATGCCTAATCCTCGGATATGGTCCATGCTACACGCTTGACTCTCCTTTGCTGGTTGCCTGTCTTTTCTGCCTTTGTTCACCGCTGTCCTTCCTAAGAGGTCACCATAATGGAGAAAGCCAGTGTGACTTCTAACCTTAGCTCAACCTGATCCTGGGAAACTATGTAACTTCTTAGCCTCTATCTCCTTGACCACCAACAGGCATATGAAAATTAATCTCTCAGAGCTATTACAATCACTCATTTGAAAAATATAGTTAAAACTCCCGACTCACTGCCTGGTATATTGTAGGTGTCTACAAGTGCTCATTTTTTCTTTGCCATTTAAGACAATTACATTCATTTAAAAAATTCTTAGGGAAAAATTCCCCATAAGTCTTTCAGTACAAGTGGAGAAGCAGAGGCAGGTGGATTTGTGTAAGTTCAAGGACAGCCTGGTATATGTATTGAGTTACAGGACAGCCAGGGCTACATAGAGAGATCTTCTCTCCAAAATGCCAAAAACAACAAGAACTTACTGAAGACAGGTAGAGCTTGAAGCTTTATCTCCCAATCCTACTGCTTTCTGGGCTTTGGTATAAAGTTTACAAGCACCTTTTGTCCCTTGTCCGTCGTAGGCCATGCTGATCTTCCTCTGTGAGGAACTTGGCTCCTTCCAGTATCTCCACAAGCAGTATGGCAGCATGGGGGCTTAGCTTATAAATGCTCGGGTAATCTACAGAACTTTGTCCCATTGTTGAGTGGAATTGTAGCCCATTGGGAATGACCTTACTATCCTGTGAGTGGGAGAGAGAAGAATGTGGCTGTCTGTGGCCCGGGATGTGGATGCTATGGGGAGAAAGAAAGTCGTATTAGATCCTTACCCAGTGCGAAGAAAATGCTCGGCCATGTCTATTTCATTTAATTGCATGGTATGAGGTTCACTCTAATCAGTGAATGGTTAAATAATCTCTAAGAAAACTGTGAACAATGATCTCAGAGGAAGGGACACACACACACAAACACACACACATGCATACATGCATGCGTGAGCTGGGAGTAAGACCCTCATGGAGAGAAAAGAAACCACTAGTGAGGTGGAGCTGTGTTGATGCAGCCATGGCTAAATACATTGTGGAGTCAAAATGATGGGGACAGGGCCTCTCAACAGAGAAGTGCAAAACCCTCTTGATTACATCAACAAGCTCTACAGACATGATGCTACAGAGAAGGGATCCATAGGTAGGATCAACTCCCGCCCACATAAAAGAGGCCTCTCTTTCAAAGGAGGCAGCCACAATTCCTAATGAAGGATGTTACCGATCGTGGATGTCCTGGGCCACTACAGAGAGCTTTGTTTGCACCGCGGGCTCCCCAGCACCCTACCTTCTATTTCTTTTCTAGGGCTTGCCAACCATTGTTCACAGATTCTCTCTTCAGAATCGCTCAAGAAGCAGGAAAGGGGAACAGAAACCGTACAATAGCAGTCTAGACATGAAAGCCTTCCCCGAATAGCTTTTTCCGAGTGTGTTTGCGGGTGATCCCAGTGAAGTATTGGACAGCAGCTCTCAGAGTGGGAACCTTTGACCCACTGAAGTGGGAATTCTGGGGTGGGCTCAGCAGTTTGTTTGACGAGCCCTGCAGGTGCAGCTGGAGCCCGCTGATGTTGAAGAACAACTGAGGGAGGGCATTCAGTTGAAGAGTCGCACTTCCGGGATTCTAACCTCAGCCCTGCTGTTTACTGTGACGTCATGGAGCTGGCATATGCATTCGAGAGAAACGCTGCCCGGAGGCTGCTGACAGAAGAGTGGAGTCTCGCATTCTGTGGTAGATACCTCAGGAGTTAGGCATGGTCAGTCAGTCTGTCGACTGGGAGGCGTCCTGGGGGAGCTTTTCCTTTTTGTGCTGTCTGCCTCTCTGCCTTCTGGGATGTTCCGAGTTCTGAAGGACATGGTTTGCCTTGTCTCCTACTACTAAGTGTGGGAAATGCTGCCTTATGGGTACCCTGCCAGAGAGGATAAGTGCTCCACTCAGAGCTTGGGAAACACAGGCCGGCTGAGACCATGGCTGTGTGTTGCTTTGTTTCAAAGGAGGTGGGTAGAAGGAGCAGGCTCTACCAAGATTTTCCCCTGTGGTGACACTGCTCTTCCTGAACCCTGAAAAGGAATGAAGAGAAAAAAAAAACTTAGCATTTCTGTGGTTGAGTTGATATTAAAATGGGAAAAAGCTCATCACCGGAATTAGAATGTCCCATTCATTAGTCACGTTTTCTTCTCAAATTAAAATGTCCCTGCAAGCAGGAAAAGAGCAAGCCCTTATGACTTCATAATTTATTATTTCTAAGAAATATAGTTAATTCCCAGTAGAGAGGAATCTAGAAATGATTTTCCATTTCTATAAGCCCCCGGATGGTAATCAGCCTCACATACCCTCGTGAAGGGGAACTTATACTATCTGAGGAGTTAGCTGGAGCTGACCAGGAGGGGGGGGGGGCGCTAGAGACCTGTTTTCCATAGTGGGGCATCTTGGGCTTGTAGAAACTGAACTCAGGCTTTTTCCTCACAAAGGTTTTCCCAAGCTTGCCCATAGCCATTTTGATGGCCACAGTATATTGTCTAGGCCACCAGAAAAGAATGTGCCAGACACCAACTATTGGCTTAGGATAAGAATGAAGAGACTGGAATCTTTGCTGACACTAAGATACTGGCTAGGAAGATGCTTTCTGGAAGGACCTTGGCCTCCCCATGGCACAGGCCTCTCTGAGCTTGAGGTCCAGAGCTCTAGTTACGGACTCTCAGAGACCTCTCTCCAATGCTAGGATAGCACTCAACCATTCGTGAGCAGAATAGCTTAGTTCTCATCCCTGTGGTTAGACCAGGGAGAATTTCTGAGCATGGTTCAAGGATCTCATGCTGTGACAAGGGAGAGCCATATGGCTCCCATGAGATATATGTCCAATGATAATCTAGACAATAAGTAACCCCCAGAGTTAACAGACTGAGAGTATAGATCATCACAGAAGTTAGCAGTGGCATCTCACCCTGGACTTCAGCGAAATGCTGATTTGCAAACAAGATCTCTGCCTTGAATTTACAGTTCCCAGCTATGTAAATCCAAGGGGGAGAGGATGGAAGCGCTGATAAAACCCACCTCGAAAAATAGGCACTAAATCTAACATGTTATATCTCAATTCCTCATGAATTTATTCACAGTTATTCTTTACAGCAGTGATTACATATAAGTTATGTTCCAGAACAATAAAACGTAAACAAGCAAATTATTTAGGCTTGACTGTAAGATCAAGTCTCTAATTCTTCAGCTGTGTTAGTCTCCATGTGCTGTTTAAATAGTGGCTTGACAGTGCTCTAATTTGAGCCACCACTAGGAACCACTCCATCTCTCTAAATGGCAGTTTATGTTTTGGGGCTTGACTAGGATAATATTCCCTCATAGGTTTCATGATTAGGCTGAATAACAACCCTCCCCACCAAGTGTCAGATCCCAATCTTTGGAATCTGTGAATGCCACTGTAAAAGGCAAAAAAAAAAAATGTGAAAAATAGGGATTTTGAGGTGGGTAGATGATACTGGATTTCACGGGTTGCCCTAAATACCATCACACCTCGGTACTTGCAAGAAAGATGAAAAAGGAGACTTGCCAGACTCAGAGGAGTTATAAGAAGCTGGCCTTGAATAATATGTTGATGTAGCCATAGAGCAAGGGATGCTGAAGCCATCAGAAGTCAGAAGAGGAGAGACATTTTGTTTCCCAGAACCTGCTTCTGTTTTCTACTCTGTAATGCCAATCATGGGACATCTTGCCTTTGGAGCTATAAGGAAATATTCTATTTAGATCTGCCAAGTGTGTGGTAGTTTGTTACAGTACCCACAGGAACTCATATAGTATACACTCCTTAATGGTAAGGAGAACAGAGGTGTAGGACCAACTCAACTCCAGTAGCTATCTCTGAGTATCACTGTGTTCAGCTCCTCACTCTCCCATAAGACACTTACATTCCTCCTTTAGATAAGCCACACACACACACACGCACACACATACACATGCACGCACACGCACGTGCACGCGCACGCACACACACACATACACATGCACGCACACACACACGCACACGCACACACATACACATGCATGCACGCACACACACACATACACATGCACACACACACGCACACGCACACACACACACACATGCACACACATACACATGCACACACACGCACACACATACACATGCACACACACACACACACATGCACACACACACACATGCACACACACACACACACGCTGGGGAGATAGCCCAATTGGTAAAGTGCTTGTTTTACTACAATGAGCACCTGAGTTTAGTCCCTTGGGATCACAGAAAAAATACAGATTTAGTAGTATGTACTTGTCAATGCAAATCTAGGTAGACGGAGATGGAAGGAACCTCTCGTCTCATTGGCAGGCCATCTAGCCTCATTAGTGAACTCTAGACCAATGAGAGGCCTTGTCTCCAAGAAGATAGATGGTATTCATGATGAGGACTCCCCTGAACTCCACATGCATGTGAAAACTTTGCCGTCTATAAGCCTTGACTAACATCTAACATCATTATAAATTGTTCCCAAGCAAAATGGATCTGGAATATTGGTTTGTTCTTCCACCCTCTGAAGTACCTAAGCCATTTTGAGACATGTGTCACTATCTGTTTGTACTTCTAAAATGTCGGTTGCATACCCAGATCCTCAGATATTTGGGGTGGTATAACACTGACATGTTAATTCAGGAGATGCATGCTTAGTTCATCACAAGTCTGATGAGTGTTATCAATGCAGGAAGCATTCAAATAGATTCCAATTGCTAATGTCAGCAACAACATGTAATGTGTGCTCATCCTCATACTACCAGCACTTAGATCTCTGTGTCTGTTGAAGATTCTGAATATCTCCAGATCTTGACAATTGTCCACAAGGTCCCTGGAACAGTGCCTGTTAAGACAGGCTCTGCAGACGTGTGATTTTATGTCTCATTTCTAATGCCTGTAAGCCACATAACCTTGAGCATAATCTCTTTAAATTTCAGTATCTTCACATGAAAGAACTATAGTAGTTCTTATCGCACAGGATTTTGTGAGGACTGAGAAATGCATGTAAAAGTATAGTGTGATATTTCCCACTAAGATAGGGAATGAGACCAATATCTTCTTAAACTATTCTTTTTCAACATCATACTAGAACTCTTAGCTAATAAACCATGTAGTAGGAGGCGGCTTGTTTATTCTTGGCTGCCCAGACCATGAAATAATCACTCAGAAACTTCATTATTTGCAATACTGTTTGGCCAATAGCTTAAGCATATTGCCAACTAGCTCTTATATCTTAAATGAACCCATTTCCATTATTTTATATTTTACCACGAGTCTTGTAGTCTATGGGCAAGGTGTTTCTGGCTAAGTGCTAGTCCAGGCTCTCGTGGGTTTCCTAGATTTCCACAACTATAACCTCTGCTATGGCTGGTAGTGTGTCCAGAGCACCCTGGTGCTACCCTACCTGGCAACTGACTGGAAAGAGAATCCAGAAGAGGATGGAGAAAGACTGAAGGGGGTTACAGAAAATAAGAGACCAGTTTCCAGTGAGACATAGTAAATGAAGAATCACATCAACACCAGCTCTGCCTGAGACTTCAACTCTTGCAAATGTCTCCAGATCTTAGAGCTGGCTCTCATTATTGCTGAACCTGACATTTCTTGGAGGAGCTGGGACAAATATAGTCTCAAATAAAAGATTCCCCCCACCTGGTTATGAGCGAAGCTCGGGTGTTCAGGGAAGGAAGGGCTAGTTAAACAGTTGTGTGTGTGTGTGTGTATGCTTGGGTGTGACTGCCTGCCTCTGCATGATGGCCAGTGTGTATGTGAATGATCACATGACTGGGTTTGTGTGCATGTGCATGACTGTATACTTGTACTGAACGACTGTTGTGTGTTTCTGGGAGATCAAGAGAGGGGAATACCAAGGTGTTGACAGCAGGCAAGAGATGGTTGGGGAGAAAGGACCATCACAGGACAGCCATTTAACTGTACCAGGCTTGGGTGTGACTTTCTGGTGAGAGGGAACACAGAAGATGGTACAGAATTAGAAACCCAAAAGCCTGCGCCAAGTCTATATTGGGCTGCCGTATGCTTCTCTTCCTCCAGTATTTAGGATGAATGGCTATAGGCCAGATCCAATTGTAGCTTTTGTCTCTGACTTCATTTTAATGAGAAACAAACACTAGTATTTTTTTTTATGTTGTCATATGTAGAAGACTCTTTTCCCCTCCACCCTGGTTCTTGGTTCTGCTCTAATATAAGAACAGCCAAACAGATTGAGAGCAATCTTGCCAAGAAAGTTGTACTGTGGGGATGGAAATGCACAGAGGGAGATTTTAGTCTGAAGATGGAAGGCATTTACTGAAAGTAGACATCAGAATCACAGTACATGGACACGTTTTGTGGAGGTCATTTTATTTGCCCTTAGCAATGAATTTCAAGGTGGTCAGAGAAACCAAAAAAAAAAATTGGAAATTTTATATTAGTGAATGAGGATTAATTTTTTTTTTTACTTTTTACCAATTCCACTTAATTCTCATAGACTTTTAATATGTCATTGAAGACACTTAATTGTAGTTGATTACCCAAAAGAACAAAATAGACTGGAAAGTAAAACTATCTTTGAAGCTATTTTTCTGGGGACAAAAAAGTAATGTAAGAATTCCCAAGAGCATGGTACCCAATGGACATGAACAGCCTAAAGATTTGCTTTGTTTCCCTTGGAAGCCACCAGCTGATAACTCGTTTGTGGGAGGTGGTAGTTGGAGCACCTTGGACCCAAAAGAGCACTGATGGATTTTGTAGCCTTCAGATGTTCCTAGATGCATGGCTTCTGTGACATGGCTGGGTCTGTGTTTCTTCCCTTTCATTTTCAGCAGAATCTTGCAGCTCTCTCCAAGAGCGGCAGGAGAGATGCTGTGCTGCTGGCTAAGCTGGTCCTGGAATTCAGTGTGGCTGTGAGTTTGGCTCCCTTTCTTGCTTCTCTGTGGAACTACCCACTCTTCCTCCCTCTTTCCCCTCTTCTCTTCCCCTTTCTGCTTTCTTCTCTCTCCCTCTCTCCATTGCTCTCATCTCTGTCTCTCTTTCCTTCTTTCCTTTCCTGTGGCCCATTACTGACTATCCTTGGCGCCCAGGCACACATTCTGAGGAAGGCCAGGCCATGGAGAGAGGCCATTGTTGGTGTTCTAGCTGACAAGGCTAACAGATCTGCACATGACAGTCAAGACCAGGGGCTTGGATATAATTTAAAGCCTTCAGGTGATCCCAGCCCTCTGTCTGCAAGGTTTCCAACTGAGCCTTCAGCTTCAATGCCCTGTCTGGCTTGATTTGTTTTCTGCATGTGTGTGTATATATGTGTGTGGGTAAATGTGTACATATGTGTATGTGTGCGTGTACATAGGTTGTGGGCCTGTGTATAAGGTGGATGTTATCTTCAAGAACTTTGGCCAACATCTGTGAGACAGGGTTTCTCATTGGTCCGAAGCTTGCTAGTTAAAGTAAACCAGTTGAGTGTTGAGTTCCGGGACTACTCCTGGCTATGCCATCCCAGAGCTGGGATTAACAGCATGCCAGCACACCTGACATTTTTACTTAGGTTCTAGGGATCAAACTCAGATCCTCCAGCTTGCAAGACAGTGTTTTACCAACTGAACTAACTGAGCTTCCCCCAAGCCCCTCCACTGCCTGAATTTCTCTCCTCGGGAACTTACTATCATTCTTAAAGTCATTAACTTTCAGGGACTATTTACCCATGCTTTATTTAAGAAAATGTCTCATGTAGCCCAGGCTGGCCCCAAACTTACTATATACCTGAGATTGGCCTTGGCTTTCTAAGTCTCCTCCTTTAGTTTTCCTAGAGTTGGCATGACAGTTGCAAACCACCATGGTTAGCTTGGAAGGCCATTCATTATGCAGCCATAGCTTACCTTTTGGCAGGATTCTAGGATGCCATCAGGACATCTATCTAGGAAGGTAGGAGAGTCTGATCCTGTAGAGGTCTGTAGTCTAGTAGCCTGGTTCTTTCCAGGAGGTCATAGTTTACTTGTTTTAATTTTTCCCAGCTGTACACACACCACTATTTCTTAAGCTTTAACATATATGTGAATCATCTGGCAATACTGTTAAAATGTGATGCCTGCTATAATGTTCTTGGGGTAGATTCAGAGATCTTACTCTTTTCCATGTCTTTCTTTTTTTCTTTTTTGGATGTGTATGTGTGCTGATGCCTGTGTGTGCACAGGTGTGCATGCTTATGTGTATGGAGACCAGAGAGTATCTTTGGGATTACAAGCATATACCACCATGACTTTTCTCCTCATCCTCCTGCTCCTCCCCCTCCCCTCTTCTTCCCCTTCTTCCTCCTCTTTCTTTATTTTGAGACACGATCTCACTACGTAGCCTTGGCTGTCCTGGAACTCACTATGTAGACCAGGCTGGCCTCAAATTCATAGAGATCAACCAGCCTCTGCCTCCCAAGTGCTGAGGTTAAAGGTTTGCCTCACCAAGCTCAGTCATATTTTCTTTATGTGGGTTCTGAAATATCCCCCACTCCATTTGGCATAATGGATGTCCCCATGGCCTAACCTCTAGGGCAGCCTTTCCTGAGCTGGTGTGTAACTTCTCAGGCTTCCTGCTTGTCTCCTTATCCTTGCTCCTCCAAAGTCCGGTTAGTGAACGTGCCTTTCCCTTCATTATTCATGTCACATCCCATGTTCCTGAAAGATTTCCCAAATTCCTCAGACAAGGCAAGTATCTAACCCCTCTGCCACTCAGCACGCTTGTCTCTTTGTCTCTCCTTGCCATATCTCTCTCCTTGACAGGCCCATCCACTACCACTCTCTTATGTGTTCTTCTCTTCCTTTACTTGTACACTTCTTGGAACACAACCACCAATCAGCTCAGAATTGTCTGGAGCCCTTAGGATAGTAGGGGTCAGAATTTCCAACTCTATTCCACTCCCTCAAGTCCGAAGCTGTATTAAAACTACCAAAAAATGCAACCCCAAGCTCATTGTGTGCGTGTGTATGCGTGCATGTGTGTGTGAACACGTACTGTGCATGATCCTGCTGAACTATGCTTGGGAAGCGCTGCTTTGGTGCCTCTCAAGTTTTCATGTAGTTATTTGATTCCAGATGACTGTGTGAACGCGGTAAAAATAATTACTCTTGCATTATGGTTAGGTTGTAAATGAAAGCCTACATAGTGCTCTTGGTGGTTGGGGTACAGATTCACTTGCAAGCTCAGACAGCAAGTCCAGGCAATGTGCCGATTTAGCGGCCTCAGCAATAAGGTGCTGTGAGTATTTTTGTTTGTTTATTTGAAGGGTAGGCGTTAGGGGCTTGAGTTAATGATAGCACCCAATACTGTGTGGTAAGTAAAACAATTAAGGAAGCATTAACCTAATTATTATCACCATCAACAAATACCCTCGGAGGGAGTGTCTGACCTGTTTAGGACACAGGAGCTTGCCATTAGAGACTTCAAAAATAAACACCTTGCACTGGCATCTCTTCCAAGACAGCTGAGAAGGAATGCGGGCTACAGATGTGCTGCCACAGCTGTTTTCCAAGGAAGAGTTTCCAGTCTTGTTTCAGGCATATTTTTCTCTGAACTCATTCACCACAGTTATTAAGGGGCTGTGATATACCAGGCCCTGTGCTGATCTAAGGAGAAGGGGATCACGGGAAGGACAGAGATGGGAAGAGATGGTCCCATCTCAGGAAAACAAACACATCTACCTAATAACAGGATGTGAGCTAACCAAAGAGTGTGCAGATCCCTCTGTGAGTACCCAGAAGGGAGCTCTTTCCCCAGGAGTTCAGGGAAATGTGTTCCTTCACTTAGGAAAGACCTCGATGGCAGGGGCTCAGTCATATCATGCTGTCTTCTTAAGTATGATTCAGTTCCTCACCCATCACAGCTCCGGCAGGTACATATTTCAGTATCACCTGTTGCAGGGATTCCCCTTCCTGGTAAATGATGCTTCCTGAAAAGGTGACTACCACCCTAACCTGCTCAACCCCTCCTTTCCCACACCTTACAGACAGAAGCATCCATTTCCAGGGAACATTCTGGTTTTCATGGAGGCCTACAGCTCTTGGCGATAAGGAGCACTCAAAGTCAATTAACAGTGGAAGATTCCTCAGGGGACACCAAAAAGGGGGAGGGTCAACACCAATTTTATCCATTTAAAAGTTTGGCCAAGGTTTAGGGATTGAAAAGTGTTCTCTCTCTCTCTCTCGTGTGGGTGTATCCCATTAACTTTTTTCTGTGGAGACATGAAAAATATCTGCTTAACCCAGAGAGCTTGCCAATGACAGCCCAAAGAAATGATTCTACCCAATTCTACCTTAGTGAGCAATGTGTTTGACTGGCTTAGTTATAGGAGTATGGCATCGGGATTGTCTCTCAGACAATGGGCAACTTCCAGGCAGCTGCAGCACCAAAAGAAAGGCCGGTGCCTGCCAGCAATCAACTGTGCATATATATATCCTGGGCGAGGAGCTGGGCCTCCTGTGACTGCTCTGCTGCCTCCTGAGCCAGGAGCTCCTTGTAGGTTCTCCTGAGCCTGTCCTCCCACTTGTAAGAGAATCTTTCGGGGCTACATCTTGTGAGAGCCCTCCTGTAGGTAATTGCAGTTGTGGTTGTACAATGCCTGGAAGACAGAGTTCCACAAGTCTTATTCTGTCTTTAAAATCCACTGAACTGGATGTGGCGGAGCACAGGAGGCTGATGCAGGGTGGCTATGAGTTTCAAGCCAGCCTGGCCAGTGTAGAAATGCCCCGCCTGAAGAAGACAAGTGAATGATGACAACAATAAAATGACCATTCGAATCTGGAGAGGAAAGTAGAGCTGTACAACTTTGAGGTTCAGTCAGGAATGTTTGGGGGAAACTGATTGACCAAAACATATGAAAGCCTTCCCAAAAGAGAACCATGGAAGGGGAGGAACAACGTGAGCTCTTTAGGCTATACGTGAGAGGAAAGCTGAAAACCAAGGTCCAATGTTATAGAACCAGCAAGTGACAAAGACGGTACTCAGATCCCTCTGACTGTAGATCTGTTCATGCAAGATGCATTTGAGAAGAGGATTTTTACTAGGGAAAGGGGAATAAAGGCAGACCGTTCCTGAGACAGGCGTGACTAAGGCTGGAAGGATGGTTGGGAGGCAAGACCATGTCATTTGTATAGATTGCATAAGGGAAGTTACAGCAGGTGAACGAGCCTGGAAAGGCTGTTTGGAGGGAGCCTCATGTGCCTTGCAAAGGCAGAGCTTTTAGCCTTCCCTTAACCCAACCCCCCTGCCACTGGTTAAATACAAAAGTCTACTTTCCTTGCTTATTGCTGGAAATAATCAAATCTTTAAATATTGGGTCTAGATAAAACATCACGGCGATGGAAATTTCTAGAATATCAGTTTCTCAGAGCCCATTCTTGAGTCTGTTGGATATTTTCTGACTTCGCTGCCTGAGGAAGAGCCTTAGCTAGAGAGGGAGAGAGAGGCTATTACTCCTCTGTGGAAGAAGTGAGGAAGCAGATGGGACAGATACAAGAGCCACTTCAAAGGAGGAACAGATACAGGCTTTCATAAGGAACGGTTGGATGTCCAAGCTGCCTTGGAAGACTGTGTTTTGAATGGGGACACTGTCTTATTCCAACCCTATATACTAAGTTATATTCTAAGTACAAAGAAACCAAAGAGGGTGGAGTTTAGGCCCGATAGATACTCTGCTATTTACATCAGTAGCTGCTTCATGTCAGAATGAGGGGATACATGATTCTCATCATTACACCCACCCCGACTGTGACTGGGCTCTCTCCCGGTTGCACACTGGTTGTTATGACAACCACTAATGATGGCTGGGCTCATGCACAGTATGTTGCACTTCGGGCATACCTCATCAATCCTTCAACAACTCGATGAGGGAGTACCTTTGTATTTTTGTGCACAGATGGGGAAACAGAGGCATAGAAAGAGATTACCTGTCTGAGGTCCCACAGCTGGTAAGCTATAGAGAAACCTTGAGAACTCATTTGTCTAGTACCAGTCACCCAGAATGGGAAAAGAACTATTCCAAAGAGTTCAGGGGCTCGTAGACCTAAGCTGAGTGGTACAGTCTCTAGCAGAGGCAAGACTGTAGGCAGCATCAGCAAGGCCCTCTGGACCACAGAGTTACACTACACCCCCAGCGGTTCACTTAAAGTTTGAATCCGTTGGTGGATGGCCTCACAGATTCGGTTGCCTTCAAGATCCAGTCACTTCCCCAAAGCTCTAACTCAGAACATTGCTTATATTGGGGACAAGCTTCCAACATAAGTTCACTGACTGACGGGGACCCTTCGTGTCAAAACGGTAACACTGTGGGGAGAAAGGCCATATCCTTTGTTTTCATCTGAATTGATATGAGATTTTTAAGCATTTTTTTTGAAACATTAATTTTCCAAAGCTTAGCAAGTTGGGTTGCAGGTGTGAATGAAGCAAGTTATAAATGGCATTTAAATGCAAACTAAGTTCTTTACCATCTGTTGATAAGGACTTCGGTCTTGGTACCTACAAGAAATAAGTTTACCTTGTCTTCCTGAGAAGCCTTTGTTTACACTGGATTACTAGGGGGGAAGCTATATAATGTATTGTGGCCTTAAACTTAATAAATGCAATCATTTAAAACTTATTAAAATTCTTTCAAAAACCACTTACAGATTAGGCCTATGATCTAAATTACCTTAGTTAAGTTTGCCCCAAACTCTTGCGACACACGTGGCTACTGTCAAGCTCTAGCCTGGCGGGTTTGGTACCCAAATCTAGAGGCATCAGTCAAGTCCCCGTTGTAATCTGATAATGGTCCTCCGCAGAATGATGTTATATGGCCCTAGAAAGGAAAAGAATGAAAGAAATCTCTGAGACACTTGTAATTCCTTCCCACATAACTGGCGGAGACTGAACACACAATGGCAGAACAATGAACCTGTGTTTCTCTGAAGAAGCAACTTCAATAATGGAATTCAATAAAGAGAACTGAACA
Organism: Neodon shergylaensis; assembly: GCA_025134845.1. Lineage (NCBI taxonomy): Eukaryota > Metazoa > Chordata > Mammalia > Rodentia > Cricetidae > Neodon > Neodon shergylaensis. The sequence goes on from JABTXL010009415.1 coordinate 4,616,433, forward strand.
TTCCATAAAGGTGGGAGGGGCACAGGACAGTGAGCATCCTTGGTTGACCATAATGTAATCACTGAAATTTTCCCAAATGGAAAAAACAATAAAGTTCTGCGCCACCCAAAATGAAGTCAGATGAAGCCCATCCTGCTTTGCACACACGGTGATGTCTTTTCTAAAAGGCCCCTGAAGAGGACACGTGAGAGGACAGTCCTGACTACTGGCTCAGTCCCATGGGCTGTGTGACTCTTAGCTCTGATTAAATAGCAGAGCAGAATTTTCTCACAAGACCTGCTAATCCTTCAGTCTTCTGAGACCCGCAAGTAACCTCTGGACCAAAGCTTGTGGCTCTACATACCAGAAACTGAGGCTGGCAGCCCAAAGCTGCTCTGCCTCTCCCTCTAGACTCTTCCATGTCTCTCATACCAGCAGCCATATTTCCATTTGCATCAAGAGGCTTCCCTTGGCTTTTGTCTCTTGTCTCTCTCGGTGTCCTATTTGGAAAAGGGAGTGGAGGAAGAAATATTTGCATAGATTTGTAGGACAAAGATTGCTGTTTAGGCCAGGCAGTAGTGGCCCACGCCTTTAATCCCAGCATTCAGGAGGCAGAGGCAGGCGGATCTCTGGGAGTTTGAGGCCAGCCTGGTCTACAAGAGCTAGTTCCAGGACAGGAACCAAAGCTACAGAGAAACCCTGTCTCAAAAAAAAAAAAAAAAAAGATTGCTGCTTATCCCCATCTTCCGCATGATCCTGACAGTGTCATCTTGAGTTTCCTAAGACATCTCCTACCAATTCCTTGGGGGCCAGTAGAGTCGACAATGGACCATTCAATGATCATAGAAATATCTGTGAAATGGCTTAGGAGAAAGGCCGGTAACTCTTTTTCCATAGGCAGAACAATTTTCCCCTTTGTGGTCACTGACAGTGTCTAGGTACTTGCTGCACTGAGAGATGGAGTGGAATTCAGTGTGTGTGTCTGCTTTGTGAGCACTCAGGATCGCCGCTGTGTCTCACTGTTCATGCTCTCCACTGTACCTGCAGAGAGCCCCTGCTCATTGCTAGAGCCTTTGCAAACTGAATGCTGGTCAGTGAGAATAAAGCAAGTCAGGAAAAGATGAGGAGGAGGGAGAGAGAGAGAGAAAGGAGGGGAAGGAAGGAAAGAGGAAGTAAGATTGGAGGGGAAAAAAGAAAAGATAAAAGAAAAGGGGGATTTTTAAAAATAAGTTTATTCAATTGCCAAATGTTATATACAGAAACATAGATATGGGAATCGTGGCTCCCTTAGTGTCTTGGTTGAATGCTTGCTGGCCTGTCTATGTCTACTTTATCTCTGGATGGGAAATACTGGGTCCCGTCATCAATGTATATACACAGGGCTCTGTACACAGAAGACACAATGCTTGGGTGAGTGTGCTTTCCAAACCAAGGCTAGATAGAGGAATGATTACCAATGAGGAGCAGTGAGGATTGAATTAAATATGCAGTGACGAGTACACAGCAAGTGTAGTTCTTATGTGCACACACAGTGGTGACGGCAGATGAAAAACTCTCTCCTGTTTCCACTGAAGTCCCGTGTCGAGTATGAATGGTGAAAATACAAGTGAGGATCCAAGCACTCAGAGAAGCTGAACACTAAAGGCCAAGAAGCAAGGGATTTGCAGTTGGTAACAAGTCAGCGGAAGGCTGAAAATAAACCAGCTGTGAAGCATCAGATTCCTTCTGCATCATCTTTTCATGACTCAACTGCCTTCTTTGCAGGAGCCAGGGATGCGCAAGTATCACAATAGGCCTTTGAGGTCACTGAGTTGGCAAGAGCCAGTCCCCTGGGCTCAAGCATTGGTTCACTCATTTCATAAATATCTTCCATCTGGTATACACCACTTTACTAACATTGTGGAACAGAAAGAAAATGCAGCCCACAGCCCTTACCTTTAACTTACTTTAGAACCTAATTAATTAGGGAGAAATGTTATGAGCATTTGAATGACTAAGACATATGGTAATAAATGACCATGCAAAAGCTATCATTGCTGGGCATGGTGGTATATGTTTGTAATTATACAAGTGAGAGATAAAGTCAAGAAGATCCCATGTTTAAGACCAGCCTGGGCTACATGGTGTGTTTGAGACCAACACACTGGTTGGGGATATCTTGTGAGACCCTGTGTCAACAAAACAACAAAATGTCAGAAGACGATAGGAGATCAAACTCCTGAAGAAGGGGTCCACCAAAGCTCTTTCTTGTTTTGAGAACCATCGCATTCCCCATCCCAAAGATTACAGAAGTCATATTCCTGTAACATCAACCTGCCTGACTGGTCAAATGGACCAGGAATGACATCACCAACTGGGTCAATCAGGCTCATTCCTGGAAATTTATAATTGCATGATGTTTTGTATGACTTCCTCTGTAAAGGAGATGAAAATACCAGTAATGGTCGTTTTGTACAATGATCAAGTAAAGAATTTCAGTTGCAGGGAGGAAAAAGATGATCCAAATCTGTAGGAGGAAATAGAGTTAAGGAAGCTGAGAGGCACTTGGGCTTCCCAATAGACTCGGTCTTTTATTGAAGCCTCTCTGTAGGTCAGTTTTCACCCTCCTTGAGGTCATGAAACATTTATTTAATCTGTAATAGTTCATTTGGCATCTTACAGGCCTTTGTCACTTAAAATCTTGGGAATTCTGGGTCCAAGTTTGGGGTGCTTTCCTAAGCCCCCCTCCCAGGTCACATACGTTTCTAGTAGCTCCCACCGAAGAGATTTGGTCCCTCCAAACATCCTCACTATTCTCTTTTAGTCTCCAAAACACACGGGTGCTTCAAACATTTTAATCTTACATAGACATTCTCATCTTCGTTTCACAGATAAATCTAACTTGCAATGGAATCGGGTATTTTACCCAGCTCCACCTATCTCATGAACAGCAGCCCTGTCCTATGAACAGTTGAGGCCCCGTGACTTCTGAATGCTCTCCTCTAGCCACTAAGCCACCCTCGGTCTCCTCCTTTCTGGTCCTAGCACAGGATGATCTGCCTACTGGGGCTGGTGTGATGTGTTCCTTTAGCTGTAGCCCCAGGGAGCAGGCAACAAGAAGGTCTCTGCTACTTGTTGGCCATTTTGTTTTGCCTAATTGATGAATTCCAGGTTCATTGAGAGATCCTGACTTGGAAAATACATTTAAACCTTTCGCTTCCATCCAGGGGCCTCCTATCATAAGGCACAAGCCTCTTGGTAGTGTGGAAGGAGGTATCCCCAGTCTTGTTGCTCTTTCTAGAGACCCTGGAACTTTGACTTTTTTTCTTTTAAGCCTTCCATGCTGTTAGATTGTAGATCTGTGCTTGTGCTGGCTAGTGGAACGAAAGCAAGTAGGTTGCCTGGCTACATCTAGTCTGCCATCGACTTTCCTAGGTATATTTCCTGGCTCTTTCTTTTCATTCTATGTAGATAAGGAGGCCATGTGCTAGGGATGCTAAGGGCACAAACTGTAATGACCCTGAATCCCTGAGTCATCATATGGAGGAGAGCTTTGCAGGAGTCACCAGGCCTCGAAGACAAGATGGGAAATGGACATTGATTGCACCCAGCCATTGTAGTTTTAGCTTGTTTGTTGGAGAAGCTGCCAATTTCCCCTCATTGATCCACCAGCTCCGTTTCAAAACTTGGGTAAGCAGCTGTGAGGGCCAACAAGCAGGTACTTGGTGTACAGACAAAGAGCATCTTTATAGCAGTTTGGTCCATGTTTGCAGATATGTAGTTTGTTTTATTAATGGCAGTACTCTCCAGAGATACTCAACCCAATGCCTCTGGGGCTAGCTAAGAGATTATTCCCCATAGGATCTTCACCTTCATCAATGGAGAAGATCATTTCTGTGGTTTCAGAGATCATTCCTTGAATTGTAGGCTCATCTTCCTCATGTAAGGATGGAGACTTCAGTCTGTACATTATGGAGGAACATTCCAAAAAGGGATGCTTAGAGGCCCAGGTCCAATTCACACAGAAACTACATTTAGCATTGATAGCAACTTAAAAGAAGTTTCTCTTTCTTTCCTACCTCTCTCTAAATATATATACATATGATTGTATATATATATATAATGTGTATAATATATGTGTGTATGTATATATATGTGTGTATGTATGTATATATATATTTATATATTCACTTCTACCTGTTTAAAATTCAGATGGGAAATCACTGTAGCACTATTGCCAATTTGAGAAACTTCTCGTTTAGGAGAATAAAGGAAATGTTGCCAAGGTAATTTAAGAATGAACTCTTATTTTTTTTTTTTTGTTAATGGATCCACTGATAAGACCACAGAGTGAGACATATAGTTTTACTCTATGGTTTATTTACCCTACAAAATCAAATCTGGAAGATGATAAACTCCTTTGGAGAAATCACTAAGACTGTACAAAAAAGGTTTCTAAATTTAATGTTAAGCTCATCATAGTTCAAAGGCCAAGGTTTATTTCAAATCTAATCTATGGATTTAGGGAAATGAGTTTGCTTCCCTTCTGGATGACCACAGCCCTCTCCATATGTTTTAGGAAATCCTTCTTGTATAAATTAATCTGGAGAATTTCCATTGCAGAAGGCTCTCTCCCTGACTACAAGGATGGGACTACAAGCCATGCTTTTGTTATATGTCTACAGTTTCAATTAAACGACCAAGGTAACATACCATGTCTTCAGTAGGCATTGCCAGGGCACCACTCCATTAAAGCTGAAGGGCCTGAGTGTGGCCGTTGTTTTATTAGCCACTCAACTGGCTGAATGGCTAACTCAACTGAGAGTCTTGATGCACTACAGGGACAAAATGGCAGTCTACCAGGTGATGGAGAAATGCATTTCTAATGTGCAGTCACAACTGCCACTAGAGTCAACTCTGTTGTAATGCCCTGCAAGGCGGAACTGAGAGCCTGGCATGCTGTAGGTGTTCAAAACGATGCTGAAGGAGAATCTGAAGTCTGAAGTCTCCTCCAGTAATAGTAACAGCAACCTCGTGTGTTTAGCTTTGGTCTGTGTTGCCATAAAAATAAATCACATTTTCACCTTAACAAATGAACGAAAGGCATCGTCTTCATAATTTCCCCATCACTCAGCCCACATTCCCTGGGTACCAGTGTGCAGTGGATATGATGACCTGTACTCCAGGTAAGAGACACGCATGCTCTGACCTCCATCTTTAACAGCAGTATACCCTCCCTGCTCTGTTGACTTGGCTAGACGAGTAATTACTCAGCTAAGCGCCAATGCCTTTGAAAACGCCTCCTTCCTTTCTCCCTCAATTATTCCAAGAGAGGAGCGAGGGAGGTAGCTGGTTGGTATGAATGTCAGGGCCATAACAACCCCGATTTACTTGAATACAAGAAATGAAACAAAGTGTTAACCAACAGCTCCTTTGAAATGGCGTTGGGTCGGGTTAGCTCAGGGGAGGGCACCCTTAGAGGGAGAAGAGCCATTAATCACTGTCTTCAACAATCCAAGTTGAATATCTTATTGTTTAATTATTTTTAATCTTTTGAAAATACAGAACCGCCCCCGGGTATTTTCTTTTCTCTGTCCCTCCTACGGAGCAGCCTGCTCTGGGAGCTGAAGTCCTCCTGTGTATTCCTTGAACTGAATCCAAATTCATTACAGATATACTGTAAAGTAGACATAGATGATGTGTCTGGTGGGGAGGGAGGGGGAGAGGGTAGGGAAGAAAAGCTACCATAATAGTAAGTAGCCAGGGCCAGTTTGAAAGTTAAAAGGTGATCTTTGACCTTCTCATGATTCATAAAGCACTCTATGACTCCGACCCCATTAGCCAAGAATTTTCCAGCTCAACAAAAGGGCTTTTTAGCTGAAATACCATTTTAACTAAGCCTTACAAGGACTGCTTATTTGGTTTATGTGTTGACCAAGTAAAGTCTTCATTTCTGTCTACCTAAGACTTGACCAGCTTGGTTCATTCTGCGGGGGGGGGGGGGGCACATAGCTAGATAGAGAGTTTGTATGTTTGTGTGTGTGTGTGTGTATGTAAATGTAAGGGGCACAGATAAAGGAGATGGGGAGGGGAAATAGGAAATACATGACAGGGAGACATAGACACAGAGGGGTGAAGACAGAACTGAGATTTCCAATCACATGGCATCCAGAACTGCAAATTCCAACAAAGCAAATGAGAAGCAGCCCTAGAATGAAAGATTTGGGGGCTAAACTTCCTGGAACTCTTTCCCAAGACTTCTTTCCTTTTATAAACGTTTTGTTTTATTTCCTGCAGAGCTACAGGGTGTCCCAATGATTTCCACCCCTCCGCTTTATCCTCTAACTCCTCTAAAACCTCCTCACCACATCTCCTAACCTCATGTCCACCTTCTACAGTTTTATTTATTATTTAGGTTTAGGCCACTAAGTCCAACCAGTGCTACCCATATGCCCATGGGTGTAGGGCCGCCTGCTGGGTCATGGGAAACCTACTTTGCATAGGGGTTTTTTTTTTTGGTGTTTCAAGACAAGGCTTCTCTGTGTAGTTTTGGATCCTGTCCTGGATCTCACTCAGTAGTCCAGGCTGGCCTTGAACTCACAGAGATCCACTTGCCTCTGCCCCCTGAGTGCTGGGATTAAAGGCGTGCGCCATCACCTCCCAGCACATAGGGGTTTTCTAATGTTTTCACTCCAGTCTCTGACTCTGTCCTGAGGCTGATAGAGACGTCCAGTCATTTCACCCACCACTGTTGGCAGGTCAGCTACCTTCTGAGGGAGGACTCTATAAAGACCACAATAGTGTGTATAGGAAGCTCTGTGACCAAGTTACCTGGGCACCAGGCATAAGGTCACAGGCACTTGGAGCTTTCTTTCTCTACCTTACACCTTTTTCTATGTTTTTTGAATTCTTTACATGACTGGCTCCTTTGATTCTTTGAAAGAACCACAGAGCCAATTAAAAGCTTGTACCCAACCTGCTTTTTCTAGGCTTTGGCAGGTGCTCGGTGAAAGACTAATGGTGGCTAGAAATGCCTCACCCCTCCCTTCTGTGAGAGATGAATTCTGAGTCTCTTCAGCTTCACCCTGGACGTGTTCTGTGTCTGCTCAACTAATGGAATTCATGGGAAATGACGCTATGCCAAGTGCCATGGCCATTAGTGATGTGATAGTCAGAATTGCTGGTTAGATTCTAGGGGTGGGAGTTGGAATATGGTGATATACAGGAACCTCTCAGAGCTGTGGGATATACATAACTGTGAATAAGAATCTCCTGTGTTCCTGAAGGCAGGCCACACTTTGAAAACATGTGTATCTGTATATGGCTCCTGTTCTAAGAACTTCCAAAACTACTGAAAATGGTGGTGGAGCGAGATGTGGGTTATCCCAGAAGTCAGAGGTGAAGGAGGACAATAACTTGGAGGTTAGCCTGGGCTACCTAGTCAGGTCCTATTTCAAAAAACAAAACAGGCATATATATTATCAAGATTAAACCAATTGTGGTCCGAAAGGGTGCATCAGTGCTTCTTAGCATCATATGTGATTTCAAAAGAGTGTTTGGAATAGAATGCGGTAGGATCTGGTCCAGAGGTCAAGACTCAGTAGACTTGTGATGGGCTTGCAGGCTTAAAAAAAACCCCAGGTGCACAAGAAACACTGAATTTGGGATGACAACCAGGCTCCACGGACTCTCTCAGACAGTCCCCACTCTTGCACAAGGCTGTAAAAGAAGGATAAAATTTTGTACCCCCAAACTCAGGCTTCCAGTACCTTAGCATGTTGCAGTTAGTATAAGGTAACAGGTGCTAAAGGACTTCACTAACCCAAAATACCTCTCCTTGAAGCCTCCTACAGTATTACGTCTTTGCCTAGGCTTTGAAGATCTCCACAAAATTGGAACTAATATTTGCAAAGGGGCAATGCAGCCACTAATGTATTAGAACAGATTTTTCTGAGGTTTTGGCCTCTGGATTAGGATATTTGATTAATGATATAAAGTAGGTCCTTCACCTTGGGGATGCTCGAAATCACATTTTATATGATGAAATAAATACTTGCCCAGGGCACCGAAAGCATACAGACACTTCAAAGACTCCGGTGAGTTGCAGAGAAACTCTCCTACCAAATCGTCAATTGTTTCCTGGGTAGAGAATGGTCACGTGCTCCTGAGAAAACCAATCCTGACTGTGTTCAGAATCCTCGTAGCACTGAACGTGGGGGCAAGGAGAGCATAGCATAGCAGGAACAGGCATGGCGCATTCAAGGAGGCTGCGATGCAATTAATCAAAATTAACAACAAACCCAGAGAAAATTACAGTGTGTTTGTAATTGAGTGTGAAGTGGTGTGGCAGCTATTTAGAACAGCACAGGAGTGCAGGGGTGGGGTGGAGGTGGGGTGGGGTGGGGGTGGGGCGAGACAAGGAAGATTTCACAAGAAGAGTAGCCATAGATTCTATGACAGAGCTATTGCTGTGGTTTGGGTGTGGTTCGTCCCCGTAAAAATTGGTATTAAACCAGTATAGCAATGTTGGGAACGGGGGGCCTTGAGAAGGGATGGTTATCTTACTTGGGAGATTGATTTCAGTCTCCTGAGGAGCAGGTGGTGAAGCAGGTCAGCTTCTTTGCCACCCTCAGAGCCCTGCACAGCTGGTGACAGTCACCTGTGTTTTCACCATGAGGCACCGCCCTCCATGTTATACGCAGAAGAGATTCATACTAGATAGAGGAGGCTCTTTAACTTCTCAGGGTTTTAGAACTAGGAACAAAGTAAACGTCTCATTATAAATTCCTTAGCTCCAGCTATTCTGTTATAGCACCCCAGATAAACTCAGACAACAATCTAGCCGGGAAGGTGATGGAGCCTACTCATTGTTTGGGTTATGAAGGAAGACGAATGGACTTACTCCTCTCAGTGGTTATAAAACCCGCATTCTTGGGATCATCACAACCAGAAGGGATTCTTTTGTTTATTTTGACTACCGTATCTATATCTGTTTGCCTTAACCTGTTTCTATAAAAAGCTTTGGAGCTCAGAGCACCTCTAATCCCATACAGCTAAAAAAACTTTCTAGCATGTGGATCTTATGATACCAATCCCTATTAAGTATATGAAAAAATTAAGTGTCACAGCCTGGCATATGCAGAACTCCACAGCCTTGCACACTGTGCCCTTTCAGGCGTTTGTCTTAACCATAACTATTTACGCCCAAACTCTGGCCACACGTCTTTTTATCCTGGATCTCTTTGGTCCACAGTGCCTACCACTTCTACCTAGATCAGACTTCTTTCTGTTCATAGACTAGTTCGAGCCTCAACCTCCTAATTTTATGTTTGCATATAGCATCTGAGAAAGAATTCATTTGTTATACCTTCCCTTATGTCCTGGCTGCACTCACAAAACCTTGATGCTAGATCTTCTTGTCCCCGCCCACCAGGCTGGCTTGACCTTTCTTTGTTCTCTGTCCTGGAGCACTCACAGCTTTCTCTCTTCAAGCTTCCGGAGATATTTAGCTAATGGGTGACACCAGCGAGAAACTAGGGAGCAGGAGGACGTTGAGACAAATCTGTCTTAGCTTCCTCTCTGTGAGATTGCTTTGGGGTGGGGGTGGGTCAGCTGAGTCTGTCTACCAGAATCCGTAGTTCTTACTTTTGAGGCACCCCTGTACCTGTAACTACCCTCTTTCCTTTTTTCTTTTATCTTTCTGTACTTCTTGGGGCCTCTTGGTATAGTGGCAGTGTTCAGATATAACTAGCCACCACACTGCCCCTTTTTATTTCCTGAAACATTGCACACTTTTAAAAATAGCGGGAAATTTGTTTTCCAAATTACCAAATTGGAGTGGATCACCTATCTCCTGTAAGGTCCTGGTGCATGCACCTAGCAGGAGAGTTATGTGGCATTTATAATCAGACATTTGGTATCTTTCTTACAAGATGTCACTTGAACTGCTTCTTTTGAACTGTTATATCAAGGCTGGTAACAATTCCAGAGACCCTTCCGAAGGCCCCCTGTCACTGTGACTTAGATGTAAAGTTTGGATGCTATGCCTATTATCTGAGTCCACAGGGACAAATCAATTTGGACCAAGAAAGCGCCAACATTAGGGCTGTAATAGCTTGATATCCTCACCCTCATTAGTAGAGGATGAAGCGTTTAAATCGAAATTGGAGGCAAATGTAGAAACCCTCTCCTGATTGTCCAATTCAATCAATGAGGAGCGTTTGGATTGCCCATGGCAAGTAAAATTACAAAGTAGATGCCCAATAAATGCTTGTAAAATGGAATTCAATTGGATGATTGCTCAAGCCACAAGCTCTGGGGAGCACTGACCTAAAACAAGAATTGAATTCCTGTTTGAATCAACCAGAGCTTCCAACTCAGAGCTGATATCATGATCTATGCAGCAGTTCTCAACCTGTGGGTCTCGACCCCTTTGGCAAACCTCTCTCTCCAAAAATATGTATATTACAATTCCTAACAGTAGCAAAATTGGTTATGAAGTAGCAACGAAAATAATTTTATTTGGGGGTCTCACCATGACATAAAGAACTGTATTTAAAGGGTCGCAGCGGTAGGAAGGTTGAAAATTACTGAATCTATAGATTAGAGTGTTTCAAATCGACAAGTCTACCACTCCAAAGCCCCTGCTTCAAACAGAGGGAAGCCACATACTTTTAGGTATTTGCCAAATGATGATAGCAACCACACAGACTCTTCCGGTGTGTGGAAAACGGCCCAACTGAGCCGAGACTGTGGTACATTTCGGGGTTACGATCTGCGGAGAATCCCTCCAGCCTCCCTCTCTGGCAAATGCCCAGGTTTGCATAGACTGCTCTTTTTGAGCCCCTAGGCAGGGTCTGGGTGGGGGACAGCTGCCGCCGATTTTCAGAGCTGCTCTTGTGGATGAAAGCGAAGCCCCTGACTTGTGTGCCAGGGGCTGTGATCAGGACTCCGGCCTGAAAAGAGGCTCTGTTGGGAGAACAGTAGGCCTCCCTGTGCAGGACCGGCCAGTGGGATTTTTTCAATTTGCACCTGGTGTCGGGCAGTGGGAGTTTACGAAACTCCACAGAGAGGAATGTTTCCGAGTTGAAGGACAGAAGGGGAAAACGTTGAATGGCAGATCTTTGGAGCAGTGAAAAGCACAGGCTGGGTCTGTGGAATGGGGACTTAGGTCTTTACTAAGGAGAGCCTTTCACGGTGGGTGTGGAGGTCTGGACTTTGTTCTGCATGAACGGTTGTCACCCAGCCAGTTAGTTATTGAAAGGGGACCCAAAAAAATCCAGTGGGAACTCGGAAGGCTACGTGTTCCAAACTAAGGGTCCTTCCATTCTCTTCTTCCAAAGTCAGGCCACTTTTCCAGCCCATTCCATATTCAAAACCCGTATTGCTTCTGAAAACTTCCTTTCCTACATTGAAGATCTTTGGCACTTTCTAAACCCACTTCTTAGAGCATTGTTATGAAACATGCATTTTTCATCATCTCAAAATTTACTTTTTCATATTATAAAAAAAAAAACTCATTACAAATTACACACATCAAATGGCACCAGAGAATATAGGGCAGAAACCTAAGGGCACCTTTTTTACTCCAAAACGACTCCCATCAGAGGTCAGAGGACATTCTTTCAGATCTTGATCTTTCATGTACATATCAAATTTCAAGGCAAGCATCTCAACCCCATAAGAAGCAAATATTGCAGCCATGTTGTTTGGTGAATCGTTCGTGTTTGTCAGCATTCGCCACATTTCTCACTGCTGTGACGGAATACCTGATTAGAGCAGCTTAAGGAAGTGGAAAGGATTTGTCTTGGTTCACGATCAGAGGGCCCAGCCTGTGATGGTGGGAATGAGGCAAGAGCATACAGCATCCACAGTCACAGAAACAGGGAGGCGTGGACATCGTGCTAACAAAGCCTCCTTCTTATTCAGTCCCGGATTGCAGCCTAGGGATTGTTGCTGCCCGCATTTAAGGTAGGTTTCCCTCCTTAGTTAACCCCGTCTCATCATCCCCTTTACAGACAGACCCAGAGATTCGCCTCCTGGTTGATTCTAGATCCTGTCAAGTTGACAACCCCAGAGTTAGTTGTCACATTGTCCAAAGAGGTCAACTCCTTTTCTGAGGACTGAAATGGCCTCGTTGATGGCACAATGCCAGGCTGTGGGTTTTGTCGTTTGTTTCTTTGTCGTAGGGAGATGGCCTTGAACTAGTGATCTTTCTGCTTTTGCCTCCTGAGTGTTAGCATACGTCGTCACCACAGGCAACCTATCAGGAGACCTGCAGATGGCTCGCGCTATTAAACAGGACTGGTCTGAGGGGACTCTGGAGGGAGAAATCAGTGTGGGTTAAACAGAGGGATTGGAATTATAATCTCTATTATAGAGTGGAGTTCCATTCTAATGATAAAAAAAAGATATGGTACTATGAACCCAGATGATGTAGAAAAGCTTCATTTAGAGTCATGGAAATGCCCTACCATGTTTTACTGACAGGCTGGTCCTGGACCTTCCAGGGTCTACTTGGGTGAGGATTCCATTCCACCTGTTACTCATAGTTTGCATTTCTCACAACACAATCGTTTATTCCCAGGAAGACTTGTCTCAGTCCCAGCCCTGTGCCTTTGGGATTCTGCTAATCTCTGCTTGCACTCATCAGGGTGTGGGCACAGGTTCAGTTTATGATAACCTGTGAAGTGGATGGACAGAAGGACTCTGAAAGGACACAATCCAAATAGTTTATACTAGGTACGTTTTATGTGTTTCATATTATTTCATATGATTCCACATTGACTTCATAAGTTCAGTATATTAATTATCTCCAGTCTACAGATGTGTGATCAGGGGCTCAGAAAGGTCAGATTACTTATCCAAAGTCATTGAAAAGTTGACTTAAGACAGGGGTTCTCAACCAGTGCGTTGCAACCCCTTTGGGGGTGGAACAATTCTTTTACAGGGATCGCATATCAGATATCCTACCTATCAGATATTTACATTACAATTCATAGCAGTAGCAAAATTACAGTTACAAAGTAACAAAAGTAATTATATGGTTGGGGTCACCACAACATGAGAAACTGTATTAAAGGGTCACAGCATTAGGAAGGATGAGAACCATTGACTTAAGGCGCCTAGATCTAAAACAAGGCTGTTTCACTTGGTGTGCTCAAGCATTGAATTATCGTTACTTCTCCTTGATGCTGTTGGGGCATTTCTTACCAGTTGGGTCCTCTGGGAGCTGGCACAGGGTTTTACTTCTGGTTGCACGTTAGACATGCTGAGGTGCTTTGCAAATAAACCACTGACAATTTCACATACCTGAGATCCCAGCTGAGTTGAGATGGAGGCCAGTACTGATCGCTTCCTTTTATTCTTTCCTTAAATCCTTCTGTTCTGCTTTGAGTGAGCTTGCGCCATTTTGCCAAGCAAGCCCGTTTCAACAAAGATCTCCTGTAAGAAGGTCTCTGCCCCTTCCCCTTGCACTCAGCAGAGATTTCATATCAGGTTGGTTCAGACTTCGGCATAATGTAAGCCTCGGAGAGAGCGTGTGCTCAATCTGCGCAGGTGCATCTTGCTCCCCTGTTAATTTGTAGAGTCCGGCAAGGCAGGAGCATGCCCTCTGCAGCTCCTCTCTTTCAAATACCCTGCACTGTGCTGCATGGGTTGATGCAGGAGAAACTCAGGCTGAGTTAGCAGCTGAACTGTTCTGGGCTTTGGAGCCTAGGAGAAAATGTGCCAAGAAGAAAAATGAGAGCAAAGGAGGAAACTAAGTCAGACGCTGGCTGTCCTGTTGTAGTCACAGTTCAACATATCTGTGTGTTAAGAGCCAGTGTGGAGCCTTTTCCATGTGACATCTGATTCAGTTTGCTGCAGGGGCCAGATAGTGGGTCCCTACTCTCATGTTGCTTCTGTTACAGTGAGGAAGACATAGAGACAGCCTATAAAGAAGTGCCAGAGGAAAGAGAAGAAATTCGTGTGGAAGGGAGGGGTTGGAAGAAGGTTACTTTGAGGGACTTTGGGGAAGTCCCCTCCTGAGGCAGGGGGCCTTTGGCACTGAAACTGATAGCTTAGACACGGGAATTTGAGAGAGTACTTCCTGAAGGAGCCTTAGGTGTAGGCTGTCAGTTGGCCTGTGTGAGATATTTACACCTCCATATTTATTGCTGCACTATTTGTGATAGGCAAAATATGGAAGCAGCCTCAGTGCCCATCAACAGATAAATAGATATAGAAAATGTAGAGACATTGGATTTTTATTCAGCTGCAAAAAAATGAGATTATGTCATCTGAAGAAGAATCGATAGAATCAGGGAGCATCCTATTAAGTAAGCTAAGTCAAGCTCAGAAAAGACAAGTATCATCCTTTGTTTTGTCTGTAGAATCTAGGTTTACACATACACGTACACATACATGTACGCAATGAAAATAGAAAAAATATATGTGACATCAAAGGAAAATGGGAATTAAGAGAGGGGGAAGACCAGAAGCAGGGAGGAAGGCAGGGCAGGGTTGAATAGTGACCATGTAAATAAACTTAATATCATGATAAATGTGCATTAATTTTGATGGGGATTGCTTTGAATCTGTAGATTGCCTTTAGTAAAATGGCCATTTTAACTATGTTAATCCCATTAATCTATGAGCATGGGAGATTTTTCCATTTTCTGATATTTTCTTCAATTTCATTCTTCAAAGACTTGAAGGTTTTATTACACAGGTCTTTTGCTTGCTTGGTTAGAGTTACCCCAAAATATTTTATATTATTTATAGCTATCGTGAAAGGTGTCGTTTCCCTGATTTCTTTCTTAGTCTGTTTTTCATCTTTATATAAAAAAGTAACTGGCTTGTTGTTGTTGTTGAGTTAATCTTGTATCCAGTCCAGTTCTCTGGAAGTATTTATCAGCTGTAGGAGTTGATAAAAATAAAATAAGAGGAGTTGATAAAGTAATCCTGGTAGAATTTTTTTATTGTCATTATGTATGCTATCATATCATCTGCAAATAACAATACTTTGGCTTCTTTCTTTCTAGTATGTACCCTCTTGATCTCCTTCAATAGTCTTATTGCTCTAGCTAAAACTTCAAGTACTATATTGAATAGATATGGTGAAAGTAGACAACCTTGTCTGGTTCCTGATATTAACAGAATCACTTTGAGTTTCTCTCCATTGAATTTGATGTTGGCTCTAGGCCTTCTGTAAATTGCCTTTATTATGTTCAGCTATGTCCACTTTTCCATAATCCCTCCAGGACTTTTATCATGTAGGAGTGTTGGATTTTGTCAAGGGCCTTTTCTGCATCTAATAAGATAATCATGTTGGGTTTTTCATTTCAATTTGTTTATATGGTGGATTACATTGGCTAGCTTTTGTATGCTGAATTGTCTCTGTGTCTCTGAGATGAAGCCTACTTGATCATGGTAGATGATCGGTTTGGTATGTTCATAGATTCAGTTTGCCAGTATCTTATTGAGTAATTTTACATCTATGTTCATGAGGGAGACTGGTATGTAATTCTCTTTCTTTGTTGAGTCTTCATGTGGTTTGGATGTCAGCATAACTGTGGCTTCATAAAATGATTTGGCAATGTTTGTTCTGTTTCTATTTTGTGGCATAATTTGAGGAATACTGGTGTTAAATCTTCTTTAAAAGTCTGGTAGAATTTGGTACTAAAACCATCTGGCCCTGGACTTAAGAAAACTACTTTTAAACTAATATTTAAAAATGCTCCCCTAATTCTCCCCACAAGATGACTAGGGAGAACAAATGAGTTTATGAAATAGGAAAATGTTTGAAGCATTTCTTTATCAGCAATTATATATTAATATGCTGTGATTTCCTAAGTCCAGTACCATTTATTCTTTTTAACAAGATCAAAAGTGGCCGATGGCTCTTCTGACACCTGAAGTTCACAGGCTGGAGTGACCCTCTTCTCTTGAGAATGATGGGATCCACGATCTTTTCCTAACTTAATGAAATGCAGTAAAATATAATCATGGCTGAAATATACTGTGTTAAAGACTATATTGCTAGCCCATTGGCCTATGTGGCAAGGTAATGAGGAAACCTCTGGGGACTGAGGGTGGCCTGTAACTAAGAGCCAACAAGTTGTAGAGGAGAGGAGATGATTTTGCCAATAACTCAAGTAACCTTGAAAACAGTCTTCCCTAGTCAAGCCCCCAGATGAGAATATAGCCTATAAAACCTTATGAGACCTTGAACGTAGGGCCCAGTGAAATGGCACCCAGAATCCTGACTCAGAGTCTACATGGTATCCTGAAAATGTAAATACAAATGGCAATAATTAGTTGAATAAACGTCAACAAGAAGCATACCATCAGGGTTATGCCTTACTCCTCATACAGAATAGCAGGAAACAAAAACCAACAGCAAATCATGAGAACTTTCCACTTTGACATTTAAACACTTCATCAAGAGACACGATAGAAAGTGCAGAATCCCAAGTCCAAAGTTTCCCAGCCCAAGAGTTCACCACTGGAGCTTCCTTCAGGCCTCTCTCCAAATGTGTGCTGTGTTCAGGGGAAGTCCACAGGTAGGTGCATTTGCACCATCCGTGGAATAGGGCTTGAATTAGGTTACACGCAGTCTCCAAAGTCATCATTCCCACTGAGACTTCTCAAGGCTTTGGAATCAGCTGCCCCCTTGGCTGCTGGCCTCCTCCCTGGCCTCTTTGTTCAGTGCCCTGGACCCCACTGACCATCTCTCTGCTCTGCCAGCACATGGGCCTGTCTGGTTGGGTTTTCTTTTTCTTTCAAGATATAGTTTTTATTAGCATAAAGTGATGAGCTTCATATGACAGTTAATGCATATTTATCATTAATTTAAGTTTATATTTATTCTCGCTATTCACCCCTGCCCTGCCTTCCTTTCTGCCACCAGTTTTCTCCCCATCAATAAATGTTTATGGAACTCCTGGCTGTGAGAATGAGTGAGTCTCTGACTCTTGTGCCTGCTCTTGTGACTCTTTTTCTTCTGTTAGGATGCCATATCCAACTTTGAAGTGAAAGTTTTTGCTTCATCTCATTATGTTTAATCTTGCCATGTTTGACTGTTATCTTTTAGAAGTCTCATGTTTCTTAATGAGAGACAGAAAGGGAGTGGATTCAGAGGGGAGGGGGGAACTCTGAGGAGTAGAAGGAGGGGAAACCATAATCAGGATGTGTTGTATGAAAAAAAGGATCTATTTCCAAAGAAATAAGTAAAAAGTTTTTTTAATGTACAAAGACCTTTAAAGTTGTTTATTTTTTATAGAAGCCCAAGGCTATCTTGATTTACTGGGGTAAGATCATTCTCTGCCATGCTAGATATTCCAAATAAATCTGTTGGAGTTTTCAACCTGTCTGTCTAGGAGATAAGCCTTCTTAGGAATATTTGCCAAGTGGGTATCCTCTCTCCACACTCACAAGATGCTCTGGCATCTTTGTTAAGAATGCAAACATCATAAATGTTTTGAGTGTGGGAGTGTGGTGGGAGACCTGAATTACAACAACACAACCTGGGTGTTTATCCAGCCTGCAGAGTCTGGCAGGCTCAGCGTCCACACCCTTTCAACTAATATTTGTCTTGAATTGTTACTCTTGTTCAGCTAGCATTTTAGTAGTTCCTGGTGGCTTCTGGGAAGTTCAGCCTGCCAACACACTAGCTCTAAAGTTTGGTGGTGGCAGCAGGAAAGAAGTGATGAGGGATGTCTTCTGGAACCCCATCCTATTAGATTATGCCCCTTCCCATGACAACCCTGCCTTTCCACTGACCTCCCTTTGATCTGTGCAGTTGGTATTTCTCGGTCTTATCTAGAGTGACATTGTAACTGGGTCCTGTACAGGCCCCTCTACCACTCCCTTCCAGTCAGGTTGCTGGTCCCAAGTCTCTTCCATCTAGAATCTTTAGGGCTGTGTCTGTTTTAAGCTGGCATCAATTCAGATTGGAAATGCCTTTTCCTTCCCCCTTGAGAATTAATGGTGGAGGTGGAGGGAGACATTTTAAATCCCAAGAGAGGGACCTGTACTGTTTCTCTGACTCAGACAACTGGTTACTTGGGTTTCTGCTTTAGAAGGTGGTTGTATCAACCTCTCCAGGTTTCCTTGGTCAAAGACACAGAATTGAGAACCTGAAAGGGTTGACCAAGACAAACGCTACAACTGTGATTTACTGAGCGTGAATACATTAGAAATTCAGACACACTTTGAAACGCCAACATAGTCAAGGTGAACGGGGAAGCATTTGGCAGAACACATCTAAGGAGCAGTTGGCAGCCACATAGTGTGCTTGACAAATAGCCAGATAGCATTTGCCAAACCTGAACACGGCCAGCTTTTTTCATCTCCACATTAAAGGAATATTAAGGTCTTTATCTACTGGCCTGAGCCTATTGAAGTAAGAGGAATTTCGGAGCTGAGACTAATGTTCCTTTCAAGAAACGGCCTCCTACTGCCTCATCATTTCTGAGATCTCAGTGTGCACAATATCCAATAATGTACTATGATGAAGTTCACAAATAGGTAAAAGATGTTTTAAAGAGTCCTGGGGCCAATTAGCCTTATTATGTCAAGCAAGCACATGGATAAGAAATTGGCTGCAGTGGGTGGAAGGTAGATGAATTGTTAGGGAAGCTGGTATTATGTAACAGGAAGGCCGTAGCTAGCTGCCTCATGGTGCAAAATAGCATCCCATGAGACCTCGGGTAAATCCTCCAATCCCGGGGTCATCCTCAAATGCAATGATATGTGAACAACACTAGATGGGCTAAGTATGTTTACATGTGTGTGTGTGTGTGAATGTGTATGTGTGTAACAACAAGAATTATAGAAGAAGAGGTCATAAATCCAAGATGGAGGGAGGTGTAGTTGAAGGGGGAAGTCTAAAGGGTAAGACTAATGTAAATACAATATACTCATATGTAAAATTATCCAACAAATTTATAAAATAAATGTCCCAATTCATCCAACATAAAAATAAAATCTTCAAGATCTCAAAAGAAAAGAGATATACAAAATCAATGTGATAATTTATATACTTTTTGTTATTATTCCCATTGTCCCCACTGGTTAAACATGGAAGTAGTACTTGGAAGTAGCCTAGGAATGGGGTTGGAGAGATGGCTCAGAGATTAAGAATGTGAACTACTCTTGCAGAGGGTTTGAGTTCAGTTCCTAACACCCATGTCAGGGGTTTTACAGTGGCCTGTGACTACAGATCCAAAGGAATTCATTACCTTTGGCCTCAAAGGGAATCTATAGAGCACATACCCACATAAAGACACACATTATACACAATTAAAAATAGAAACAGAATATCCTAGGTATTATGCTATATCCTTTGTAGATGTTATTTATAAACCTCCCAGGTCCCACCTTGAGTATTATTTGGGCAATAACATTTAAATATACCGAATCTTGGGCCCCTATGCAAAGGCATATACTGACTGCTCAAATATCTGACTGTTAGAGGTCCCTGAGGGTTTCCAACCATTCAGACACAGTGTTTTGCTTAATCTTAAGCATATCATAGAGCCCCATAGTAACTAGGAAGCATGAGTGACCTAGTCCATTCTCAGATATGCCAAGAAGATGAAGACAGTGCTGCTTCTAGTCCAGACACATGTACACACACACACCTAGAATATCATTTATATTTTTTGAATTGGGTTAGTATGCCATTTCCCAGTCTCACAAAAAGTCAGAATTTCCAATGAAAGGAGGTTCTCAATGCTAAGACAACCTTCCACTACAACTGCCGGGACACCCACTCTGGAAACAGAAGAAGGGGAAAAACTGCAGTCAAGTGTTGACAGTGCTTGATCGGGTCCCACAGAGTATAGTGAGTGGATAGCCGCCTGCACCTGGAGTTAACCAGACAGTTGGCTCTCTTCCTGTACTGCCTGCTTATGAATATCAAGCCATGAGCTATGACCGCATTCAGCTCAGCTCCAACCCTGCCCTCGTCGAGAGCGGGATGCTAATTGCTTTCCTCCTCCGCCCCTCCGGGTCTCATGTGTCCAAAGCCATCTGAAACCGTATCGCTGAAGTGCTGCGGTGCTGCCTTTCCCTGAAGTCTCAATGACAACCTCAAACTGGCTGGGTCAGACCCTTGGAAGGCTCCTGAATCCTGCCTGTCAGATGTGCACACATCAACACACCACCTGTTCTGGCAGGAAACCAATTTTCTTCTCGAGTTCTTCCTCCCTTGGGAAACGTGCCTGCCTTTGGCATCTGTCCCCACTTACCCTGCTTTGCACAGAAGACAAAGAAATCATTTTGTTTCTCAAGACATCTCTCCCACTTCTGTTTAAAGAAAAAAATTACTTGAGTTGTCTCTCAATAGGTGTGCTGACGTGTTTCTTTTTTTCCTCTCGATGTCTTTAAAACTACCCTCGTTTGCTTGTTTGCTATTCTCGCTCCAGTTCCTTTTATACTTCCCTCATTGGTTCTATCTGGAGTTCTAATTCCTACCCCTTTTACTCCGTCTGATTATAGGAAAGAAGTCGCTTCAGTAATCTAATACACTCTCAATTGCTTTGACGACTGATCTTATGCGTTTTCACTGCTATGCAGGAGCCTTCGCTGTGTATCTGCAAACACTCTATTTGCTTTATTTCCCTCCTAATAGCACACACTGTGGTTCAGAGCACATGAACGAGGAGAAAGGGGCAATATTAAGGTATAGCTTCACACCCTTGAGTGGTGCCGTTAAGAAACATTGTTGATGGTTCTTAAAAGAACACAGAACTTCCACTTTTTGTCCCCAAGGCCCAGTCACTGCTGCTACTTCAAACATAGGTTTCTTATCAGTTATGGGCAGAAACAGATTTGAAGGCCCTGCCATCTCACTGAAGAGGGGTGGGTCAGGGGGCTCCATGGGTTCTCTTCCTCCTACAGATCAGTCCTATGACCTTGAGAGGGCAGAGCCACAGGGCAAAGCATGCTGGAAGAGCGATTTGGGAACCAGAAGTTACTTAACTCTGATGCCTCCCATTTTAAGCAAATCGTTTGAATACTGTATACTTTGTTTTTGTTTTGTTTTATAAAAAGGAAAGCAGTAAAAATATAGAACCCAAAATATAAGCTCTTAAGAAACATCAGATGGATAAGTGGTTCATTTAAATCATTTTCACAGAAGTATGAGTGGAAAAAAAAATCATGAACTTAGGTTTGTTTCCTGTGAATTGGTGTTTTGGGACCACTTCCCGCCTTCTTCCTTGTCACTCCTCATGCCAAACTCTCAGCCAGTTCTTCATAGAAAGCCTTACAGGGAGCAGTACTTCAATTTGTCTGATGTGGTTCCAGAATAAAAACTTAACTGGAGACAAGGAAAGGCAGGCTGTAAAGGTCCGTGCCATGTACCTTCACATGCTATGGATTTCCTTACCCACACTCCTCCGTTTTCCGCAGGTCACCTTGCCACAAATCATTATTGTACTTCCGTAAGTAGTCAGGATAGAACACAAATCGCGACTCTACCCCAATTAGCTGTACGACTTCCACAAGGTCCATAATATCTCTGAACCCCGGGGTCTCCATGAGGAGAGCGCAAGGAGCACGTGGTACGAAAGCTGGCCTGTGCTTCGCAGAGTCATTGGCTCTGCTGAAAGTTCAAGGGGGGCCGTTTGCAAAACATGAAGGTAGTCATTATATTAGACACCTTCTGTACACTGAAGCAGAGTGCCTGGTAGAATGATTTAAGAAATGGGACAATTTATTTTGTCGTGATTTTAGAGTTTCAGGACATTGCTGTGTGGAAGGTACGGCAGAGTGTCTCTCAACAGCAGCTGGAGGTCACACTACCATAACTAGAAAATAGAACGGCCAGAACTACCTGGGGGGGTGGATAGCATCCCCAAAAGGCCCACTCCTAAGGACCTGATTCCCCAGGAAGGTGCTACTTCCTAAAGTACAGCAGATGCCAAGGTTATATCCTGAGCTGGGGAACTACTGTTCAAAACACCTTGTGGAGAACGCTCTTTCTTCAAACTACAAGGGTCACACTTTCCTCCCTTCACGATTATTCTGGGGCAAATTCTGTCTTCTTAGGATCCTTTGGCCTTTCAGTGCTTTGCCATAGGCAAATGGAAGGCTTGGCACATATCAAACCTTAGACTCCACTATTTAGCTCTGAGTTATAAAAAAAAAGATGTCATTTTGATTATACAATATGACATAAACCTCGTAGAAAGGCTTTTTTTAAAAAAGAAAAAAGCCTTTAATGTTGTATACTTCCCTTTAGTTATCAAGAGTCAAGGCTGACAGGCCATCACCATGTAGGATAAAAATACTGCGTGGACCTCAACAGATATGACCAGTGTTTGACAAAGGTCAGCACCCTGTCGTTATAAAAATGCTTGGCAAACCGGGTATAGAAGCAATGCGCCTCAACAGTGAAAACCATACATCAAATATCCCAGTTCCCTTTCTCTGCCTCTACTCAACATGCTCCGGAAATATCAGCCAGAACAACTAAGCACAATAAATAAATAACAAATAATAGTCAGAAAAATGGAAGCCATCAAATCATCTCTATTTGTAGACGACAGGGTTCTATTTGTAGAAAACCTTGAAGATTTCAGAAAAACCTCCAGGCTCACTAACTATTGTTTGTTTATTTGGTGAAATTTCAGGGTACAAAAAAAAACATACAATGAAAAGCAGTCATGTTTCCATATAAACAACTATT
Organism: Neodon shergylaensis; assembly: GCA_025134845.1. NCBI lineage: Eukaryota > Metazoa > Chordata > Mammalia > Rodentia > Cricetidae > Neodon > Neodon shergylaensis. The sequence continues at coordinate 4,639,069 of JABTXL010009415.1, forward strand.
CCAAAAAAGAAAGTAAGAAAATTATTCCATATCATACAACATCAAGATACTCAATATGGAGGAGTAAATTTAACCAAAAACGTTCAAAACTTACAAATGAAAATTATGTCATTGGTAAAAGAAGTTAAAGAAGACACAGATAGACGGGAGGCTCATCCCATTTCACATTGAAAAAGATAAAACATAATGTCTATAATGCCATGCTATCTATAGATTCAATGCTGTTCCTTCACTCAAACCCAGATTACTTTTTACATAAATAGAAAAACGTGTCTTAAAATTCATATGGAATCACAAAGGGCCCACAGAGCCACAATTACACCTTAATATTTTTTTCCATTAAAAGACATAAAAAGTTGATAATGCACATGGAAAAGTGACCAGTATCATTCATAATCAGAGAACTGGGAATCAAAACCACAAGTTGATATCATCCCATAGTTTCAAGGATAGCTGTTAACAAAAAATCAAAACTTCTGGTGAGATTGTAGAGAAAAGAGAGAGAGTATTTAGATACTGTTGATTGACCTGCAAATCAGTGAAGTCATAATCGGCAACATGATGAAGGCTCCTCAAAAATTAAAGTAACTACCATGTAAACTAACTCTTCCATAGATATGTGTGTATATACATTTATGCACATATATGATATAAAACCAGTATAAAAAGAATTTTCAGCATTCGCCTGTTAATTGTAGCACTATTTACAACAGTCATGATAGGAAATTGGACCAGGAATATGGCTGAGCAGCTAAAGAAGCTTGCCACCAAACCTAATGACCTGAGTTCTATCCCTGGAACCTGAAGATATGGGACATATACAATGGAATGTTATTCAGCCTTTAAAGGACGTACTGTTGTTAAGAACAACATAGATGAACCCGGAGATCATTGTGCTAAGTGAAAAGGCCAGGCATGGAAACACAGATACTGAATGATCTTACTTGAATGTGGAATCTAGCAGTTAAACTCAATGAAGAATAACACAACGGCAGCCATTAGGGCCTAGGGGAGGAAGAGGGATTAAATGGGGGAAATGTGAGTAAAGTCTCAGATAGACAGGATAACCAAGTCCTGGAAACCAAGTCCTGTACACCATGGCAATTGCAGTTAATATAAGAAAAGAGGCTAAGAGAACAGCTATTCAGTGTTCTTAATGCATGCACACCACACACGTTTCGTATGTGGGTGATGCATATGGTAACTGGCTTCCTAGATTGTTTGTGGTGTATAGCCATATAAAAATAATCGTGTATACTGTAAATGAATACATTTATTTGTAACTATACATTAGGAAAACTAGAAAGGTAGATCCATCTTCCAAACTTTACTTAGAAACCTTAGTAAAAACAGGAAGTAGGGGATGATGTGTGGAAAACATAACCTAATTAAATAGAAAGGTACCAAAATTTATCAGGTTCCAAAGAGAAGGACCCAGGAAAGGGAAACAGAGGCCAGAGGTCAGAACAAGGAACAGGATTTATCTTCTGCAGCAACATCCTAAGGGGAAGAAGCTTTGAGAAAAAAATTCTAAGAGGTGAGATGAGGGGTTCATTTTCTGATGCCGGGTTCTCATGGCACGGTAGTGTGAGAGTGATCACTAGGTGCCAGGTGCAAGCAAGTTGCTTCACATTGGAGCCCGGATATACTGACCAGAGAGGCCAGGGTGGTCCCAGAACAGCAGAAATGGAGCCACCCTGAAGGGCAAGGTCCACTTTTCCTTGCCATGTTTGACAATGAAGGGCTCTGGAACAAAGTTACAAAGACACAAAACTAGCTGCAATAGAAAACAAAGACTCGGGCTGGAGAGATGGCTCAGTGGTTAAGAGTAGTTGCTGCTCTTGCAGAGGACCTGGGTTCAGTGCCCAGTGCTCACAGCAGCTGTTTCATGTGGCCCTGTTACTCCAGCTCCCGATGAACCAACAATTCCCTCTTCTGACATCTGTGGGCTCCTGAGTATACACACACACACACACACACACACACATGCACACACACAAATAAATATTTTAAAAAGTAAAGAAGAGTCTGTGTTTTCATTCGCTATATGAATGTGATGTATGCATTTTGACCATTATGCAGAAATGAATGGGAACTGGCCTCCTACCAAGCTTATATTCAGTTTGCTCATTTACAAGGTGTTGAGACTTAAATCTAAAATGTTTCCCAAAGTCCCATGTGTTTCATTCCCGATGAGTGGTATGGCTTTGGAAGGTTGTAGAACATTCAGGAGACAGAGTTTTGTTGGAGGAAGTGAGTCACTAGGGACGAGTTCTAAGGTTTGATAGGCTGACTACACTTCTGTCCCTTCTCCTCTTCCTGACCATAGATGTAAGTTGATGGGCTGCCCCTAACATCAGCCCCCATGCCTTCCCTTCCGAGATGGATTATATCCCTTCTTAACTCATGAGACAAAACAAATCCTTCCTCCCAGAAAATGCTTTTATATTTAGTTACAATGAGAAAAGTAACTAATATACAAGCAAATGGCTATTTTGCACGAGCTGTCAAACTACCTCACAGAGAAATCTACTTACTGAAAGTGGAAATGCCAAGTTTTGCTGGCTAAAAATGGTAATTCACTGTAATAGCATATGATCTTTGCATCGTAAAAGGCTTCATCTCATCTCTTAGATTTTTCTCAAACTTTTTATTCAGGATTTTGATACATACATACCTTCTACTACTACTACTACTTCCTCCTCCTCCTCCTCCTCCTCCTCCTCCTCCTCCTCCTTTTCTTCTTCGCCTGTTATTGTTTACGATGAAGAACTGTTTCTTCACACAAAATATTTTCTTCGGTTAAAAATTACAAGTATAGTAGTGGTACTGCCTATGTGTACACTTTCAAATAAAAACACATCTTTTGGTAATTGTTATGTTTAACAGCATTTACTGAAATTAATTTTATAATCTCCAATTCAATAGGAATTATATTTTTCACAATTTTCACTTTCATTTTTTTAAAATGTTTTTATTGAGCTACGTATTTTTCTCCTCTCCCCTCCTTTCCTTCCCCCTCCCCTTCTATCCTCCCCTATGATCCCCATGCTCCCAATTTACTCAAGAGATCTTGTCTGTTTCTACTTCTCATGTAGATTAGATCCATATATGTCTCTTTTAGGGTTGTCTTTATTGTCTAGGTTCTCTGGGATTGTGAATTGTAGGCTAGTTTTTCTTTGCTTTATTTCTAAAAGCCACTTGTGAGTGAGTACAAGTGATAATTGTCTTTTTGGGTCTGGGTTACCTCACTCAATATGATGTTTTCTGGATCCATTTTTTTTGGCTGCATATTTCAATGTCATTTTTTTCTGCTGTGTAGTACTCCATTGTGTAAATGTACTAAATTTTCCTTATCCATTTTTCAGTCAAGGGGCATTTAGGTTGTTTCCAGGTTCTGGTTATGAGAATAGTTGAGCACTTTTCCTTGTGGTATTATTGAGCATCCATTGGGTATATACCCAAAAGTGATATTGCTGGGTCTTGAAGAAGGTTGTTTCCTAATTTTCTGAGAAATCACCATACTGATTTCCAAAGCCGGTGTACCAGTTTGCACTCCCATCAGCAATGGATTCATGTTCCCTTTTCCCCACAACCTCTCCAGTATAAGCTGTCATCAGTGTTTTTGATCTTGGCCATTCTGGCAGGTATAAGATGGAATCTCAGAGTTGTTTTGATTTGTATTTCTCTGATGACTAAGGATGTTGAGCATTTTCTTAAGTGTTGTGGCTGATACATACATTCTTACAGGTCATCTAAGGTGTGTAAGGTGTACACACACACACATACACACCAGTAGACACACCATGTTGGGCTAGCCATCCACTCTAGGATGAGTTCTATGCAAGGTTTATGAGGCCTAATCAGATAGACCTCACTACTTATTGCCTGAAGCAGTCCTTGTCTGGGGCTGAAATCATCTGACTAAAAATACATTCGCCAATCAACACCTCCCTGTTGTTTATAGCTACATGGATGCTGAGGGCAGAGTAACAGCTCCAAATAGACTTCAAAGAGCCCATGGTTCTTCAGGACACTAATTCACACCGGTCTTGTGTAAAACAGAGTAGATGTGTAGCATAGGTACTGATAAAGTCAACAAGCTAAAGGTGTCAGCGTGTGAAATAAAATTGTTCTTTCGCTGGCATTGCTTACGTCTACTGCTTTTCCTTATAATCATGGGATACTCTTAGGTCATGGACGCAGAAGTTAACAGTAATTTGGAGATCAAATTTACAGCAGCCATTAAACTGTATGTTTAATTTGGTAACATTGGGCAATAGAAGAAACGGCATTCTCAGATGGATTTGTAGCGTATCTTTGCCATTCTGTGAGTTTCTTGACAGTATGTACAGACATGGCTTATTTAGGGGTCATTTCTGCTGTCACCAGACTGGAAATCCCCCCAAACACACACTTTAGAGTCCACTGGCAGTCTTCACAGCAAGTCTCCTAGCTCCAGATGTTTTACTGATGGAATATTTTTTATTTTGTAGTGTGAGTCCTTTGTCCTCATGAGGAGTCTGTGTTTTGTGATATCCATGAGCTTAGCCCATGTCTTCATCTTAGTACAAATCACTGCTCCCTTTTCAGGCTCAAGCTTTTGTTCGCTGTAAAAGAAGGGACAGAGGGCCAGGCGGTGGTGGCGCACGCCTTTAATCCCAGCACTCGGGAGGCAGAGGCAAGTGGATCTCTGTGAGTTCCTGGGCTATAAGAGCTAGTTCCAGGACAGACTCCAAAGCTACAGAAAAACCCTGTCTCGAAAATCAAAAAAAGAAGAATAAGGAGGAGGAGGAGGGGGGGGGACAGAAAACTAAGGGGCAATGCCTGAGGCAGAAAATAAAACTACCCAGAAATCCGAGGCTCATTTTGTTTCCAGTGTTGGGGGTTGAACTCTTGATTTTACATAAAGTGGGATCAACAGACTTTTAGTGACATCTCCTTATTCTGCACTGACTGTCAGTGCCTTTCTTGAAGCTGGGGAACAAGATACAGACCTGTCGAAGACCAAAGATAATGGTTGGTAATGAAAAATGGTAGCCTGGTCCTAAGCAGCTAGTGGTGTCTGCCCTTCAGGATCACAGCCAGGAGCACAGGAGCTGCAGTTCTGTCTCTTCCTGGGGACTGTGCCCTACTGGACACCTTCCTCCTGATCTTACAGCCCAGGGTTACATTATTCGAACCACTTTTCAATGTAAATGTGTCAAGGACTATTTTCACATGCTCGTAGTAGGAGAAGAGCCCAGGGCTTCCTCATCCTACATGGAAGTTGGGTAGTACTGAGGAAAAATAGGATTTCCAACCCCAATTATCTTCTTAGCTGGGCACCTGTGTTCAAGGAACAACGCTGATGGTTTCTAAGGGGCAAAAGCTCTCCTCCAGCTTTCTTCTCTCTCTAGCAGAATTTAAAAAGCTTCGTGCACATATGCACACATACACACACACACACACACTCACACATGCATACATGTACAAATCATGTCTGGATTTAATATATATATTCACTCAATATATATATCATATATTACATATTTGTATGTTTTAATAAATATATATTTATTACAGTATAAACCATTAACTCAATCCCATCTCTTATATTGTAAGGTAGCGTTCTCAGCATTTCGGTCTAGGACAGCTGCCGTGAGAAAAACAGCAGGTCTTCCTCAAGACCACTTTTACCTTTGTCCTGGATGAGAAAGAGCTAAAAACATTGCAGTCTTCACTCTTTCTACTAGTAAGAGTTCAGAAAATTCGGAGGTACAAGGTTGGAGCTTTCCACCCGCACAGGACTAATGGAGATTGCTCCAGGAACAGGTCCTGCTCGTGGCTGGTTAGTGACCTAATTCCCCTGCATTTTCAGCTGCAAGTTTGTGTGCACTTTAAACTGCAAATTCAGTATTTACTTGAATGCCTCTCCATTTTAACTGGAGAAAGCCTGGAAAGATCTTAGTTCTGGAAAGGCATTTCTCTGTCTCTCTGATGCAGCGCCCCTATTAAGGTGCATCCGAAGTGACTGGGGTCTTTCAGGAGGCATGTAGATTCGGTACCCAGGTGAGAAGTCGGCTACATTTAGGTTTCTAGGTTTCTACAAGTGCAGAATCTACCCCTTATCATCTCCAGCCACCCTCCTATGTGCTGAATTCTGTCTCAACCAAGGAAACAACGTGGGATTTTCTGTTTCTCATCTAGAAACCCTTCCTTGGGTGCTACTTCCTGTTGTCTGCCAAGCCATGTTCCTCCAACTCTCGTTCAGGCCATTCCTCCTTCTTGAGCTCACCACACGTACTACTGTGCCCACCTGTTCTCATCCAATTCTGTCTGACTGCCTTGGCATTTGTGTATCATCAAATGCTGTATCTGCTGGCCCTTCCTGATGCCTGTTCTAGTTCTTGCTAGAAATAAAATCTCACAAAAGAGACACGGGGTTCTTCCCGTCCTCGGAAACTCTCCTTTATACTTTGCATTACTCCTGGTTCAGCAGAGACCACCTGTCAATGGGGCTACTAAAGAAAGGTTCAGTGTGTGAGGTTTCTTTTTCAGCCCCTCTCCACAGCGCTCAGTTTTCTAGGCAATTTACATTTGAGACTGCAGAGTAGTGGGTGTGTGATTGCTTCCAACTTTCGCTGGGTGGTGATGCAATCACGGAGCGGCCATCTGTGGTTCTTCCATCTGTGCCGAATCAGGAGGACCACACCAAATCCAGCCTCACCTTTCCACGCAGCCTTCTCCTGAGCCGTCAGGAAGTCTATCAACTCTGGGTCTTCAGAGTGGAGGTTTAAGATGGGCTATCTCTATTACATTGGTAGGAAAGACCTCAGGAGCTCCAAGTCTCAATATCTCCAGCAATAAAATGGAATAAATGTGTGTCCCCCATAAATTCAATTTGAGGGCTGAGAAAACATATAAAAATCCTTTGTCTTTGGCATGGGCCTGGCACATGATAAATGTCCTCATTCCCTCTGTGGCTCTATCATATTGGGATTGTCACTGTTCATCTGCAGACCTATTTCCCCTCCATTACTGTAAGCATCTCCAAGACAGCATCTCGACTTCCTGGGATTTATGTAGGCAGGAGAGAATGCTAAAAAGAGCATTTAGCATAACAAAATCACAATCTTGGTGATGGACCTGCCACTCAACCGGGAGACTTTAGAATAGCTCATTTTTTCAGTCAAGCACAAGGGTTAGCTGGGAGGATTGCTAAAACCTTTGCATCCACCACAAAGGATTCTCTGTATCAGAACCCAGACTTTTTCCTTGAATGAATGCTTGGTACCTTAAAGGCTCTGTGATCACCTTGGGCGCTTCTTTCCAATAGTCTCCTTCAAGTACGACAGACGCCAGCCTTAATCACATGGTAGCTGCTCAGACTCACAGAGATGTGATATCCCTTAAAACTGGTCTCAAACCAGACTAAATTCTTTGAAGCAGCCAAGCAATTTCCATGAAAAGCTTCTATTGGCTTTGCTGTATCTATCCAGTTACCCAGTGAGTCCAGAGTGAGGACTGCTGGGGAGAAAGAAAGAGTAGGGTGGAAACTTGGATTCAGGCTCAAAACCTCTTTGGTGTCACTTATAGTGCTGACATGGGACACTAATGCGCACAACTAGGGAGGAAGCGTTTGAGGACCTTCCCTCCCCAGGAGCAACGCAACCAAATTCAGTGCTGATGCCGGGAATTGCTTTGAGATTGCCAAGTAAAAAGTGGGATGTGGGTTCCATGGCAAAATTTCCAGTGGTGTTCTTCACAGTATCTCTCTATAAAAAGAAAGCCATCACCCCTCAGACTACTGATTTAAAACTGTAACAATGGGAATGGCTAACAAAGCAGTCAATCTAGATGGCACCTTTGAGCCTGGATTAAACAGAGCTTCGAGGAAGAGCTGACTCTTGGTTTGCTCCTGATACTATCACAAAAATATCCACCATGTGTCTAAGAAATCATATTTTACAAATGCTGAGATGCAGGACCACACCCGGGCAACCTCATCTCTGCCTCCCAAGAACAGGAGTCTGAAGTTAAATCCAGGTGTTAATCATTCATTGAAATTGGGCAAAGGCCTACCCAGTGGGAGGGGAGACTTGGAAACAAGGTGTCAACATTAAAAATGATTGTCTTGCTTGAAAAATAGGCTAAGCCACTTGGAGTTCTAACGCCCAGTTCCATGCATCCCTCACCTGCTGTTGGAAGGCAGGCAGGCAGGCAGGCAGGCAGGCAGGCAGGCAGGCAAGGAGTTCAGTCCTCCAGGAATATCTGACTATTTCAGTCTCCACAAGTTCTTTGAAGAGTTGCAGAAGGACCCAGAAACAGATGTCATGATCACTGCCAACTCAGACATCTATGGACATAGCCAGTGAACCCTATTACTTCATCAACTTGGAGTGTGGAATAATGTCACGTGGCTTTGAAAATCCAATGTATAATATTTCCAGTCCTTTGTTCTCACTGAGGCGTTTGTACTTGCCTTCCTGACTGTTGCTTATGAAAAGTATGAGAGTCTTAGTCCTGATTGGCCAGCAGTTACTCATGACAAAGATGAGCTATGTCTCTCTTAGAATCAAGAATTCTGCCAATGCAGTACAAGCAGAGAGGCTGCTGCTACCAATGCTTGGGACAGAGATGGCTGGAAGGCCTCCAGATGCTTCTCTGAGTATCCTGTTCTACTCAGCATGGAGGTTTTATGCCTTAGCAGCTGGACCACAGCAAGGCAGGTTTTCCCTCTCATGTATTAAGTCGTTTTCTACCTGGCAAGGCCAGGGATGAGGACGGCTGAGTGAAGAAGGGGGAACTCCAGGTTTAGGCCAGCACCTCTCAGACAACCTTGACTCTGCTGTTGAACTTGAACCACTCAATCCCTGACGATTTTCTTCCTTGGCTCCCACTCCAGTGACTTTTTCTGTTAAAGCAATTGAACAACAAGCATTTCAGTATTTCAGAGAGGTTCTACTAACTTGTGTGTCTGATTTCAGGAGTCTGAATTTCATTGTTCAACTAACTCCTCTGAAGCCCACTATAAACACGTGTATGCAAGATGGCCCTGTCCTTTGATAATTGCCAATAGCAGCTAAGCACCAAGATCTTGCTGAGCTTGTTACATCTCTTCCTCAGAGGAAGTGGTGGCAGGTGAAACACTTGCTTTACATTCATTGAGTCTCTCACAGAGGCCCAACACACCAGGATAGTCCTCATCAAAGTGACTTGATATCTAGAATCATAAATAACACGTCCAAGTAGCTCTCTATAAACAATAATGGTAACAGATAATATTTTAAGATCTATATCATTAGGACCGTGGTGATGAAGACAAACTGAAAACTCATGACAACTGCCCACATGATAACATATCCCCTTCCATCCTTGTTTATACTCATTGAGAAAGAAAGGATGGAAGGAGAGAGTTTTGAGCCTTTTACCCCTAGGGTGTAGGGTCTATGCTCGGTCGCGTTAAACTTTGTCTCTTGGAAGGCTAACATTCAGAGGAGCTAAGGAACTTGTCCTGGTCCTGTATCCAGCATATGGCAGAAGTGAGATGAGAATGAAGCCCTAACTCCAGAACCTATGACCTTAACCACTTCACGCCAGTGTCTCTCTGGCTTGTGATGATGTGACAAGGTACGCTCTCTCACCTGGGCACTGTGTTCTGTGCCAGGTGCAGCTTGGTGACTGATGCTTAGGAAGTTCTGGGTGTGTGGAGAGGATGTGCTATCTCCAACATGCAAATGAGAACCTCCAAGATGGCGTTCTCTAGCAGGCTTGTACCCGAATGCTGTCAGAAAACTAAAATTATTCAGGCTATTTTGAGAGCAGGCTCCAACTTCCATCCAGTTTTTCCCCCGGAGTAAATTGAAGTTCCTGAATCTGTTCTTTGCTTTGTATTTCAGGTGGGACTGTATAGCTAGAGTTTGTACCCAATCTCATGCCCCTACATCAGTCTCCACATCTTCTGAAAAGCTCATTATAACCCCATAGTCTCATGTGGGACCATGGAGCTTGATTCTGTAGCTTTAAAAAAATAGTAAAGAAAGGCAGGAGTTGACTCCAAGGATGAACAAGAGACTGGGGGTAAAATTAGAATCGTCCATTGAATGTTTCACAGCCCGTAGGCTGAGAGAGGGTGCAGCTTGTTTACCTCTAAAATATACATGATAGAGTTTTCCCACCTTGAGATAGAAACCTGACCTGCCAGACAACATTTTTTTTCTTTCCCCCCCTCGGTGAAATGTGTGTTTCCATGTGAGAAAGCAGAAGTCAGGCTGAAAATTCTAAGTCATACATTAAGATGCCTCTGAAGCCAGACTAGGCACTAACATAAATAGTAACAAGGACAGGAAAATGTCACACGTCCTTCCCCACCAACCAAGTGCTGGCCCTGGATTCTGGTGTCCTCATGGTCACTAGGCAGCCCGGGAAGTGATGCAAGGTGACATACACAGAAAAGCTTTTCCTGGAAATGGGTTTGGAGGACAGCTTATTATAAACAATAAGCCCTTGTGTATGGGATTGAAAATAAACCCAGACAGTGCATGAGGTTACGGTCATGTGTTGAAAGGCAAAGGTCTGACATCTGCCACCTCTCTACATTCCCTGGTGGAAGCATTTGCCTCTGCCTGGAATCTCCTCCCAGAAAGTCCGTTAAGCGATTAGCAGCCCTTTATTCAGAGTCCAGTGTCTTAGGACTAGAACCCCATGGCATTTAAGTCACAAATGAAAACCATGTTGTTTGGGAATATGGCAGTCTAAACATGACGAGGACAACACCAACAGATGTGTTAATGCAGGAGGGAGAAATGCCATGGGGCCCCATCACTAGGCAAAGAGCTACGGTGACTAAGGAATTCCGAGAGCTAGAAAGTTAGTCTTCCCCAGGGAGGGACCCGTATTGGTTGTTCATTACCAAATGGTCATGTACATGTGAGCAACACTGAACAGACTTAGCATACTATATTTAAATATGCGTATGTGTGTGTGTGTAACAGTTAAGAAAAAGAGGCCATGTATCAGAGGAATCATGCAGAAGGGACTGGAAAGAGGAAACAGAAGAGGGAAAATGATGTCATTATATTTTAGTTAAAATATTAAGAAATGAATAGAAAGAAAAGAGGTGATGTTGTACGGAAGGGTCACATGGTCTTTTATCTGTCAGTCCATTTTTCTTTAGCAAATGCTGTAGTCTAAAGTACTCTTTAGGCGCAGCTTCTGTATATTGGCCTCCACTTTACATGACATCATTTAATCACAGCTCACTGATTGGCTCCCAGAATATAAAAGAAAAGGTTTTTAAGTTTTGTCCTATGGGGAAAACCACAAATTTTTCAATCATGGTTTTCAGCTCATCATTAAGACTTTTGTTGAGGGACTGTGTGGGGACAAGGAAGCTGCAGGATGAGTCAGGATGGGTGCTCCTTCCCCAGGGTATTCTCAATGTACACACTTCCTCATCTGCCAGCCCTGGGGAGCTCTGGAGCTAATGGCATCATCTCAAGAAGGTATTTTCCAATTACCTCAAAGCACTTCGGAGACTTGGGGACAAGTATCTTGGCAGTGACTTAAAGGAGGTCACTATGTTGGTTGTGATATCACCTTGCAAATGAAAATCATCTTCAGTGTGGTGATAGCGTACATTTCTGCTTGGCATTGTTCTGGCTTTGTGGACTTAGAACATGGTATCATCTTTTGTACTTAAGACCCATATCTATGAATCTATATTGTTGGTAAGGATACAAACCAGGGAAACAGTGACTGTAATTCCAAATCTTGAGTCTATGGACTATGCAAGTCTAGGGAAGTCCACCTCTTTATGCCATTTTAGGGATAGAGGGGACCAGGGTGTGAGAGTCAGCCTTTTTCCACTGGTTGCTGTACAGTTAGCAGAGGAAGCTTCAAGGCACCAACAGGCTCCTGTAATGGGAACACTTCAAATACACGAGTCCCATGACAACACGCTGTTGTCAGGATAGTTAGGTCCTTCTACATAAGTAGTTTTTCAATCTACAAATGGTGGGATTTTGGCAGGGTATAGTTTTGTAAACAGTAGAAAACTCACAGTCATTCTGAGAATAGCCTGGGTCCTCACACCTTGCATCCTATATCCTCTGACGTTGTGGCTAAGACACTGGAGTCGGACATTTTGCATTAGGATCTTGACTAGGCTTCTTGTTAGTTATGTGGCCCTAACAAGTTATTTAGCTTTCCAGTGTTTAGTATAATCAGCCACAAAATGGGGATAAAGGAAATAATACCATATGAAGGGCTATTGTCTTTAATGTATGAATGTATGGGAATGGTGCTCACTTCATTAATGCTCAAAACATTTTAGTTGTTACCATCTAAATCACAGCTGTATTTGTATCTTCAATCATAATACATGTGATTTCATCATTATTCTATGGTTATGTGTGGTTTCTATTTAAATGTAACTAACTAATTAATTAATCAACTAGTGTTTGGAGACAAGGTCTTTCCATGTGGTCCCAGCTAGCCTGGTACTCACTATTCAAGGTATTCAAAGTTGACCCTAAACTTGCACCAATTTTCCTGCCTCAGCCTCCAGAGCACTAATGTACTTAGTTTCACTAGAAAAATAAAAAAACAAACAAAGAATCACTATCACATAGGAGGTTGCCAATCCTAGAAAAGAACGAATGGAAACAAAGAGATGCAGGCGAATATAGATGGCAGGCCAAGGTCACTTCTTTAGGCTCCGTGGGCAGTCTAGGGCCCAGGACACGCCTAGAAGCCTATGAAAATTAGCAAAAAAATAGCTTCTGGGTTGAGGGAAATGTTTTAATATACAGTACTAGTACATTTACTTTAGTGATACATTAATGCAAATCATAAATATTAACAGTCTTTGAGGCAATAAGGAGGGATAAGCAAACCATGGAACTCAACGTGGCCCAGACTGTAAGTGTATCTGATGTATGAGCTCCTCAGTGTTTCTTTGTTCCCAGCTGAGTGTGGATCACATCTTATTTACGTTTCTGTGCACAGTGCTCAACATATCACAGACACCAAATAAGTATTGGGTGACTAAAGGAAATGATAAGTATTTGGGTCACATGTAACAAAGTCTGCAAAGAAAGTTTTCCTGAGCAAGCCAGCATCTGCGATTGAGAAGTGAATTGAGTATGATATTCCATGTAAATGGATGAAAACATTATTGTGCATATATATGTGTGTGTGTGTGTGTGTGTGTGTGTGTGTGTGAGTTCACAAGCACATGAACTAGTGTATTTGAGAGCGGGTTGGGGGAGTTAGGTTTGGGTTTGACTCTACAACAGATTCTGCAGGAAATAATGAAAATTCAGCCCTAACTTCGGTCCAGAACCAAATCAAAATGTTAGGGAGTGGATCTCTAGTGTTCATTGCTTCCTAGTTGTGGGCCTATGAGTTCCCATTGATTCTCTAGGGTCTGCCTCTAATCCACTGGTAGGGGCATTGAGATTACAACCTCTGAGTTCAAACTCCAGCTTGCTAACAAGTATTTTAGCCACAGAACAGTCTCTCTAGCCAAGCCCTTATTATTTTGAAGAATATTATGAATATTGTGTAATGACAGTCTTATAATAATCTTGATACAATAATATTGAAACATTTGTGATTTTTAAGGCAATAAAATTGCCCCTCAATATCTATGTGGGATTGGTTTCAGGACACTTCCCTCCAGATATCAAGATATTTTACAAAATGTTCAAATCCTTATGTAAATGGCATAACATTTTATATACTCATTTGCTCATGGAAATGATCTGATTTCTTATAATACCTGATATAGATGCTGCACAAACAGTTGTAATATTGCACAGTTTGAGCAAAATGATGTTTGTTTATGTTCAGTACAGATGAAATTCTTTAATATATCTTCAACCAAGGTTGACAATACATAATACTAGTCAGGTATTCAGAATCTGGAAATAGGGAGAGTTGTCTTTTTTCTTATGAATATGTACATGCATTAGAACATACAGTTGTGAATAAAACCCTATAAAATATTCCTTAAAGAATGACCATCTCTACATGTGAGAGGAAGCTTACATGAAGACTAACAGCAAGTGCTTCTATTAGTGTGTATGTGTGTGCGCACACATCTGCATACCATAGCACACATAGGGAGGTCAGAGGACAAGTTGTGGGAATCAGTGATCTTTTTCCAATATGTGGGTTACAAGAATCAAAGTCAAGTTGCCAAGTGCCCTTACCCACTAAGTCACCTTACTGGCCTGGCAGGTTTTGAGGTTTTGTTTTGGATGGACAGCCCTGTGTTCTTGCTACCTTGTTAAAAGTAACTAACTAGCTAAATAAAAGGAGTTTATGCAAGAAGAAATATGAGACCGGACATGAACCAGGAAATATAATTCATTCAATTCTGCATGCCAGAAGCCTCGCCAATCCCCCTTCTCTGCCTACCTGAGAGAACTGCCTTTCGTTAGAAAGAATTCTAGGTTTTCAGGAAAGCTACTAGAAGGCCGGGGAGAAAGACTTGAAGCCAGCTTGTTTGATATCCTGATTACATGGGTGACAGTCCTTATATCCCTGGGTCAGTGAGCTTGTCCTTGTTCTGTCCTGTTTTGTTCTTACAGAGTCTCTTTGCCTGGTCCTTTTCTGGGATCCAGAATCAATGTTTGGTAAGAGAGGCGGGGCAAGAATGCACCCACAGCAGGAAAGATGCTCACTGTAGCTCCTGTCTTTCTGGGTTTCAATACGATGTCCAAGCAGGGTTTGTTGCTGGCAGGAGAGGTTTCTGAACAGTAGAAAGGTCAGAAACAAAGACAGATTGACATACACACAAAGGGAAAATGAGGGGTAGGGAGAGGGAAGAGGAGGGGATGGGGTGGGGGGAAGAGGAGAGAGAAGAAAGACTTCTATAAAAAACAGAACTGCAGACTTGAAAGAATGTTTCCATAGTCTGGATCTTTCCCGACCCTAGCTGCGTTACAGAGGACCCACTGAAGAGATGTCCTAACTTGGGCTTTAGATTTTAATACAATTAATGGAAGTTGAACTTCTTGATTTAATTATCTTTCTGATAGTGAAAAGGTGTGGAACAAAGTCTAGTTAGTGTATTAGACACTCCTGGTTAACTCCAACTCTGACCTATGGGTGGATCATGAGGGTTTCCCACATATTTGGAAACATATAGTTGGGCAAGAAGGCATCTAAGGTCCATTTTGGATGCAGCACTATGATTTTAAGTGACGTAAATTGACCCTAAATAATAGCAGAGAAATGGGTTTCACAGATTAAAATGAGCAGAAGAAGATCCAGTCTCTGATGTCACAGATTGACGGTCAATTTGCTTAGGAAATCACAGTTTCCTCACATCTTGAACTCACATGTGTCTCTTCATGACCTGCACACCCAGGGCAGTGTGTTTGCACACAAGTTTGCATATGATGGCTGCAAAGTGGTTACCACAAAACCTCATGTTAGGTGGGGCAAAACTTTTCTTGAGGAAGATGGAGTTCTCTGAATGGAAGCAGTCACAGTGACAACCTTAGGTTCAGACAGATTGATTGTTCTCCAGGGCAGGATGCAGATAGATCATGGTTCTTGGGTTTGCAGCACCATGGGATTCTCAGAGCTAGCCCTGAGATACATGTAGATACATGCGTATGCACCTGCACACACACACACACACACACGTATGTGTATATCTTTAAATAAATTCTTATAACTAATTTGTTTATTTGCTTAGGAGGGAAGTAGGACATTTTAATTATTTCTTCAAGGGTTTCATGCCACACTTTGAATCATAGTCACTTTCTCCTCCAGCTTTTCCCAGAGCCACCCTTACTTTCTTACCAAAATTCGTGTCCTTAAAAGAATCCTTCAAGAGAAATCTGTGCTGACAAAGTTTTTTGGATTTGTGATCTTCTACCAGAGAGTAGCAAATTTACCAGGGGCTACACTGTTAAAGAAACCTGCCCCCCTCCTAGCAGCTAACACTTACCCATAACTACCTGTCTTGGGGAGGGACTCTCTGTTCTGGGATTTGGTCTAGTTTGCTTGCGTGACTTTGTGCATGTTAGCACAACTTCTATAAGTTCATATGTGCAGCTGCTGGAACACCAAGCTCTTTGGTTCCCAGAGGAGAGGGATCCTGAGATAAATGTAGATTCTACCTGTTAGCATTTGGAGTGGTCATGTGATAGAGATGAAGCATCTGTACTGGAAAGGATCAACATTAACATACTAAAGGGAGTAGATAGAAACCTAGATTCGACCCCAAATATCTGCAATTTTTCAAACTGATAAGTTTCCAATTAGTGAGGGCAAATACATTATGTAATAACGCTAGGACACTTGCTTGCACCTTTGAACTTTTATACACAACAATATGCCAGTTGGTCTAAATCGAGGAACCCACTAGAAGGAAACCACTCTGGGGATACCAGGAGGAACCATCCTCAGAAATTCTCAGATCAAAGAGCTATAAACCAGACACGGAGCCAGGGAGATTCCAGAGGCCTAAGGGACAATTGATCTTTTGTGTAGTGGCTAGTGCGTGTGTGTTTTAGAACCAGATTTCCTGGGTTTAGATCCTGGCTCTACCAGCACTGTGACTTTGGCAAAAGTGCAGTTTTTCTCTTTGTGGCTCACTTTCCTCTTTTGCTTAGACAATAATAATATCCAGACTCATATGATCGCTGTGAGAATCATCTGAGAGGACGTGTAAAGACTTTTAGAATACAATGCATGCCGAGTGAATGCTGTGGATTATTCTTATGGCTGTGGGTGATAGTAATATCTGCACTGTTGCTACCATTGTCTGCCTTACGTTTGAGTTCAGGCTGTTGTGTCTCATGAGACTTTGTTTTTAAAAAAAATCACGAAAGAGTTCAATGATAACATTGGGTTACTTCTTGCTACTTAGGGAACTACTTATTGAACATTTGGCCCCACGTTCTCTTTTCTGTGGGAAAGCAGGGGGGATATAAAATCCCCGACTGGTGATAAACTTACAACATTTTCACACAGCAGTTTCCTCTCCCAGCAAACAGAGAGGCTTCTCAGGCTCCCAGCCTGAGTACATCTATGGTCCAAATAAGCCCTCCCAGTGGCAAGGCAGCCATTGTGAGCCTGCAGGGTAGAGGCCCAATATGACTTCCTGCTCTTACCTATTTATTCAACAGTGAATGCGAATTCTCAGGGTAGAAAGCATATCCTTTGGCATGGGATGGGATCGGTTTGGCCAACTGTCACTGTGAGATCATGTTTGCACAGCAGAGATGGAAATGAGCATCCTAGTATCTATGACAGAAGGCTAAGGCAAGGATTAAAGGAGACTGATTTGTGCAACAATTTTCTAATAGGAGCATTATATTCTGCATAGTCTCTACTTCCCTGCTTGGAAGGAGGAGAGAGAAAAAAACTGGTACCTTTTCTGCTTGTTTCTGCAAACTTGAAGTAGACACTCTGCCTCTCGGTTATAGTTTCAGTCTCTTGAATTTTAGGATAACATGATCACCAGCAAAATCTGTTTCAATTCGCCAGCTCTTTGAGCCAATGTAACACTATGGTCAGATAAGGCAGCTTCACTTAAGCCAGGGTGCATTACCCCAGAGTCATACACACAGGAGAAATGGAGCCTTGTCATTCTAGATTAAATACTGCACCAATGCACTAGCATGTGCCCAAACTCAAAGACAGCATGGCGTGTGGCTTAGAAAACACTTTGTAAAACAAGAACAAAGTTGGAATGTTCTAGCTCATGCCCACACCTCTCAGTACCAAGGCTAACAGCAGCCTGGTGATGTTTGAAGAGTCCCCACATTGCAGGAGGCACATTGCACCCTGGTGACATGGTATAAGTGATATTTGACCTTGGATGTTTTCAATCAAGAGGGTCAACCAATCTGCCAAGCCGGATGTGAATTATATAAGAAAACTGCATTTTAAAAATCAAACGTAAGGAAGAAAGAAGCAGAGTTAGATTAGTCCAAAACCCACTAACCACAAAGGAAATACAGATATGCCAATCCAACAAAGCCACACTCCACAGGGAACTCACAATCACGAGCTGTTTCCAAGAAAGACAACCATGTTCCCTATAGAGGCAGAGCTTTAGGGAGCATGGTATTTGTATTCATCGGGCTTCTTAGCTGGAAACAACAAACTCTGGATCAATTTTACTGAAGAAAAATTCTTGAAGACGGATTTAACAGCTTCATAAATGCCTGGAAGATGGAGAGTCAGGAACCCAAGAAGGCCAGGATCAGAGCCAAACCCACACCGGGGGATTTTTCTGGGGAAGATGGTTTATTGGTTCGTGTGAGTTCCTCTAACGAAGTGCCATAGGCAGGGGCCTTAAACATCAGAGATTTATCGACTCAGAGCTATGGAAGCTCAAAAGCCAGGATGTTATCAGAGAGTCAGGACCTTCTGGGAGTGCTGAAGGGGATTCTTTTCCTGGACTCTCTTCTTGGCTGGTAGATAATCATCCCTGTGTGGGCTTGATAGTCTCTTATGTCTCTTCACACTGTCTTCATTCCACACAAGTCTCCAGATCTGAATCTTTTCCTTTTATACAGACAGCAGCCATGCTGGATGAGGGTTCTTTCTAACTGGATTTTCTCTGCAGTGAGTCTATCTCTAAATATGAGCTTATTATATAATGTTTTCAATTAGGTATTCAGTGTATGATTTTGGGGCATGGAACAAACTCATGACAGGCAGCTGTCTCCTGCTACTTTGGGTCCTGGAACCATGTGACTGCCTGGGCTTGGTCACATGTACAAATTGCCCTGGCAGGAAAAAGGAGAACCAGAATGTGGCTTGCTCTATTAAAGTAGGAGGCAGGTTTGTGATCTACTGGAAGGCATGCTGTGAGACTGCCCCAAGTGGAGCAAGGGCTCTACCAAGACTCATATGTGACAGTGCTCCCTGTGATGGAAGGACTTTAACAAGACTCATGTGTGACATGCTCCCTGTGAAGGAAGGACTCTACCAAGACTCATGTGTGATAGTGCTCCCTGTGAAGGCAGGACTCTACCAAGACTCAAACGAAAGTCTCATAAGTGAGACAAACATCCCGTTCCGAATGTCCTTCTTTGTCTTCTCTGCTTTGCCACCAAGATTGACTATGAGACAGAAGAGCCTGGGTACCAGCGCCATCATGAGAATCACTGACCAGCAGCAGTGTGTAGGGAGAACTCCCTGTGAACTAATCTTAGCAGGACAGTGCCGGGGGAAGTGGCAGTCCTTCTGCCTTCCCCGGGAAGACAGAAGAGAGAACAGGAGCAAGTTCCTTACCCAATTCCCAAACCTCAGTCCTGCCTCTCCTCTCACCATGCTGAGTTCTATCTAGTTAGGTTTGTTGTTGTTGTTGTTGTTTACAGTACCAAGCACTCTGTTAGGAACCAGAAATTCAACAACAACAACAAAAAAGCTTGCCTCCTCTGTCTTCAAGGAGAGCCTGCTACTGTGAATAGCTTTGTTTTTTTTTTTTAATTAATATTTGGTTAACATGCAGAGTAATGGGTTTCACTGTGCCAAGTTCATGGATATATGTTGTTCTCAATTGTTCCCACCTACCATCCTCTCCCACCCTATTCCTTCGTTCTTGCTGGTTTCATCCACACTCCCAAATAATTCCCCTTCAGTTTTCACGCTGCACATAATCCATGACTTTCTCGTGTTCCTCTTCCCACTCCCTTTAGATCTCCCCCCGCCATACTACCCTGTCTACTTTGGGTATATGATATCTTCATATTATCTATGTATATAAACCTAGACCTTGTATACGAGAGAAAGCTTGTGCCATACTTCTTTCCAAGCCATCCTTCCTTTGCTTAACATAAAGATCCATTTTCATCCCTTTTCCTTAATAATAATAAAGAATCTTCATTGTTTATAGATACTTTGCACTGTCTTCATCTACGCATCCATTGATGGACCTCTAGGTTTGTTCCACATCTTGGCTCCTGTGAATGGTACAGGCATACACATGAACTGTGCAAGTGTCTCTGTGATGTGGCTGACTTACAGTCCTTCGGCTGTGTGTATACCCTGGAGTGCAGTACAGCAGGGCCGTGTACTGATTCTACTTTTAGATTTTGGACAAGCCTCCATATTGATTCCTTGACAGCCACACCGTCATACATTCCGAGCAGTGAGGTTTATTTATTTCCTCTTTCTGTGTCGCTCTTGGCAGAATCCCACAAAGAGCTTTGAACCAGTGCTTTTGGAGCTCCTGTCAGTGTGGGGAACTGGGTCTGCTCTGGGTAGTGTTTTCTACCACTACAACAGAATTCCCTCTTTCATGTTCACTGCTGTCTTCAGTACCCTAATACCCAGAATCTAGAGGCTGTTAGACACTCATTAAATATATCAAGCATTGAATTATATCATAGAATTCTCAGATTGGTTGAGGAGCATCAAGGAAACATCTTCAGGGAAGGAGATGTCCCCGTTGTTATGATTCCTTCCCATTGTGTGAACTCATTGTGCTACTGGCCATGGCTTTGGTGTACCTTGCTCTATTCACGGTCCTTGACAGTACACTTGGCTATGGGACTTGTTTGGGCTGTGGGATAATAGCGAACTTGAGACAAGCAGAAACTCTAAGTACACGTACAGGTTTCTGATTTCTCTCTTGGAACCCTGCCACTGCCGGCAGCACAAGCCCAGACTAGCCTGCTGGGAGGCAGGCGATCATATGGAACAGAGCTGAGTCACTTCAGCTGAAGGCCATCCTAGGCCAGTTACCCAAGCTTGGGTGGTCAGCCAATCGGTGGCATGTGAGCGAGCCCAGTTCCGATCAACAGAACAGCTCAGCTGACCCACAGAAGAAAATGTTAACTAGCTGCTTTAAGACACTAAGTGATGGGAGAATTTATTATGTTATATTTTGCAACTAGAGATTGCTGGCACCCTCTCTGTATCACTCCACAGTGACCTGGGTTCGGTTTTTACTAATCCTCTGAATAAAAGAAAACTGAGAATCTAAGTAAAGTAATAGAAGAAAAACAAGATTTTCCTTGGCTCTCCCGAGTCTTTGGACTCCAAACTGAATACTCTCTCTTTTTAGACCCTAGTTGCCACTTTGTTTAGAAATATGGCAATGATATCATTGGGAGCCATAAGTTACATATGCAAAGATCGACGAAGGGAGAAAGGCATGGAAAGAGAGAAGGAAGAAGGAGGAGAAAGACAGAACAAAAAGGAGGAGGCCAGTGTTGGCTTCATGAATTTAGCTCGACAGTGGTACCCGGGGAATTCTAAGTGATGTCTATATATACCATGGGCTAACTTAAGAAATGGGTTAAGGAGAACTTTTTTAAGGGTGGAAAAGGAAAAGAGATGTAGGCAAGAAAGGACAGGGTAAGGAATGTGTGTTGCTCTGAGACAGATGGAATTGTCCACCCTACTTTTTGACCGGGCCGGCAGTCAGAGAAGTACTTTCTAGGGAGGTGGCATTAATTCTGAAATTGGATAGCAAGAAATCGGAACAGCAAGAAAAAAAAACCTGCTATGGGTAGGAATATTCCAAGGCAAGAGGACAGCTGTGGCAAAGGACCTAAGGGAGAGTCAAGCTTATCAAGTTCTGGAACCAGAAGAGAACTCTGGGGCAGGGTAGAGTGGTGGAGAGAAAGGCAGGTTATACTTTCAGTGACATCTGACAAATTATCAGAAGATGGGCTATGAGGAGAATGGGTTGCAGGTAGACTATGGGAGATGTGAGGAGTGCAGAAGAGAAGACGGTTGCTAGATGAACTCAAGGTTCTTACCATGCTGGGGAGTAGTGGAGGTTGTGAAAAGAGTGGAGTACAATACACATTTCTTTTGGAAGTTGAGTGAACTGTTTCTACCAATGGATGTAATGTGGGGTATACATGAAGAATGATTCCAGTCTGGGGATTAATGGACAGTGGTGTCATTTATTGAAACAGAAAGTTATACGAAGAGAAATGATTTTTATTTTCAGAGAGAATTTAAAAGAAAAAGGGAAACAAAGAGAAATATGAATAGCAATGAAAGGTTAAAACCAGCAGGCCATGCAGGGGAGAGTCAGGGCACCAATCTACAGTACCACTCAGAGTATCAGAACCTTTAGAACTGGACCATCCAACTCCTCTCCATCACTGATCAGTAGCAGACCCTCCAATGCTTCTCTGTCAGTGACCTGTAATAGACTATCCAATGCGTCTCTGTGATCTGTAATAGACCCTCCAATGCTTCTCTGTGATCTGTAGTAGACCCTCCAGTGCCTCTCTGTGATCTGGAGTAGAGCCTCCAATGCCTCTCTGTGATCTGTAGCCCCAGCTTCCCCTTCCTCACAAGCTGTCTGTGTCACTGCAGTCATACCTCTATACCATTTTCTCACTGCTTGGGGGCTTTCTATTGCCAACCTCCTTATCCTTCCTCTTTTTTCTCCCTCCATCATCAGAAGAGATCCTGTGGTTCACTTTCTGTTCATTATCTATGATCTGTAGTAAACTGATATAATTTTACCACACTAACCATAGCAATGCTCTCCATTAAATTTTTGGACTCCATATGCTGTGTGGCAATGGGTTTATTCTGGCATTAGTTCCTTACTCTGGTGTTCTTTCATCACATCTGGAGGATACGTTATCCATCTTCATAGATACGGCAGTCCCCTTGCTGGTCCTGTGGCAGGAAACCATAAACAGGCCAGATGAAGCCAACATAAACACTGCTCAAAGATTCTGGTTTACCCTGAGTTTCTGCCCCTGTTTCAATGCTCTCTACTCACTAATCCTGGAATCCTTGCTCATATTGAGAGATAATGCTACCTTTTACTTCTCAGCAGTGATTGAAACCATGATACTCAAGTGACTTCCACTTCTGGACTGTTCAAGATCTGGATGCTTTTCCACATCTGTCTTTATCCTTTCCCCTTCCAGCTGTGGTGAAGAAGTAGGCTCTTCTCTGTTCCACGACTCCTCTATCCCACTGGACTTTGACTCACAACTGCCTCTATTTTTTTAACTTGGATAATTCCAGTTTTCTTTGTAACTTCACATTTATTTATCAAATAACTAAACTAAAATTCTTCCTTAGATACCCCTCACAACAAATTTCTAATCTCAGTCACCATTTCTCCTTTTCTGCACTCTTCTGTCCCCTGCCAAGCCTCTCTGTTCCCCTTTGCTGTTCCTTGCTAACTCTGGGACTCTTCCTGTTCTTCTGACCAGGGCCACAAGAAGGCACTAAGATACAGCTTTCAGCCATGCTTCCTTGAATGACTGGATCTCTCAGAAGCTTGCCATGTGGTTGGCCATTCCACACTCACCTTGAGAAAAGAGTCTCGACTTCAATGGCAGGGTATGAACTAGGTTTCCTTCTAACATGCTGGCCAGCCCTTCCTTTGTTCTTTGCTCTGTAGCTTTCTTCTCTTCTTCTGCTAGCTGTTAAATTTCCTCTTCTCATGTGACATACTCTTCAGATGACCTCACCCATACCATACACACTGGTAACTTTCAAACCTTGAACTACAGCCAAGAATTTCCTAGTGAGCCTTGGACTTATGCACTTCTCAGCTCGCTTAGCATCCCCAGGTAAAATCTAACAGACCCACAAAGAGCATGTGCAAACCTGAACTTGTAATCTTTCCCTCAACACTCTTTTCCTCTTCAAGGGAATGACCTCGCCATTCATTCAGTTATACCTATAAAAATGATAGGAGTTGCTCATAGTAAATGCTGTAATTCTTGCCTGTCTGTCATCTGCTCACAATTCTAGTGGTAATAGGTTCTGAAATTTGCTTCCTTATGCTATGCATATTTACTCTATGTAGAATTGACACTGTTCTTGAGCTCCAGGTATAAACATGTTACTCACAACCAGCAGAAGAGAGAAAATGCCCTAGAATGGTGAAATCAACACTCAAAAATAAGAAAGAGAGCTATTTTTAAAGATATGATCTGAACTCCTGGGTCCAGCTTTGTTGAGCATCTGAGTACTTTGACTATACATTTCCATTGAGTCCTAACCCATCTTGAATTGGGCTGTCATTACTTGTACAAAGCCAGAAAACTGCTATGGGATAATACTCTTGTATACTGCAAAGATTTATCACACATATTGGTTTAATAAAATGCCACACAGGAAGTATAGGTAGGGCAGCCAGACTAGGAGAATTCTGGAAGGAGAAAAGGCAGAGATGCAGTAACCAACCAAATGCAGAGGAAGCAAGATGAGAACGCTGCACTGAGAAAAGGTACCAAGCCATGTGACTAAACATAAATGAGAATTAAGGGTTAATTTAAACTGTAAGAGCTAGTTAATAATAAGCCTGAGCTCGTAGGCCAAATAGTTTGTAATTAATATAAGCCTCTGTGTATTTCATTGGGACTGATGGCTGTAGGACTAGGAGGCACAAAAACTTCTACAAAGCATCATCCAAACAGATATACCATGGTTATACTTCTTTCTCATCTTCCCCCTCTCTTCTTCATAACATCAATCCCCACATCTTTCTGGCTCCTCTTTCTAAAAAGCTAAATATATCTCTAAGCCACTCCTCTTTAATTGTTTCTACCCATTAACCAAAGCCAAGGCATTCAATCTCAACTGAACAGCTACAAAGACATTCTAGCATTCCTTGTCTTCATGTTTGTCCCCTCAGTGTGCTCTTTACACAGAAGTCAGTATGGCCTGAGTAAAAACATTAATCAGATCACGTGTTGTCACTGCCTGAAGCCCTACATTGCTCCTTCTCACCCACATAATCAAGCCTGAAAGTACTCACAAGACCTGGGGCCCCAGATGAGCCTACTTGGGTCTTCATTTATGGCTCGTCACATTCCATTTTTTGGCAGTGTTTTCTCTGTCTCAGCCAATAGAAATCTCTCCCAAACTAGCACCAGTACTTTGGAAAATTCTATTTCTGATGGCAATTCAACCTTTGACCTCCCCTCTCAATAGCATCCCTGTAGAGAACGGCAGCTTCCGGCCAGACCAGACCCGCCTCCTGGAACTTCATCCTCCATCTTCTCAGCATCAGCCTGGGTCTTCATTTAATTTGGTATTCATTTCACATTGGCAAGTGACTTAGGGTCCACCTTTTCTGTTTGATCTCAATGGCCATGTGGACAGGACAGGCCTTCTTTATTTACCTCACTCGCTTGCTACATGTCTGATATGAATTTTGACCGATTTTCCTTTGTGTTTGGGTCTGGGTGAAGTTAAAGAAAAACAGGGATGTTTTCCAAGATTTTGAGCAGGTTTGCAAATTTCATTTGAGACTAAAGGCTTTACATTTAAAATCTGGCCATCTGTTATACCAATAAGGCAGAAGCAATTGTAGGTGAAGATAAAGCAAAAAGTTGGGCAGTTTTTTTTAAAAAGTCTGGTTTATGTAAAGAATAAAACCTAAAAAAAATAATAACTTGCATACAGTAAACTTTAACCTCTCTTGGTATTTTTTTCAACAAAAAGTTTTATGAAAAATGCAAGATTAATGAACTCATAGATTAGGATAATAAAGAGTTAGGCATGACCCTACACTTTGAGTTCAGTTTGGGCAAACCAATTGTAAAGGACATTGCGGGGTCAGGCAGGGGAAATTTGAATATAGACTGGGTTTTAGATAAGATGAAAATTTATTGACCTGGCAAGATAGAGATCATTAACTAAACAAACAAACAAACAAAAAACCAACAGGCTACAAACAGCATGTGCAACATGATCTCACTTTGATAAAAAACATTGATATATATATATGTGTGTGTATATATATACATATATATATTCATAGAAAAGGTTTTAAGGATGTGCATGTGCAGGGGTTAAGACGGGTAATCTATAGGGGGTAAGAAAGTGGGGCTATCGTTTTTAAATTTTTTCTTATTTGAAATTATAACTCTCCACAAAGCACACATTACTTTTGTAGTAACAAAACTTAAAGCAGTAATTAATTTTTCAAATGTTAAAGTAGGCTTTCATAGATCCAGACGTACCCTGAAAGCCTTTTAGGACATTTTCTTTCTATGTCTTCCACCTCAGGAATGACTAGCGTGTCCTAACTTCCGGGTGGGACTCAGCGTGTAGGAATATATGTTTCGGCAATGCTTGACATGAAGATGTGAAAGGGAATCAGTCACTGAGCATGCGCACATTTCTACGGGCAGCATCAGGCAGGGAGCTCCTGATCACTCGCAGAGAAGCCACCCTTACAGTGAGGGGCCCGCATAATTACAGGCAACACTGACACCTCCATTTCCCACTATAATGGAAAAATCCACAGTTCATCAACTCTTACGGGGAGGAAGTACACAGAAAACGGAGAAAGTGCTGAGTTCCAGCTGTCTGAGAAGGGGAGGGACGAGTATTTTTGATGACAACTGAGAAAGCCAGGGAAGGTCATTACCAGGCACGACTGAAGATTTCTTAAGAGGCTATATTCACGCCTGGCAGCCTCGTCCCAAAGGCATCGATAAAGCTCATATCCAAGGTGGCCCCTACATTCCTTAAGTACAGAATGAAGTCTAGATGCAATTTCAGATTTAATTGATTTATAACAATGTTTTGTTAATTAACTATATATTGTATTTGGTTAAAACACATACACATTTATATACACTGAAGGTACAGTAAGACAGATTAAAAGAAAATGTTGCTGGCATCGTTCCTGGATCCTCACACTGCTGAGAAAGTCCCCTGTAGAGGGCACTAGTCAGTTGTTAACCTCTGCATCAGTTTGACTCTAGGAAAGGAAAGGGCTGTAAAGGGTCCTATAGTCAACTTTTCTAGGGAGGTGGAAATTGAGGCCCAGGGAGATCAGGGGCCATGCTCAGAGTGACAAAGCTAGAGCCCCCCAGAGCTAAGTAAGTTTGACTTACAAATTTTAAAAAGAAAATAAAAGGAAAATCAGAGCACAGTGGTTCCAAATCCATTTCCATCTAGTTATCCGTTTAGGAATAACATCATCACCATAAGTAGACCATCCCAGAAAGCCCACAGTTTGAGAGACTTTTCTAAGATGTTTAATTACCACGCCCCATCTGTAATTTTGGCAGCAAAATTCTGCTGAAGCATTACCTTTATTTCTGATAACCTTTGCTATTTAAACATTACCAAATAAACTCGGAGAGCTGTAAGACTGCTTTAGTGGAAAGGATAGCTTGTGTTTTTCTTTCTCCCAATACCATTAAAGGCAGTCCATTATCAACCAATGGGTGGGTCTAGCTCATTTATTTTGTTGGCATTAGGCAAACTGGACTGGCAGTGTGGTTTCCGGGATGGTTGCCTGATTCTGTGTCACTCTATGGCCGGGCTAGAGAAACACCTTCGCAAGATGCATGAGTTCATTTCTGTTGCTGTGATAAGACACCGTGACCAACAGTGACTTATGGAAGGAAGAGTTTACTTTGGCTTCTGGATCAAAGGGAGATTCCGTAATGGCAGGGGAAGCATGGCAGCAGGTGGCAGGAGTGGGAATCGAAAAGGTCACATTCTCAGCAGCAAGCACAAAGCAGAAAGAGAACAGGAAGTGAATCCAGGCTATGAAGTCTTTAAGTCCACCCTGCAACCCTGAGTAATATAAATCCTCCAGGAGGAATCTATGGCAGCGACATAAAGGTTCTGCAACTTCCTCAAAGAGCACCATTAACCAGCGACTAAATAGTCAAATACATGAGACTCTGGGGAATGTTTCCCATTCAAAACACAACATAAGATTATGTATGTCTTGCCCATATATCAAAATTGCTGCACGTGGACCCAGTCTATGTAAAACATGACTATATGTGTTTGTTGTTGTTTTGAGGACTAGTCGGTAGTAGCATGTTATAGTAGGGGAATCAGCAACTTTGGAACCCAGAAGACAGATTAAATTTTAACTGTGGCTTCCGTATATGAATAGGTTGGATCGACTCAGCAAATTAGATTTCAGATTTCTCAACATAGCATCCACCTCACAGGGTGAGGATTGAGAAAATGCCTATAGGAGGAGTGACTCTTCGCAGGAAGGAGATGCTCTGTTTTGGAGATTTAGGAAAGAGGAATCAGAATCCAACTGTGTAATAGATTCAAGGTCATGCTTCCAAGAGAGGACATTGCTTTTAAGACATCCTGAAGAGATGAATGGGCATTCTAAAGGATGGTTGTCAGGGCTCAACCCTTTCAAAGCTGGTGCCACAGCCCTCTCACGATTCCTTCACCATTATAGCAGCATCATTGCCAAACTCCAACCCACATCACCCCACACATTTCAGAGGTAAAAGAACAACACGTTCAGGGATGTGAAAGGAAGAATTTGCGGGGCAGAGGCACCTCTCATTTTATAATATTTCTAGGGTACACCGAAAACACTCCAATATCCTTTTCCAGAAAAATCCAATGTTCTTTTGCAGGAGAACGAGAGTCGCACATTCCAAAGGTGTGATGGCCTAAGTACAGGTATCCCACTGCTGACAGACACTCACTCTCTTAGTTTTGAGCAGTTTATTTATGTTCATGTAACATGTGTGCTATGAGGATATTAGACATGCATTGTTTCATTCCAGCTCCAGCACTTCTGCAAAGGAAGACGTTAACAGCTTCAATATGTTGCTGAGAAACTGGAGTTTGGACCAAGTGTATGCTTGCACAAATCATGCCACAAGTTTGTAGTATGGAAAAACCTGGCTGGACTCCCGGAACAGGGGCTCCGTAACCATATAGCCATAATGTGCCAAAAGGCAAAGGTGAAACTTCTGATCAAGGAACGGCTGAGATCCAAAAGATTAATAGCCTCATAGTTATACGACTTCCAGCATGTGCATTAGTACAGGTTCACTGTCCAGAAAATCCTTACTCAGAAAGGTAATAGTTGTTTCATGGTCATTCTAAAAACTTCCATAAAATCCATTGATTCCTTGACAAAAGGCATCATAGGACATTTTTCTATTGGTTTGAGCATCTTCTAGTCACCTTGCCTCAAAATCTTTATCTTGCTAGGTCCAGCAATCCTGTAAAAACTCTACCACTACAATCTTCACCCAACCTAAGTACATCCATCTGCTCCTGCACTAAAAGCTGCATATTGGAGTACCAATCTTCAAAACTTCAAAAATATTACCAACTTTCCTCTCTCCATTTTTAGGCTCTTTTTAGACTCTGCCAAATCAGTGTACTCCATTATGTGTAAGACACTGACTCTACCTCCTTAGGGGGGAGCATTCAGCAATGTCTGGAAACATCTCTGATGGTCTTGACTGGAGGTAGGGGTGGAAGTCAGTTCCGGGGGACATCTACAATGTGCAGGACCTCCTCCACCCGGAGCTAGCAGTGTAGATTTTAATGATACTGCAGGAGCCAGCATTTGATTCACTAACATCCAAGGTTTGAGCCGATGGAGTTAAATCTTCGCACAACCTCTGGACCCTTCTCGCTAATTTGTTATTCTTTTTTGCTCTTGATCTCAAGTATCCATGCAGGCAGAAGAGCTCCACACCTACAATGCCCATTGTAAGAAACTTTACTTTGTCTAGTTTTTTTTTTTTTCATCTTCAATGAAAAATTGCTTCTGCACTGTGTATTGTGAGTGAATTGTTTGAGGGACAGGCTTGGGACACAGGTTTTTGTAGGAGTTTTTAACCATACTCATAATACCATAATGTCATAATTCCTGGAGTTATAAAGGTGACTTTAGTAGGCAGAAGGCAGTTTTCTTTGTTGAAAAATAGCATTAATTCTTACAATCCATAAAGAAATTGAGATGATGAGAAGCTGTCAGTTGAAATTTGCACTTTGAACCTCACATGTTCTTCCAAATATTTCAACCAGCAATAAAGTTTCCTTGCAGTTATAGAATCAGATTGTGACTCAAAATTATAAATAATGCACGTTTTCCCGTTTGTAAGAAGTAAAGGGAAAAGTTGGGGAAAGAATTAGTGGCCCTGGTATTACTTAATTCTAAATATTGCACAATGGTTTTTAGATGACAAGTCACAGACTTCGGATCTATAACAGACACCAGGCTTCACTGTGGCACAGACAGATGGCTCACGCGGTTGGAGCTGGGCCCAAAGTGATGTCAGTCTGTACAGGGACCTTATTGATAACCTCAGTAGTGTATTTACATTAGCCAGCAATTTCTCTGTCACCAGGACTGTCACCGAACCTTCCTGAAGTTCTCTGGCATGTCTCTAGAAGATTGTCTACCTCAGAACCTAACCGAGAGGGCTTTGGTCGGTTTTCCTTTGTAAAAGTTCGTGGGATGCACACGTCTCTGGTTTCATGTGGGTAGACTCTCAGTGTAGCAATAAAGATTATTTTAAAGTAAAAAATTGTCAGTTGACTAGAATACAGAACCGGTAGCTGGACTTGACTTAGCTGACAAGGACTCCGGAGCTTCAGATGTCACTGGCCTCCATTTCCTGGAGTATCTTGGAATTTTGCTAGAGGCCAGGGAGGCAAACTGCATGAAAACCCAATAGAACCTTCCAGACCTTCCCACTAGTGATCTTGTTCCCTGTCCCT
This sequence comes from Neodon shergylaensis, assembly GCA_025134845.1. Lineage (NCBI taxonomy): Eukaryota > Metazoa > Chordata > Mammalia > Rodentia > Cricetidae > Neodon > Neodon shergylaensis. The sequence goes on from JABTXL010009415.1 coordinate 4,669,498, forward strand.
TCACTCTACTTGGTGTATAAAGCTGCCCTGAGGTTCTGAGTCAGGGTACACAACACTGAGTACTTCTGCAGGTGTTCATAAGTAATCCAGTCTGGTCATCAGTCTGTTGTCCGATAATTATCAGACCCCCGACCATGAGGCTCAAATTGGAAGAAAAGAAATTTTTCTCTCTGGGATTTGGTGACAAGTCTAGGACGTCTGGAGTCTCTGTTCTTCCGGAAAGTACAGCTGCGATCTCAAGATCTCTGACCATGCCAACAAAAATAAATATCTTACCAGTCAGATTCCCGGACATTTGCTCTGGGTCCAGCCAAGTGAGTGTGGTGGGAACCCCTTCTTCTCGCTTTTTTCTAAGACACAGACTAACAGGGACACTATAGAAACACTGTTCTTGGTATATAATAAGAGTGTCTTATTTGCTCTAGACACTCTTATTATAGATCCCTTCCCTCCTAAGGACAGCCGTGGTGCCCTCCCTGCCTGTTTTGTGTTGTCCCCGAGGGCTTGGCTGGGTTTCAGTGAGAGAGGGTGCATTCTTTCACATGCTGGTGTGTCCAGATTGTGGGTTCATCACTGAGAAGTGCTCAGCGGTCATGCAGGGGCTTAAACAATTGCAGTCAGGGGAGCATAAATGTGGGCTTCCCCTGTACAGCTGGTGTTCACATAAGTCTACATGATAGGCCCCAGTCCGTATGGTCCTTGTGACTTCCTGCTTCCTGCCTTGCTAGTGCTAGGAGGTCTCATCTGGGCATTGTCTGCCCAGTGTCGTGGGCATAGCAGGCTTTTTTTTCTTTTATTTTTGAGATTATAATTGCATAATTTCCTCCTCTTTCCTCACTGCATACCATCTCATATAGTCCTCCTTGTTCTCTTTCAAAGTATGCCCTCTTTTCTCATTAATTATTGTTACATGCACACACACACACACACACACACACAGAGAGAGAGAGAGAGAGAGAGAGAGAGAGAGAGAGAGAGAGAGAGAGACATTATATTTCTAAACATAACCTGCTTGGTCTGTATAGTATTGCTTGTATTCAGGACAGAAAACATCAATTTTTTGGACTCTAAGATTAGTTTGCACAAATATCATTCTTACTTCCTGTAACAATGATAGTCTTCACTGTCCTTCTTGGTTTATTTCTTGCTTAGAGTTTCTATTGCTGTGATAAGACCATGACCAAAAGATATTTGGGGAGGAAAGGGTTTATTTCAACTTACACTTCCACATCACAGTCCGTCATCAAAGGGACACAGGACAGGAACTCAAAGCAGCAAGGTGGAGGCAGGAACTGACGCAGAGGCCATGGAGGAGTGCTCCTTACTGGTTTGCTCCTCATAGCTTGCTCAGCCCATTTTGTTCTGGTGCCAAGGATGGCACCATTCATAATGAGGTGGGCTCTCCCACATCAATCTGTCACTGATTAAGAAAATGTCTCATGATCTTGCCTATAATCCAATCTTATTTATTCATTGTCTCAATTGTGGTTCCCTCTTGTAAGATAACTCTAGCTAGTGTCAAGTGGACAGAAAACCAGCCAGACACTGCTCTTTGCTCTCTGTAGAAGTAAGCTTAGGCTGTGAGGGTTGAATCTTCTGCCTCTTTTGGGGGATGCCTTTGGCGGCCATGATGAAGGCATAAAAGCTAGTCGCTTTTCAGTCACATTTTAGGACTGATGTCCCTTTAGAGACCTTAAATTGTCCAAGACCAAACAACAGATCCCTTAATGGAGAAAAGTTTTTATGTTCGAGAGGATTTTGAGAGAACTCTCATCCTAAATAAATGTCATAGTAACAATATGGTAGGATCAAATAGAAAGAAAAATATATTTTTAAAAAGCATTGAGACTGGCCTAAAACAAAATAAGAGGGAAAATCAGATGTAGAACAAAGGGCAAAAAAAAAAATAATATTCCCCATAGCTCTTCTCTGCACCATCTTCCTGTACATGGCCCAGGTGAAAGCTGATTTTCAGAGTCTGAGGAGACTTGGAGAACTCTTCCCTCTGAAGATAAACTGGGTGAAGGTGGAATAGGGCGTTCAGAGGGTGGGAACCCATGCAGAGGCCCCCACTAAATGACAGATGAAAGCATTTCAAAAGTAGACGACCCTGAAGTCCAGGAGACCCAGAGCCTAGACATCCTTCCAGGGCACTGCAGTTGGAAATCTAACAGCAAAGAAAGCCAATAATGCTGTTATAGTCAGGTTAGTCTTTAATTAATGCTAACAAGGAGGCCGCCATTGCATTCCCTGAAAAACTAAAAATAACTGTCTTTCTTACTTAAGAAATATGGACAAAAGCAGTGTTAGCAGTGATTTGACACACCCATGATTCTCAGCAAACCCTGTTCATTTCAAGATGTGTGCAGGCATTTCAAAAAGAGCTGGGGGAAGGGAAACATGGAATAAGAGCAGATATTGCCTAGGTAAACATAATATGTGTGTAATATATAATAATAAATATAATGTACAATAATAATTGTACAAATATATACAATATAATATATTTTATCTATTATATACACAATATAATGTGATATAATATGTACAATATAGTGTAAAAATTGTGATATGTAATAATAAATACAAATTCTTGTAGAAGTATATGAAATGTTTAGAAATTTGTCACTGTCCATCAATCTTGATAGACCATTGCCAGTTCAGATTCCAGTTATTATCTTAAAATGCCATGTCAGAGATACAATCAAATTTTTTTTATCAGTTGCATTATTTCTATAAAAAACTCGTCCAGACCTGTAACCATGGACATCCTGAATCCTTTGTCACTCATTCTATTGTTGTTTTAATCCAATGTTCTACAAAAGATCTTGTAGTCAGCTACAAGCCAGAATGTTTCATCTTTAACAAAAGAGACATGACAGAGACGCCCTAGAGAAGACACTAGTGGGTACTGTGGATACAGGCTTCTGATGATAGAGTACCAATAACCTCAAGTTCACCTGTCTGAATGAGGGTTTCTAGAATTCTGGAGAGGTTGAGGCATTTAAAACGATTAACCCAAGGCTAAGTAGACCAAGGATTCAGTTTATAGAGAGCTGTAGGCAGATTGACTATGATTTTCTACTTATGTTTGCTTGTTTGGAACATTGCTGCTCTTGGGTACTGCATTTGCTTGGTGCAAGGAGCTTAAGCTCTCTATAATTCATAATAATTTAGTAGATTGTATTTTATTAACAAAATTAAGTTTTTATATATTTTTAACCTGACTCTCTATAATTAATAAACACTACTTGCATAGTCTTATTTTCAAGGAATTATGCTTTTTGCGTACATTCAGTGGGGTTCTTAATACACTATATTAAGGAGATTGGTTACATTAATAAGGTTTTCATCGGAGTGTCATATTTGAGAATGATGTGCACAGAGACAAATAAGACTGCACACATAGGAGCTAAGCACTCAGGGAGCTGACACTTATAAAGCCCTTTGACAAAATAATCCACACACCACTAGAGTGGCTCCTCCTCGACTTTGCCTTCTTTCTCCCAGCATTCAGTTTAGTTTTCTCCACCTAGTTCTATTCTGCACTGTGCAGGCCCAAGACAGTCCTTTATTAACCAATGGTATTCACAGAATACAGAGGGGAATCTCATATCATCTCCCACTGCAGATACTGTATCTCAGAACTTCATCAATCTCTCTTCATAGCACTAACCCTAGACACATCCACTGCTGCCCCTCCTTCTCTTCCCCTGTTCCTCCTTTTTGGTAAAATTTCTAAAAAATAGGCAAAATAAGAGAACCTGTTTGGACTTGATAAAAATATCAGTTTAAAACAAAAATAGTTGAGCTAAAGGTGAGGTATAAAGAAATTTTATTAAATATTTTGCATGTGTATAGTGTGTGTGTTTTTGTGTATATGTATGTGTGTGTGTGTGTGTGTGTGTGTGTGCAGATGCACATGTTCATGTATACATGCAGAGACCAGAGGTTGGCACTGAAGGTCCTCCATTAGTACTCTCCATCCTATCTTTTGAGACAGGGTCTCTCACTGAACCCAGAACTCACTGATTGGCTAGATTGGTCAGCCAATGAACTCCAGGAATCTACCTATTTCCACTCCCCCAATGCTAAGGTTTTGGGCATACTTGAACATGTTTAGTTTTTCTGTGGGTATCATAGATTCAAATTCATGTCTTCACTCCTCGTGTGACTGGCTGGGCCATCTCTCAGCCTGTCACGATATATTTCTATCTGACTAGAACCCCTAGAAAATACAACTCTCACTAGCCCACCTCTTAGGAAGTTCCTGGTACCTTTAACTACTATGGGAAAAAGTGATTTGTCTATTAGCTGAGAAGGCCCAGCAGAACCCTCTCTCCTTTCCCATCCATCAACCCACCCCGGTTTGGTAAAGTAGACAGTGAGTTACTCGTCACAGTACTCTGACTGTGCCGTAAGTAAACTCTGCCTCTTCCTTCTTTTTTCTTTATTTTATTGTTTCTTTGTGGATTTTACATCATGCATTCAATCCCACTTATGACCCTGTCTTCTCGCATTTGCCCTCTGCCCTTTCAATCTCCCCCCCCCAAAAAAAACCAAACTTAATAGAAAAACCAAAACCAAACAAAATAAAACAAAAACAAAAATAAAGCAACAAAAGGAAAAGAAAGAAATGGGGAGGAGGAAGAAGGAAGAGGAGGAGGAGGAGGAAGAGGAGGAGAAATCTCATTCTAGAAGCTACAGTGTGGCCATTGAGTCACACAGTTTACCCTTTGGTCTATTCTTTACTTGCAAGTGTTCATTGCCTCAAGTCATTGATCTGGCTCAAGGTCTCTGGTTTCTGCTTATACCACCCTCACTGGGACTCCTCTTGGATATCCTGTTATCCTGTGTCATGGAGATCCTGCTGTTTTGGATGTGTAGATTTGCCCCCTTCACCTGTTCCAACAGTTCATAGATTTGGTGTATGCTGGGGTGGGCTAACTCAAAGGCCTGATTCTGAGCCTAGGTAGTGGCTGGGTTGGTCAGCTCCTGCCTCTCTTTTCCTATCTATCCATTGTGAATTAATTTCTGTACCTCCAACCACTAACCTTAATTTGGAAAGATCTTTCTTCTTAAAGGTTCCCACTCTGTTCTCTGTCCAAGAAGTGTTCTGTGCTATAACTGAAAACTATCTGTTTATGTATACACACATACTCGGACTTGTTATTTCCTATATACACATGTGCACATACCCATGTATTCCTATATGCATGTGTATCCATGTCATGTGTTTCTGAATGCATATCCCTATACATGTGCATACCATGTGTGCGTACCATGCCCATTTGTTCCAACACATATGTGCTTGTGTCTATTTATGTATGCACTCACAGGCTTATATATCCATGAACACAAATCATATGTTCTAATATGTAAGCATATGAGTACATGTATGTTTATGGGCATCCAACTGACCATCTTGAGGAATTTCTTTGGAGACTCAAAACTTATGAGAGTGAAATGCTTCCCAGAAGTTCAGAAGCTCTTTAAACCTAGCTCATGCCCTGTTAAGTATTCCTGAATCTGTGTTCCTGTGTGTGTGTGTGTGTGTCTACATATGCATCTGTGAACATCTGGCTGACTATCTTGAGGACTTTTCTTGGAGACTCAAAGTTTATTCAAGAAAGAATACTTCCCAGAAAATCAGAAAGTCTTCAAACCAAGCTCACCCCTGCTTTGTTGCATCACTATGCTGGGCGCTTAAAATAAATTAGCTATTAAAAAGGGAAGTGATTTCAAAACTCACCTTTCAACTCTGAGTTTTGGGAAATGGATGAGAGGACTTCTTCAATGGTAACTTGACCGAGCTCTCCCCGGTGACATCATCTTGGAATGCTGTTAAATGTCCCTGGGTGTACACTTCAGCGAGAAGACAGTTGCTCAAATTAGTGACAGTCTGACAGTTCCGAGCTTTGGTGTCTGGCATACTCTGATGAATTTCTAACTTAATCACTTACTCATTGTGATCTTCAACAACCTGCAGGCAGCCTCAGTTTCCTCATTCGTAGAATAAGGAAAATAAGACTTTAAGTTGAAGGAAAGATTTTCAGGGAGGGTAAATGAGATAAGCGGAAATGTGTGGTCTGGATTTTCTTCCTGGCCTCCTACTTTTGAAATCATCTGGGTTGCTGAACTGATATTCCATAGTGGCTAAGGACCTATGGTTTCCTCTTCAACATAGCATATGTCCTTCTTTATTTACTTAACATTTATTAGCTATTTATCTGCTTTCCCCATTCAAAAAGGTGGCACATGTTTTATGTGGACAGAAAAAAATTTCTATTCTTTTTTATGTGAATGAAACTATAAAAAACAGAATATAATGTCTATTTTGAGGCAATTTATAGGTTAAAACAAACAAACAAACAAAACTTACCTGTCTCATTCCATGAGGGTTTTCTGGACTTCACTCTAGTTCCTGTCTCATGGGCATGGGCTGTTGTGAAAGCCGGAACCTGTTCTCGTCTTCACCTGGATGTGTAGATTCCCTCGCAGCTGTTCTACACACTGTGACCTGAGCCACCCTGTGTCTGGGTTTGACCACACCAGGCAGTAAGCAGGCCAAGATCTTTCTGGTCAGGCCTTGGCAACACGCAGGGAGGAAGATGCCAACATTATTGCCAAACGGATGGCTCATATTTTCCATCTTTGTCTATGTGGATGGCAGTCATGTGTTTCTCATGGTGCCCAGTTGAGCAATTGATGAAGCTGGCCCAGAACCAGAACAAGGGACTCCTATAGGGTTAGGTCTTCCTGGTGGGCCCTAGTCGGAGTTGCATGAGCAGGCATGTATTCTACCCGAATTATTAGCTATGATAGGCTGGATCATAATAAGCTTGAGGTCTATAAAATAGGAAACAAGTGCTGAAGAGGCCCTAGGAATGACAGGATGGAGTGATTTGGAATGAGGGACTTCAGTTGCTGCTGATTTTAGAGGCTCTACATGACGTTGAGAAGACAAGGAAGGCAATAAGTTGAACATAGGTGAAGATGGTAATAAACTCATTACTAAACCTTTTGAAGGGGTCTGTAGTGCTGATAGAGACTTCCAGAGGATCTTAGGGTCTCTGTGGGCAGTTCCATCATGGGGTGGTCTATCTGTGCTCTCCAACATTTTAGTTCTCCAGTTCACAGGTAGCCAAGGTCAGTAAAGAGAGGACATTCATTCCACAATGCTGAATGTCCCTTAGGTCAGAGCCAGTTAGTGTAGTAATACTGTACTCTGAGCTGAACTCTGAGGCAAATCTGAATTTCTCTCCAGAGCAAAGAGAGAGCTCTCTGCCCTGGAACATATAACCAGAGTCTTGGTAGAAGGAGTTTAGTGCTTAGCTATAAAGAAAGCACACCACTGCCACCACCCCAAAACCAGGTGACAAAAGGGAGCCTTTATTTACCGCTGGTGGAAAATGAAAATTAGTCAGTCTCTACAGAAAGCAGGGTAGATGTTGCTCAAAAAACTAGAAATAGATCTACCATATAAGCTAGAAACAGATCATACCAACTAAGCTATATCAGTCTTAGTAATTCACCCCACCAAGTCAACATGTCTGTCTTAGGCAATGTTCTATGGCTGTGAAGACACACCATGGCCCTGACAACTTTTATAAAGGAAAACTTTTCATTGAGGTTGACTTACTGTGTCAGAGGTTTAGTCCTTTACCATCATGGCTTGGAACATGGCAGAATATAGGCAGACGTGGTGTCGTGAAAGGAGCTGAGAGTTCTGCATCTAGATCCACAGGTAGTGGGAAGGAGAGAGACGCTGGGCCTAGCTTGAGTTTTAGAAACCCCAAGACCACCCCAGTGACACGCTTCTTCCAACAAGGCCACACCTCCTAATCCCTGTAGGTGGCACCACTCCCTAGTGACCAAGCATTCAAATCTGTGAGCCTATGGAGGACATTCTCATTCAAACCACCACAATGTCATAGACACTTGCCCGTCAGTACATGCTGCAGTGTGATTCACAATAGTTATGCTATGGAATTGGCCTGTGTGTCCAAGAACAGGGAAGTACAAGAAAATGCCATAAATATGTGCATTCTATTGTATATTATATTCTTATATTCCCCCTTAAATTCCTCTCTCCACCTAGACATAACACTACTGTCTCCACCTCCCTAGCGCTGGGATTAAAGGTGTGTGATCCATGTGCTGGGATCACCTTTGGGTGAGCTTTGTTTCTCTTTTAGACTGGATCAATTTCATGTAGACCAGGGTGCTTTTGAACTAACAGAGATCTGTCTGTCCCCCAAATCCTGAGATTAAAGGTAGGTGCCACCACTGCCTGGACTCTAGTGGCTTAGCTCTGCACTCTGATCTTCAGGCAAGCTTTATTTGTTAAAATACAAGCAAAATACCACTACAACAGTCAAAAGAATTTTTTCAGCCATAACTAAGCATGGAGTTATGCCATTTGCAGGAAAGTGGAGATAACTATACTTCGTGAATGAAAGCAGTTTCAGGAAGACAAATGTTGTTAAATTTTTTTCTCTTTGTGGTACCTGGATGCTTTTGTAGTCACATAAAATCATGTATGCATAGATTCAGTGAAAGTGAAAATAAACCAGGGAAATGAAAGAAATTAAGGGGAGGAGGAAGTGATGAAAGCGACAGAGCAGTGAGGTGGCGGGCAAGGCTGTTATGTGCCCAGCATACACTGTGTGCCTGGCATTGTTAGATTCATCAACTTGGCACCACCTTCATCACCTGGAAAAACAGATTTTCTTTATTGAGCTTGACTGTAGGCATGTCTATGAGTGATTGTCTTAATTACTTTAATTGATACGGGAAGACTCAGTCCCATGTGGGTAGCTGAGTACAGGCACCATTCCATAGACAGGACGGCCCCGAACTCTGTAAGAGTGGAGAGATCTGAGCTGAGCAAAAGCAAGCAGGCAAGTGAATGCATATGCATTATTTTTCTCTGTTCTGTCTGGGGCTATGATTGGCTGCTCTTAGATACTGTCTCTGTGACTTCCTTGCTATGGCAGACTGTATCTTGGAATTGTAAGCCTAATAAAACCCTTCTGCCCTTAAATAGGTTTTTGTCATGGAGTTTTATCACAGCAGCAGAAAGGGAACCAGGACAAGGTCCATACACATTTTTTAATTATTATTTTTAAATTGGTGCTTTAGGCACTTCGATCTGAGTTGGCGGGAAAAAGATATGTTTATGGGTGACTTTTAGGGAACATATTACTGAGTGGGCAGGTTAGCCTAAGGAATACATCTTTTACACCATTAACAGACCTGTTTATAAGGTTCTGTATCAGAATGCTATAAAGGGATAAAAAAAATGACTATCAGGAACACCCACTGCCAGAGCTCGTCAGCAATTGTAAAGATGCTTTGATGCCATAAGAGTCTCAGACTTAGAGATCATATGGGCCTGTGGTTTCTTTCCTTAACCCAGTCAGTGGCTTTAAAATGAAACCCTGGGGAATGACATCATCTGGGGGTTGGGAGGAAGGAATGGGGCCTCTCTCAGTGGGGTCCACATCTCTTTGAACTTCCAGCACTTTGTAGAACTCTTTCTAGAGCTGTTTGTCAAGTGTCCTGAATCCTCTTGGCATCAAGAAGCCCCTGGTCTGGGAAGCAGGTGTGATCCTGCTAAGACTCGAAGGTATGAGGTCAGGAAGCATCTATGGCCGCTTTAGTAGAAATATTCACCCAGAAAATTAAATAAGGGTGTGGGGTTGTAGGATCAGGACATGGATATCCTGGACAAAATGCCATGTCTTTCCTGAGAGCTGCCTCTGTCAGACTCATGAAATTAGATGACCTTCATTTCAAGCCAAAGGGACAGGCGGCCTTCCTGAATGGCCACATTCTCTCTGTCACGACTCTAGGACACAATAATTTGTGTATTCTAAGTACATAAATTGATCATTTTATTTTCTGAGGAGTCTCAGTCCCAGCTGTAACAAAAATTTGTCCCTTTAGTATAACTGAAAAAAACAAAAACCAGCAACCAAACCCGAGACTAAATCAAGACCATAGAAACTCCTGACTTCTCTAAGCTTCGCACATAAATAAATAATTCCCCATGGACAAGTCTTATACATATCAGAGCAAGATGCAAATATATAAACCTTGTAATGGATTCTGGAGTGTTTCTGTGAGGACACCTACAAGGTAGGATGAGGGGAGATGTGCACATAACTGTGGCCAATAGGGAAGCAAAGTCCTCTGGATCATTCTATCCACAAAGCACATAGTAGGTCAAATATCTAGGTGATTGTTTTATCTACATCATACCTTTCAAATACACAAAATACTCTGCCGTTTAAAAAATCAAATGAGCTCTTTATGACACTATATAACCCGACTTTATAAAATATAGGTTGAGCCGTACTTTCTGGAATTTTTAATATTTTTGTAATTTTTTTTTTAGAAATTTCTCAGAGCCAGTTTCTAAGACTGAGGTCACCCCAGGAGTAGGGTGACCTCCGGCAACCCCTCATTTCATCTCCAACAGAAGCTTGAATAATGACTGAATGACACAGTGTCTCACTTAGTTATTATTCAACTGTATTAAATTGCTCAAGTTGGTAATTGGAGCATATCTTATTACAGAGGCAAAAGTTCACCCTTTCTCCCCAGGCACAGAAGGCTTGCACACTTGCAAACCTCTTGTCTGTTAAGAAATTCAGTGTCAGGCCACAGTGCATGCAACAAGTTAAACAGAGAAAGACATATTAACCAAACTTCGTCAAATATACCAAGCATTACTTTGAAGATATTTACCAACCCTAATGGTTTATCGTGAGAACTGAGGGGGTCGAGGTAGCTGAAGGAAATCTTGGAAATCTGTCAATATTCCCAAACTCCATTAAGCATATGCAAATGAAAGCCATCATTTAGAACATTCCAGAGCTGATTTTGGACAATAAGTTATGGTTGCTTAAATAATACTGTTTTCCCTCTTTGGGTGATGCTCACACAGAATCTATAATTAAATCTTTGGAAAATCCACCTGAGTATATCAAAAATCATTGGCATCCCCACTGCTGGGCTGTTTACCGGAAGTGTCTTTTGAGTAACAACAAAGAGAACGAGTTTTCTCTAAAATGATTCTACAGTAAAGGAACAGCTTCCCCGAGACAACAGGAGTCTGGGTACTTACTTTGATGTGGTTTCCCCAAGTTTCTGCTTCAGAAGCCAGAAAATAAATACTGTGAGGATTATATAAACCACCACTTGTGGTGATATTCCCCCCAAATCCCATTAGTAGACTCATCTAGAAAACCAGTGCAATTGAAAGACTTCCAGATGACACTGCTGGAGATGACTACCATGAGAACTTAGGGATGACTAGACATTGGTCTTCTTAACATGGATGTCAGTGATTGTCATAGCAATGTGATTGGGAGACACTGTTTAATGACCCTCTGTGGTTCATTCCCTCTTTTGATTACTTAGCAATTGCTTGGGTATTTTTCGAAGCATGAGCTTCATAGCAAGCTCACCTGAGGCTAGTTCCCCTGAGGTGCTGTCCCAAATCTATGACAGTAGAATCTGCAGAGGTAGGCTCTGGAAATCCATAGTAGAAAGGAGCTCATCTGGAGATCCTTTATAGCAATGCCTGGCCCTCTGTGTGTCTCTTCAAGTGGCTTGTGCCCTGTCAATAGGTAGCCCATATGTAAATCCTTCCTGGGAGAGTTTCCATCAGTAGTGTGGAGGTTGAGGACTAAGACGTGGCTGTCCTTGCTTTAAAGTGTCAATCCACAGGCTTGTGCAAATAAGAAAGGAGGCTGTCCTGCAATGAAATGGTCGGATTTAGGGAAGATGAAAAAGATGAGTGAGACTTGGTTATCCTTCACAGTCTGGATGTAGCAGCTATGTACCTGGTTGGAGACAGTCAGAAAAGGCTCTGTGACTACTAGGTCGGTCAATGGATGGGCCACTCATGGGAGTCCTCATTCAGAACTTCCTCATAGAGCAATAGCCCTGAGCACATATATACAGTTTCATTTTCTGCTTCCTTTATCATCTCCATATCGTTGTTTGTGGAGCCAGAGTAGGGCTTGCCGAGCCATTGTTTTGCTTTGGCATATAAGATGCCTGTTCTGAAGTCACCTTCTCATTGCCAAACCTATGGGGCATGCATTTATCCTTAGTGGTTTTTGTTGTTGTACAATTGTGTTTGAAATAACTTGTCCACACTGTGTCTAGAGATTGACAAATTTATTACAATCACATTTTGACACGCGATGCCAAATCAGATTTTCTCTCTGCTCAGATGACTGGGAGCTGAGATAAAGGCCCCTCTAGTGTTGACTGGAAGAGTAATAACATTGATAGGTGTACTCACGACCTTGTGGTATTCAGCTCTAACATACGATTTTAAAAAAAAAAGTCTGAACAGGTAAAGTAAAATGTCTCTCCTTTTGGAAATGAAATAAGTCCTTACAAGCTAGACTTCTTCCCTGAGTTGCTAAAGGTCTACTCATTTCTGAATACTGAAGTCAGTTAAGCCGTTAGAGTTTCATCCACCCATTGGCTGTTGGTTTTAAAACAGATTGATTTTTGGTGCTTATCCTCCTCTAGCCCCAGCCAGCGTTGAAATACTTTTGTCAGTATGAGTCAATCTAAAATTAAGCCCTGAAAAAGGAAACACTCGAATGTAGGGAGAAGGTACACGCCACTGCAACTGCCTCCATTCCAGACACAATTATTTGAACCAAGATGTTTTGTTTGCTGAGGTCTGGGAAGAAGGAAGTGTGATCCAAATAGCAAAGGTCCCAGTGACAAATGAGAAGCCTTTGGACACTGTGGCGCATTGTTCTGCCTGTCTAGAAGGCAAAATACTGCCGGGACAAGGACGGAACCTTTCCAAGTCGATGATGAAATATACTTTATTGACATTATCAATAAGCATGTATTTATGGGAAACAAGCACAGAGTATAGCTCACACTTACAGGACTTTGAAGGTAATAAGAGTGGAGTGGTGTGTCTCATCATGAAGTTTACACTGCTTTGTGGCTACTTGGCACTGGATCGGGATGTGGCAAACGAGGTTACTTTCAGGTTTTATCTTCCATCATGAAGTCACAACTTCCTCATGCCTAAACTAGAGATGAAAGTGTTTGGAGGGTGTTATGAGATCACAGAAGACACTCATTTTGCTTCCAGATACAGGGTCTCACACAGTTAGTCTACAATTACTGGACAACAGAAGTGATTTCTTTCATGTGAATTGAGATCCCAAATGACCTATGATACGGTCAACAAAGCACGAAGTGTAATGCAGATCTCTGTAAATTTTTTGGCTTTCAGAAATACAAATATTTTATTCTTGGTTTTCTGTTTCTTCTTTTGTTAATGGCTTATATAAGTATCTTCTTGTTAGACCCTCAAAAGGAAAATCAAACAAAGAAGCAAACCCAAACCCAACAACTCTCTTTGGGACTACATATGAAAACAAGCTTCTCTAGTCCAAACCACTCCCCTTCTCACTTCCCAGAATCTTAGAAGGAAAATGGAGAGAGCTTGGTAGATGAAATAAATGCAAGCTGAGAAAGACATTCCGGCCATGCCTTAAATGCGTGCGCATCACCATAAGACGATGAATCATTGCTTGTTCCTGTAGAACTTTTTAACTGGGGGAGAGAAAAAGGTTAATAGAGGGTGGTTAAAGTTGCCAAGTTGACAAATCCAGAGAACAAAGAACTTTTCTTCACGGGTTAGGTAGGAGTCATAGCAGGTTTAAAGCCACCAGGAACCTTCAAAACTCTCAGTTCGCAGACTGGAAAGCTGGTGCGAAAAGGTTAAGTATCAACAGTATTAATAACATCCACTGACCCTGCCTCACACTGACTATGCGTCCAGGGATTTGCATGTGCTGCTTAATCCTAAAAGCAACCTCAGAGCTAGGTGCATTGTTGATGCCATATCAAAGATAAGGAAATTGAAGTTGAGGGACAAAGAGTCATTTGCTCAAGGGTACACAGATTGTTCTTTCTCCTGAGCTGCCTTGAGGAGGAGATTGAGTCATTTGTCTAACCAATTAGCATTTCCTGCTCATTTATTAAGTGTCAAATGCATCAAATGCATGCTTGGCGCTGGGGACACCAAGGCACATGAGCCAGTTGTGGCGCCCTCCTTGGGGCGTGTGCAGAGTGTTGGGGAGACAGGTGCAGGCCAACTGCCACAGGAGAGTCACTATAAAGAGGCATCTGTGAGTCTCAGTGCAGAGTACATGTCTGTGAGCCAGGTACTTGTTTTTAGTTAGAGGGTTCAAGGTGATCTTTCAAAAGCTGAACCCCTTGCCCTGAGACCTGAAGGGTTAGCAGCTCACTAGAAAAAGCAGGAGACTGTAAAGATGTTTCAGATTGGGAAGCTCAAGGGCAAATACCCTGGGCCAGAGCATGAAGAGTGGGGTGTAAGTAAAGGCAGTGGGAAGAAAGGAGAGAGGACGCAGCTTTTTGTACAGAATGTTGGCACTTCTTTTCTGTATCATGGGGATAAGGGCTTCTGGAATTACCTTCCATAACTTTGCTGGCGACCTTCTAGGTATTTGAGGTTACAGCCTTTTCTTGGTCCCTCGGAAAATATCTGGAGCATCTTGGGTCTACTAGTCCTCCAGTTTCCTTGGTGGGTCCTGTGGAACCTCAGGGTTCTTTCTTTGGCTCGTTTCTTGGTCACCTCCTTAATACAAAATTACAGCAAGCTCTTTCAAAGCACAGACTGTCTTTTCTCAACAGTATTCTTGCTCATTTCCCCAAATTTCCAAATCTCATGTTCTACACTGACTCAATTCAACTTTGGTGAAGCCACTAAAGTTCCTAGAACTTAGTATTTTTTTTTAAAGGTAGTAGCCAAACACTTAGTTTTATCTCCTATTCACTGACTGTGTTTGAGAATCATGTCTATTCATTTGTATTTATGTCTGGAATAGTGTTCCCCACTTTGTAGGGTATTTTTACTAACAGTTTCAAAACATCTCTGCTACTACTTTCTCACTTGAGATGATAGGATGTCCTCAACTGCCACTGTGGTTACAAATAAAAAGCCATCCCTCATTCATGGTCCTGTGTCTGAAATTCCCATTAGAATGCCTTTCTTTAGTTAAAACATTATCCAATCAATTAAAATAACCGGTCTGAAAACATGACACACGTAAGTTATTCCCATCATAGCGGACATGAATTCAGGCCTTTCTCACATTTAACTTACCTACTTTTCCAATACACTGCAACAGTTAAAGGAATTAACACGCCCACTAGTATCATTTAGCTTAACAGGAGATGTTACTTGGGAAGAAACAGCTAAATTTGTTGGCTGCATGATTCAAGATGATTGGCCCTTAGGAGCGGGCTTCCAAGTTCCATAGGGGGAGTTTGACTTGGATTGAGTGGTCACTTATCAGGGTTTGTTCTACTGCTGAGCAATATATACATTACTGCTGAATTGAGTGTGGTAGAGAATAAAGGCAAGTTTCTTCTTTAAGGAGACACACGATTCTACTTGATTTATTACATGTGGTACCATCCGACTGACTAACGAGAAGAAGCAAACGGCACCACAACACGATATGGGCTTTGCAGCACCTCAGGAAGACTGGAATTCTGCTTGTGGACTGAGTCTTACTGCTCAGCTGTAAGGAAAGACACACGGTGGTTAGAGGGGAAAGGACTTGATGCTCCTATCTCTGTAGTGACTTTGAAGTGGTTTGCCAAGTGATATTTCAGGCTCCGCAGCCTCACCCCGGTGCTAACCCAGGGGTAACAGCTTTGTTAGGTTTTTCTCAAAGCTAGTTCAAGGACTTTGAAGAAGTACAAAGTCAATGATATTTGAGAACTGCCTGCATCGTTATGGATACGAAACGATTCCTACCCCCTGAGAAATAGCTACTTCTGGCCAGAAAGAGTTAAAATGGGTCACTGTGTCAAAAAGAGCCTAAGAATAGAGAGGAACTCCAGCCAGACATATCCAGGGACAAGCAGCTAAAACATCATCAGAGTCAGAAGGTGTCTCCTGTGCTCGGCTTGACAGGTGTTTGGTCTGCCCACTGGGGAGTGGGCAGTGTCATGGGCATTTGGGACACAGCCGTTCTTTCGTCCTGCTCCTTAAAGGTATATACGAGCCTTTGCATGGGAGTCTGGCTGCTTGTCCCGTAGAGAAGAGTCACAGCCACCGCTGTGCAGAGTGAAGCAGAACTGAGAGAAGAGCCCTCAGATGGCGACCCTCAGATGGTGACTCTTGCACAAACAGCTCTGTGAGGTATTGAAGATTATAATGATGGCAACTTGAAATCACATTGCCCTTCTGCTTATGCCCCCTCCCCCTTTTTAAAATTGAAACCGTGTGATCTCACCAGACATGTTGTTAGACCAAAGTTGGCATCAGGAGAGCTCTTAAGGGCCTGCCCCGCCCCCATCTCTGCCTCATTTGCTAAACATACAGTTTATAAAACAGTTAATCCTTGTAGGGGAATCAAATCCTGTGACCCACCAATGACCTTTCTAAATTTTTTAAACATCACGCTCTTTCTCTGCTCCTAGAGTAGAGTGCACACCCAGCGTTGGGGTGGAGAAACGAGTGGAGTTTCAGGGTAGGGCAGCCATTGAGATTGGTGAGGCCCAATCCCAAAGTGAATTCTGCATCCAGCCTGTGCCCAGGGAGTTGGTCCCCAGGCACCACCCTTGTCCTCCTGACCTGGACTTCCTACCTTGCTTCATTCCTTTCTCCAGTAGAAGGAAAAGGAAGGGAAGTAGAGAAAAAGCAGAAATGGGATTTCCACTCACCCAAGTGGGTGAGGGGCCTCATTCCGCGAAGGGGAAAGGGGACCAACGCCCGGAGGAGCTTCACCTTGCCCAGTCAGCACACTCGAACTGCTCTTGCTCAATGTTTTCATATTCTTTATCCTTCCTTTCCAACTCCTCCACCCCTACTTACCATGGGCCATAGCAAATTAGTAGTACTCTATGTCTTCACAACTGAAGGGCCATCATGGTTCTGCCCCCCATGGGACAGCTGCCGCCCATGCTTCTCTCGGAGAGTTGGAGGTTCCAGGCAACAAGGACCTCTCCGGTCAAGGTGGAAATAAAGACAACTATTTTATAATTCAGCATGTGCACATAGTGAGCCACAGAGGGCAAAGGCAGGCTGAAATCCTGCAAGTTTTATAGATCGGCTTGCTGGAAAAAACAAGCAGACGGCTCCAGTCTCCTCAGGAGACAGATGGGTCTAGCTCAGGATAGGATCCCAGACTCCTTCTAGGGAGGAATGGCAGCCTTTGGAGGGGTTATGAGGTCCTGACCTTAGAGATTTCTGTGTTGTAAAACCAGAGGTTGGGCTTATCTCTGCAGCCCAGGAGGTAGCATTTAAATTCCAAAAGACTGGAGCAAAGACTCCAGCCCTTATGCTCTCATGAGACTGTACTAAGAGCAGTAATACCCTGAGCCTCTTAAGCAAAATATCCACAATGCCCTTCTCATAGTGAAACATATTGAAAGTCTACTCTGCGCTCCTGGGGGACCTGCTCCCCCAAAGGGCTTTTCTCCCCCTCAGTGCCACCACCACACACTTTTTTTTTTATGCAGACAAGGCAGCGGGGTGGGGGGTGGGGGAAGAGAGCAGGGGTTGGGATTGTGGTTCTCTTTTCTTTCTTTTTTTTTTTTCGAGACAGGGTTTCTCTGTGGCTTTGGAGCCTGTCCTGGAACTAGCTCTTGTAGACCAGGCTGGTCTCGAACTCACAGAGATCCACCTGCCTCTGCCTCCCGAGTGCTGGGATTAAAGGCGTGCGCCACCACCGCCCGGCTGGGATTGTGGTTTTCTTAAGCGACCCCTTTCAGCGGCACCTGCAGCAGTGCCGAGGTTCATCCTGGGAAGGCCAGAGACTCGGCTAGCTGGTCAAAGGGAAGCAGTCTATTTATTGAGGGAACTCATAGACATGACAACCAATGACAGTGTCCGAAAGCCACCTACGCGAAGAGGTAGGAAAGATCCCCTTCTCATTCTGGAGTCTGGTTCATGACCAGAATCAGTTCTAGGGGCTGCATGAGGGAGGCAGCGGAGGAGAGACCTGTCCTCTACCCACTTGACTTTCACTCCCAACACCTCAGACTTCAGTCTGATGCTTGTCATGCCCATTTAAAGTTCACGCTTCTGATTCTCCTCTCTCATCCAACCAATTCGGAGTGCAGCTGAGGAATACTAAGTGTTTACCAAGTGTCCCAAGTGATTCTGAAGTCAGTGGCACACAGGGTGACTGATCTACCCCAACAGCTACATATGAGCCTATTGGTCTAGCCAGAGACTCCCGGAAGATGGAATTTCCTATGCCCGTAATGACCTAGGCCCTTATGAACTGTGCACCTTAGAAATGTTTCAGGAAGTGTACTTTGGGCTCTGCAAATATGGTCCTAGGAATATCTGTTAGTTCTAACATGTATTAGGAGATAAGAAAACGGAGTTGAACCTGCTCAGCAAGGGTTTCTTTCTATAAAGTCTCTCAGGCCCTTTTGTTAGCTCACAGATTCTCCAACCTATCACTTTCTCTCTCTCTACCAAAAATCAGGCTACGTCCCCACCTTTGAAGATCTCTGGAGAGAGCTGCTAAGCAGGCCTGCTGATAGCCTAGCAGTCTTCCCTCCCCTTTGTGGCTCTAAGCCCAGACGCCCTGGTACCTAAGCCCAGGACAACCTTGAATTATAACCTTACTTTTACCCAGTGATTTTGTTGTTATTGTTTTGTGACTTGGCATGGAGGCCAGACTCTGTGATATGGACACATTCTCTCTCAAAACCTGTAACAGCCAGACTTCCTTTGTCCTTCAGAACTGAATGGCCCACGTCTTCCTGGAGGGCCCCGTCATGCTATCCACAACAGCTGTCTCTCCTAATGTCGCTTATCTTCAGACATGAAGGCCTGCTCCCTTCTTTACGGCCCCACCATCACTGTCAAGGCAATGTTGGGGTGACTCCTGAGAAGGCTCTTTAGAAGGGAGATGCTTCTCTGTTTCCTGTGAACCGCTTACGACAGCTTGTGTTTTAACATGTGATTAACATGATCACATGTTCATGTGATGCTCGAGGGAAAGTATAGAATGCATATTTACATGGCCACATTCCTCTGCTGAATTTGTAACCTGCCTTAGGAAAGTCTGACCTGTGGGTCTTCAAGGGATACATTAGATAAGGTCTCTGCTGTATATTAGTGGCAGCTGAAATACTTGATTTGACTATATAAAATAAATCAGATAGGTGTATATGAGCCGGCTCATATACATGCCAATCAAAACACACCATACTCCAAGGACTATATTCCCCCAAGTAACTCTAGTAAATGGCACATGTACTGTTTAACTTTTTGCTTGTTTGTTTGCTTGTTATTTAATTTTTAGCTTTTATATCCCAATCAAAGTTTTCTCTCCCTCCTCTTCTCAGTTTCTAACCCTCCCATCCCATCCCTCCTCCACTGTTTCTCTTCAAATACAGGCGGGCTTCCCATGGATATCAGTCAGCCACGGTACATCAAGTTGCAGTAAGACTAGCCATTTCCTCTTCTCTTAGGGGTGGATGAGGCAATCCAGTAGGAGGAATGGGTCCTAAAAGCAGGCAACAGAGTCAGAGACAGCCCCTGCTTTCACTGTTAGGGGTCTTACACAAAGACCAAGTTACACAACTGTAACATGCAAAAGGCCTTCCTACTTAGGTCAGCCCATGTGGATACCCTGGTTGTTGGTTCAGTCTCTGTGAGTCCCTGGGAGCCCAGATTAGTTGGTTATGTAGGTTTTCTTGTGGTGTCCTCGACACCACCGCATTCTATAATCCTTCCTCCCCCTCTTCCGCAGGATTCTCTGAGATCCACCTAAAGTTTGGCTATGGGTCTCTGCATCTTTAACCCGGTCTTCTTAAAGTGAGCATTCTTCTTCCTATCTGTTGATAAAGATGCTGGACAAACTGAAATAACTTGTCCACGATCACAGAATGAATATGTAACCAACCTGAGATTCTACTGCAGGATTCAAACCCAGGTCAGCCTTTCTGAGAGCCACATTCCTTTCCCTATGGTCCCTCACCTCCTGAGCAACACAAGGAATAAGTGCCAGGAGCATCCCACCTTTTGCGGGTTTAGATTCTACTGTTGGATATGATAAAGGTAAGATAGAGAGACTTTTAAATCACCCATTAATTAGTTATATAAGGTTTAGTATCATGATTGTATAAATATTCAATGGCTATATACATATAAAAGGTAAAGTTATGCTGTTTTTAACTAAATAAAAGAAACCGAACTTACAGAGTCAAAGTCATGTAAGTTAAATTACTATATGATAATTTTTGCATACACATGCATTCAACTGTGGGCCAGATTAACAGAATAGTGTGGTAGGATTGTGCAACTTAAAAGCCAGGTGGGAGCTTCTGGCATCTGCTGATTTGTTCTACCTTTGGGTGAATCGAGGCCCAAAGAGGCTGCCCAATTTCAGTGTCTGCTTTTGTTTCTAACGCCTTCTGTAATGGAGTGTCTGCTACAGCAAAGGAGAGAGGAGAAAGAACCGAATTGCCCTTATGTTTTACCCTCATGGCCCAACCAACCCCATCTATAAAATGCAGTCACAGTCTGGGCTTCTTGTTCTGCAGGAAGAGAGTTGTTTACTGCCGTTTCGGCTTTATGTTGGAGCTGTCTTCTTGAGAGGAGTCAATCCCAGCCCATGGTAGCTCTTCTCTGTGCAGTTCTGGGAATTGTTCTGAGTCCAGGGGTGTTGAGAAAGGGATAGAGATCTGTAGCCATAGAGCACACTGTACATCATGGATATATGGACCTCCATCCCTTTGAGGCAGGATATATGATGTGGTCAGCTGTTGACTTGTAATGAGACAGCACTAACTCGGAGTAAAATGAGACAAAACTGGGGAGTGCCTATGGCTCTTGGTGGGCTAGACAGTGACAGTCGGGATCAAATTGTAGAGATGAAGGGAGATGGGGCTGGAGAGATGGCTCAGCGGTTAAGAGCACTGACTGTTCTTCTCAAGGACCCAAGTTCAATTCCCAGCACCCACATGGCAGCTCATAACTGTCTGAAAATCCAGTTCCAGGGGATCTGACACTTTCACACCAATGCACATAAAATAAAGTTAAATAAACCATAAAAAAAATTTAAAAAAGATGAAGGGAGATGAATGCTACTTTTCTCATCGTGTGGCAAAAATTCCAAACAACAGACACTGAAGGACAGAAAAGCTAATTTGTGCTCGAGGTTTGAGGGATCCCTGTCAGCTGCGGAGGGCAAGGCATGGTAGCAGGCAGCTCCATGGCGACAGGAGTGTGTGGCTGGCACTCCTCACCTCCTCACAGCATGGTGGAACAGAATGTAGAGAAGGAACAGGAAATGGGGCCAGGTCATAAAACCTCAAGATCCACCCAGTGACCCACTTCCTTCAGCGAAGGTTCACCTAAAGGTTCCACAACCTTCCAAAACAGAACAAACACTGGGGACCAAGTGTTCAAACACATCGGCTTACGTTAAGCCACAACGAGAGTAAACAACACTGACCTTCAGTCTGTGAACTGCACCCATACGTCCTTGGGTACCTCCTCACATCTCACAGCCCTCTGACCTGTCTTCATTCCCCAAGCTGCATGCCAAGATTGTGAGCAACTCCTCCCAAGACGGCAGATGCCAATGAGACCGAGGTACTTCCTAAGGAAGCGATGGAAGGAAGGATCTGCCGGATTACAAAGATATTTCGAGGCTACATCCACACCTGTTTGATGTGCTTCAAGCAACAACTCAGCTCATGCTGCTGTTTTTGTGCGGTGGAGGGGGACCAAGTAGGAAATCTGAGGAAGTCATAGTCCAGCCTGAATAATTCTTCACACCTAAATTTAAAGATGCAAGCTGTCCTTGTGAAATACAAATCCCTATCCATTCTCATTTCTCACATCTTTGTTTTTATACCTAAAAACCACTTCATTCTGCAGAAATTTTGAACCCAAAAATATGGGTCAGATCCCTTAAGAGTTTACATTCCCTCTTTATGTTTTCCTTCCAGGCAATTCATGCAATCCCAGCCACTCCCTCCTCTGTCAGAACTCCTAACTGGGGCTAATGCAAGTAAGGTTTCAGGTCCTTTCGAGAGACGAAGCTATTTTGAAAATATGTGGTGATTAGTCAAGATACCAGGACACCAAGACATTCAACAAAGGGACTTTCAAGGTCAGCCTTGCTCAATTTGTGCAGCTGGATTGATGACTTACATCTCCTGCCATGAAAGACCCACGGTGGTATTGCAGGAACGATGGTTCTCAGAACTCCTGCTTCTGGAATTACCCGGGGAACCTGTTAGCATGCCAGGCCCCGGGTTCAGGAGCTGGAGAGTGGACTGAGCTTACCTTCCCTTTGTGAGCAAACGAGGGCCCATTTGAAAGGCAGATCATCTTCAGCTTGTTCCCTGAAGACTCCGACATGATCATCTGTGTGCCGAACAGCACTCCCTCGGCGCACTGGGGGATGGGGTGCGGAGAGCTGGCAAGTCGGTATCGTCAATAGAGACGCTTCTTGATCTCTTGCATTGTCTGGGAACCTTCTCTGTAGACCTGCTTCTCAGCCAAGGGACAGTTAGATTTTATCTTGACTGGAAGTAAGTCCTGGGGCAGCTTGGCCATGAGAGTTGGTACTGCTTCAGAAAAATTCCCCAACAAATTGTCATTCCTTGCCAACCAAGAAACCTCCTCTGAGAACACAGGGCATTCTCAGTTACCCAAGATTTAAATAGTCAACACCAACCAGGTCTACAAAAAGATTGTGCTTGGAGGTAGCGTGGTCTATGTACAATTTCACAACTGATGAGGTGGTATCTGTGTGTGCTTCTACTGTCTCCTGTAAAAAATGACCTTTGACCTTTCTCTTGGGTTTATTATAATAATTGGTGGAAACACTGTCCACCAAATTCTTAAGTCTGGATTGTCAGAAAACAGAGCTCTGACTGGCATGCGGGATGTCTTCATGCTATTGGAAAACGCTATCCACCTGCGGGTAGACAACGCTAGAATACACCTCTTTCTCTGGGATGGGTCAGGCTGGTTCCTAGGCTGATATCTTTTGGAAGTGGAATACGCTGCTCAGCTAGCACCCTTTAGGCTAGGCATTATCTACAAACCTGAGGCTGAGGTTCAGTCAGCACTCTTTAGCTAGAGCAATGGACCTAGGAAAGAAATTAATGAAGAGACCCCGCCCCCACCCCAGATCCTACACCTCTTCCACAGGCTCACCAGGATTCTGCCTGTCTACAGGCCCAGGCAGAATTACACCCTCCAACCAGGGGGAGTGGGAGGTCTCAGGACTGCGGTGCTATGCTCAGCAAAGGCTCCTCTTGATAAACAGCGAGAACGGAGAACAAAAGCACCGCAGTACCACGTCAAGTGGCAGGGGTTTCTTTTCTGAGCCTTCTACCAGCTGATCCCGCTTCCTGTTTCTCTAAGGGCTTCCCTGAGAGGCAGCTTGCTTCGTATTTGGTCATTGCCCTCTGACCTTCCCGGGTGAGTCGGTGCAGCTGACCTTGTACCCTTCGAGCTCCAGGGCTCCAGTGTGTACCCTGCCCATTTCCCAATCTTCTCAGGTAACATCCCCCTTCCCTCCACACTGAACAGAGAAATCGTCCCACCCACAGCCCACAGCCCTCTGCCTCTGAGACAGACGCGCATGCACCGGGGACGTGAGTCACGGCATTCACCCATCCTCTCCATCTGAAGCTATAATTGGAATGGCTGTGCACGCAGTGCACGCCTGCTTCCTGTATTTCACAGGCCAGGGCTCCAGAAGCTGCTAACCACACACTGCTCAGCCCGAGATGCCACTTGGATGATCACGAGGTGGTTGCTCGGAAGGGTGACTGCTTCCAAGAAAACAGGTTGGTTGAGTCCAGATATCCCCCACCTCCTTCGACTAGCATCAGCCATGTGTCTGGGACATGTGCCTAGCAGTGTGCCTGTCCTTGTGGGTGGTTCAAAAGAAATTGTTCTGGATTGAGTTTAGAGGAGGAGGCAGGAGCATGGAAAGCAAGAAAGGGCATTGCAAACACATGTGCTAAGCAAGCTCTCCAGGCAGAGGGATCTGGGGAGCTCCATGGAGGAGGAGAAAAGGAAGAGGGAGCCAGAAGATAGGTAGCTGTGGGGGAGATGATGGGCCAGAAGCCATCAGCTCAGGGAAGATGCATAGGGGGTATGAGTTGGACTTGTTCCCACAAACCTAAGCATTGAGGTAAGTTTGAATTTTGAAGCTGCCTTTTCTCTATGCTAGGGGATTAGTAGAGTTTAGTAGCGTTTTGTCTGTTTGTTTAGGAATGTTTCATTGCTAGGCAAGGTTATTTTCTCCTTCTCCCTTTAGTAGAGAAAGAAACTGAGGCCAGAGAGGCAAAGGCCTGAGTGAGCTTTCAGTCCTTCCTCCAGAGCTGAGGGGTGACATGCACATCCCAGAGTCTGCCTTCCTTCAAGCGTTATGGCCATAAGCAGTGAGAGATGTTTTTCTTTAGGTGGAAATGTGAAGGGGTGGGGTTAGCCTGATTTATCCACCCCTTTTCTGTGAAAACCTAAGGTCGAGCTCACCTTTTAGATACAGATCTTGGTTTGTGTCCAAGCTGCTGGGCTCTCAGGAAAGTTCTGGTACCCATTGCAGGTTGGATAATGCTGGACTCCCTAAGTTTGGGAAGACCATTTCCAGGCTGATCTGACACAGGCTGAGTTTCCAAAAGAGGCAGCGATTAAGGTCCAATTTTCCCTATTGGACACGAGCATGCAAACCTGAGCATAAATATAAGTACAAAGACCTTTGCCTAGAGCATCTTCAGATCCTAGGAAAGAAGACTGGGATTAGAAAAGCAGTTCCCAGGCTTGGGTGGGGGTCAGTCACAGAAGGGGTTCTCAGAAGCCCGTATCAGCAGACCCTTAGCATGATCTGTATGGAGAGAATGGGGTGGGGGTGAGGCAAGGCATCTCTCCTCAAGTCTCAAGCACACATGGCACCCTAGAACACCTGGGAGCCACGTGGTCCCTTCCTTCCCCCGACAATGTGAGGAATTGGCAAGAACTCAGCAGTCCACTGTGGTGAGTCACCAACGGTCTTGAGGGTTCTTCCAGTCTTTCAGTTTGTTACAAGTGACTACACTTCTGTCCCTCATCACCTGGAAAAGTGGGATGGAAATAGGGTACATCTATGAATTAAGGTTAGCTGACTTCATTCTGCTCCTAGATGCAAATCGTAGAGTGGCCGAGTCACGACAGTTGAAGAGAGGACTGTGGGAGGCAGTATGTGGATCCCTTCACCGTGACGGAGAGAATTACCAAGTGACACACTTCCACTTGGGGATACTCATCACCAAAGAACAGAAACCAGGGAATTGCACACATATGTGTACCCATGCTCACACAGCAATATTCACAGTAGCCTCCTAAGCGTCTGTAGGCAGGGGAAGGAAGTTTTCAATGCAGCACATGCATCCAGTGGGACATTATTGAGTCTGTGAAAGGTGGAAAGCCTGACAGGCCGAGCAAGATGGGTGACTTACATAACATGTCGTGAGGAGTCAGTTTAGAGACAGAATTGTTGGAATAGTGCTTGCCAGACACCGGAGGGAGGGAGACTGGGTAGTTGTTTCATGGGTATAGAATTTCAGTTTTGCAAGATGAGAAAGTTTGTGTCATATGTATTTCATCACATTTTTTAATTTTGAGAAATGAAAAGGAAAGCCTGCATTCTGTCTCATACGTGACTACAGCTATGTGAAATGCTAGACCACTATGGCCGGGGAGATTGGCAGTGATGTAGAGATTGGAAGCACCTCTTTGTCCTTGCTTCCATAGACAGAACAAACATGCACAGTTTGACAGGCCGAGGGAGACCGGAAGACTCCCCCAAGAGCATCTATGACTCAACACAGTATGTAGATGAAGTTTCTGTCCCACTGGGTCCCACAGCCATTCAATCCCAAATAAACACACAAAGGCTTATAACAGTTATAAACTGGTTGGCCTATTACCTCAGGCTTATTATTAACTAGCTCTTACAACTTAAATTAGCCCATAATTCTTATTTATGTTTAGCCATGTGGCTTGGTACCTTTCTCAGCAAGGCATTCTCATCTTGCTTCCTCTGCTTCTGGATGATGACTGCCTCTGCCTTTCCTCTTCCCAGATTTCTCTTAGCCTGGTTGCCCCACCTATACTTCCTGACTGACTACTGGTCAATCAGCATTTTATTTAACCAATACAAGTGACAAATCTTTACAGAGTACAAGAGCATTATCTTACAGTGCCCAAATGTTTGCCACGAATTTTCACATAAAGTCTGAGAAAGCTTTAAGAAAAGGATTCTAGAAAGACAAAAGAACAAAGTCAAGAGTGGCTTCTTGGTAGCGACATTGTCTCAGGTGGGATCTATTTGCTAGAGGTGAGCAGTGGTGCCGCTGTTTTAAGAGAGGCTTCTTGACTCAGCAGCAAAAACTGTGCAGTTCTTTAAGGAGGCCCTGCCACCAAACACTTAAATGGTGTTTATGAGCAGTTGCTGGCTTGCTTCTTGGTGGTGACATGGACCTAGAGACTCCAGAGTTGTAGTAAAAAAAATGGCTCCTGCCAGTACTTCTAACATGAGGCTAGACTCTCAGGAAGTCAATGAATGGGGTAGATCTAGCCGGCAAAGCCGCAACTTCAATCCTAGTCATATCAATCAGTAAATTAAAGACTCATGTGGTCAAAAAAAGAGAGAGATATAGTAAAAACAGATTCAGATGAAAAAAGTCTCTAAACAGTTTACAGTGTGTTTAAAAAAATATTTGTAGGCTTGGGAGTGGGAAAAAAAGGATAGAGAAAGTCCTTTAAAAAAGAGAAAGAAATAGAGTAGTTGTATGTGGTGGCATACGCCTTTAATCCCAGCACTTGGGAGGCAGTGGGAGGCAGATCTCTGTGAGTTCAAGGGCAGTCTGGTCTACAGAGTGACTTCCAGGACAGCCAAAGATAAACAGAGAAGCCTTGTCTTAAAAAAATTAAAAAGTAAAAGTAAAAATAAAAGAAATAGAGTAAAAAATAAAGCCATGTAAAGATGGAAATACACAGAAAATCTGGATACTGTATGTTATTGTGTTGTCTTTAAACACACGGATTGCTAAGGAAGGAGCAACAGCTGCTACAAGAGATTTGATTATAAATGCTGCTGGATTAATCCAACATATATATTTTGAAAATTTCTTGAATTCAAAATTTAAGTCAAAAGATAAGTTTCTTTGGAGAAAAGGTTTTGCTTTTGTTTCTACAGGAACTTAGAAGCTGTGGATTCATTCTGAGCTAAGGAAAATAAGGTTTGATCAAGAAAGACCTCCTGAAAAAAGCTCCAATAGGAACAAATGGCCCAGATGATTCAATGTTTCAGAGTGCCTCTGTTGGAGTTTGCTCTGAGTTCTACATCCAGAACAGCCTCAAGACTGCTGACTGAGATGATCCAGGCACAAAGAATATTCCAATCAGTACCTGACTATAATTCTAAATTTTCTTTAGGTCCACATAAGAGTATCAGAGGTCCCAATCAGCAGGAAGTAGCCTAGAAAACTATGCTCATGTTCCCCCAAAAATGGATTGTGGATGTTTGCCTTTGTTTAGAGTGTTGATTACAAATTATCATTGATAATAGTAAGGGAAAAAAAGCTAACCAAAGGAGATTAGATTCCGAGTTCTTGTTTTGAAAAGAAAAAAGGGGAAGTGTTGTAAGATAATGCTCTTGTACCCTATAAAGATTTGACACTTGTATTGGTTTAATAAAGCACTGATTGGTCAGTAGCCCAGCAGAAAGTATATGTGGGACAACCAGACTAAGAGAATTCTAGGAAGAGGAAAGGCAGGGTCAGCCACCAGCCAGATGCAGAGGAAGCAAGATGAGAATGCCTCACTGATAAAAGATACCAAGCCATGTGGCTAACATGGACAAGCATTATGGGTTAATTTAAGTTGTAAAAGCTAGTTAATAATAAACCTGAGCTAATAGACCAACCAATTTATAATTGTTATAAATCTCTGTGTGTTTCTTTGGGACTGAATGGCTGTGGGACATATAAACTTCATTTATAACAGTAGGCTACAAGTTTCTGCCACCTCCTTCCATAGCTGTCCAGGAATGCACAGCTCGGTGTCTCTTCTGGATTCCACTACCCAGTAATCCTGGCCCATAGAAAGAAAGGTGTCTGCATTTAAGATCATCATGCAGCAGGCTCTAGAGACTTGCCAAGAGGTGTGATAGCTTCTCTGACTTTTGATTTCCCCAGATCTAGGGACTTTCTTTCTTAGATGAAAGTGAAACATAGACAGAAATGATTTTGAAATCTGACTTAAAACTACTGCTTTAACAAACCCCTGAGAAACAATGCCCATCAGTCATTCTATTGACCGTTTTTAAACAAAATGAAGTTATCTTTGTATGATATCCGGAGGAAGAGATTTACTAGGGTTAACAACAAAAAAAGGGGGGACATCCCAGAGAAAGAAGGGGGAACAGAAGTAAGAGCAAGTATTTGTTTTTAAGGTGTTTGTTTAGCATTTTGTGGTTGGAAACACTGAACTGGATCTGTATAATCGAGCAGGGAAGGGATACCTCAACCCACTAGGAACATAACACTCCAAACCACCATGCAACTTTTTGGCAAATAACGAAACTGGTAAGTGTGCCGGTTGGCTACTGCATGAAGGGTCAGCCACTGGGGAACAGAGCATCATTTTGTGTGCCTACTTTTTGTTCTCTCCTGTATCTCCAAGCTCTAGACCCAGCATTGTCCACACTCTCTCCCCCACTTCAGACTTTTCTCAGTGGCATTTTCTGAAACCTCCCCCACCATTCCATCCATAACCTGGATGGAACTGTAGAATACTGCTGCCATTTTAGTTCAAAGTTTATCGTGGGTCAGAAGGTTTTAATCTGATGCGTCGTCAAGTGTAAAAACATTGCAAAGGTCATGGTTTGGAATATTGAGATGAAGAAGGATCTGGAGTGTTTCAGTAAAATATGAGGTGACAAAACTCACGGTTCATCTTGTTTAAAAACCGACTATCAGCATCCTATTGTTTAATTTGTTTTTTCCTGAAACTCATCTTTGGGGAAACAAAACCAAAACAGATCTACTCTATTTCCTACACTAAATATTCATGGGTTTCTCTAGACTCTCAACAAAAGTGTGAAGGAAACCAGTGAAAAACATTCCAAATAAGTTGAATCAACAACACTGTAACTGAATTTCAGAATAAATCAAGATGGCTCTCTCACCATAAAAATCACCAGTAAATTGTGTGTGTCCAAGCAGAACCTGTTTCTGTTCTTGCAGAATGGAATCTTAAGTGATGCTGCCTCACTAGTTCCCAGAGTCACGTTCCAGTCATTTCAGGCTTCTTAGTGCCTCTCTGATTCACATTCAACATGAAGCACTCCAATTAGTCAACAGCAAGAGCTTTAACATGCCTGAATCTTCTGAAGAAGAAGGCAGTGGCCAGCCAGATGTTCAAGAGGGTACCACCCTGCAGACTGACCACAGATGCTGTGGCTCTATAGCTGACCGTGGGCAGCTGACCCTGGAGATGGATAGCCACTTCTGTTTACACACTGCCAAATGGTTAGACATGATAAAAGGGGTGCTAGGTTCACACTTATAGGCTTCTGAGTAAACCCTGAAATTGGATTTTTGATTTTCGATCATAGCAAAGCATGAGTCAAATTGCTTTGAAAGGTATTTAAATTCTGAGGTGACTCTTTCTCTGTATCCACCCCTCTGCTCCCTCTCAATCCTGGAATGAGTGGGGGAAACAGGTACAGTCAATTCCTCCAAATTTTTATTATTTCTGGGAGCAGGACACTAGGAAACAGAAGACGTGGTTTCCAGAGCCTATTCTGCCTCTAAGTAGCCTGGAGAGTTTTTGGGCACCTAGGCAATAGTGTTTAGCTTACTTGCTAAACAGCTTAGTCTCCCCTTTGAACCTGAGGGATATCTTCACCTCTGATGCAAGACCTGCCCAGAAGGGAGGCCCTGGACAACCCCCAGGCTTCCCGGGGCCACTTCTTTATTATCAGTTTCTCCCTTGCTTCTGCCTAAGCTATCAGAGTCCACAGGCAGGCCCGGCAGCAGGGCTGTACTCCCAGCAGCTCCGCTGTGATTAAAAGGGCAACTGGGCCCCTCCACCTCTTCTTCTGGTGCCTGTGTGGGCATCATCTTGAGCAAGAGCTGCCTGGCAGGTGACCGCAGATCCTGTATAATCCTTCTGCCTTGGCCTCCTTTCCCGAGATCCCCTTCCGCTGCTCACACTTGTTTTCTAACAGCTAGAAGGGAATTAAAGTGTGCTAAAGGACCAGGCTAGAAGACTTGCAAGTCCAATGGCAAATCCGTTTTCTTTTTGCTTTATGTCCTACTATTATCTGTGGCGGTTGGGGTTTGACTTTTCTGTCGTTAGAAAGTAACGATGGTGTGTCCCAGAATTTCTTAAGCAGTACTTGCAAAGCAAGTTGTGGATTCCGGCTTCAGAACTCAAGTGGACAATGTATATTCTTGGGCAGTTAAGTGTGAAGAAACAGCCTATGGAGCAGCAAATGCTGATGAAATGGCCTACTGTTCTCCAACCCCTGTGGTAGAACCCTGGAGATACAAAGATGATAAGGCACACCCCACCACCTCTAAGTCTGAATTTCTCTCAAACTTTCACTTCACGGTAAAACATGAGACTGATTAGCATTTTGTTCCTTAACAATGATTTTTAGGAGAGTGGGATTATGGGATTGTCCATGCAGCTATTCGCATGTATACATGGCTGGGAGTGTGCACCTGTGGCTACCAGCAAATACAGAAGAGGAAACCCGCTTTATTTACTTAGTGTGCATCCTGGGGTCTTACAATGCACAGCTTTTAGTGTATTTAAAAGAAATCTCACCCAGAACCCCACTGTGATGTGTGGAGCAAGACCAAGCATGCGGAGTTGGACATATGTCATCGATGGGAAGAGGACTTAAAGGAGAATGAGGTCTCGGCATCGGTGGCACAGAAAGTTGGAAGGGACTTTGCTGTGGAGCTAATGGCAGATCTCAGTACGCAATGATGAAACAGATATGCAAAGGTACACAAATGACTGGCTCTATGATGTATAAAAGCAGTAGGTCTGCCTTTATGTGTACAGAGAAATTTTAAAAAATACTCAATGATATTTGATTGACATTGGCAGTGACATATCAACATGACTAGGCATGGATCTGAAACTATAGACCCTCTACCCGATATTGGGATTGTGGGAGATTCATTTGACTGTGCTGATGGAGAAAAGCCATACGGTATGGCATCAGGGGCAGACACATTTGGATCTTCGTCTTCAGCCATTGACTGCCACAACTGAATTAGAGGCCAGGGTAACACCATGAGATGGAGAAGACCTAAGCTGTATTCTGCCTGAATGCATAAGTCAACATTTATGGTAAATAGGAGTTACTACTTCGAGCCACTGAATTTTTGTGTATGTAGTTCATCTCACAGGAACAGATAATAAGATCATCATATCTTAAAGTTCAGGAACTAGTCCCAGAAACAAAAACCACTTATCAAAATTTTTCTTTAGACACACCACCACCTTAGACAGGAAAACAAATTCTGGTGAACAAGAATATGTAGTCAGAGAAACCGTAAGATCAGAGGCTGCTGGGACAGCCAATTGCTAACGTGCTATTGTTGCGGACTAATCACTGGTGGGCCCTACACACTAGGGATCTGGGGCCTTACAGCACCCAGGGATCTGAGCAGTTTGGTAACTTTGCTTCCCCCATGGGCAGCTTTCTTCTTTTAAACCTTGAAGTTGTCTCTTTAGCTATTCGTGCCAGCTTCTCAGGTGTGCTCATCACTCTTACCATTAGGGCCAGCAGCCTAGAAACTGCCCTTCCCAACATTCTCACCAGCAGAGGTCTCGCCAGAGGCTGACAGCCAGATGTGCTTGCCTGTGAATGAGGAGGGTCCAGAGCAAGAGAAGCTAGAGGGCTGCTCCTCTGATGGGGAGGGCAGAGGCGAGGGTTTTAGCAGTTATCAGATTCTGCACTGACTCCCAGACATCTCTCTGTGAATCATCCACACCAGTTCAAGAAGCAGATGTGAGCAGCAGCAGCAGCAGCAGCAGTTTCCTGAAGTCTATGCATCTTCGTGAATCGGAGAGCAAAGAGCAGATGTGAAAGCTCATAGCTTCCCCTCACCTTCCTTCCCTGCATTCTCCTGGCTCTTCTATAAGTTTTGAATGCATCCAGTTCCTTGGATTAAATTCCTTTTCTAACTGGACCACGAAGTGTGGCTTCTGGGTTTCTCTCCTAATGCACATAAAGTCTGGATGAAAGGGTAACAAATAAGGAAGAAGCATTTTGTTACATGTACGCATGTGCACCATTCATTTTTACAAATAACGGGGTGTCCCCTCCTTAAAATTTGGAACAAAAATGCTTGGCATACAGCATAGCAGGCAATGAATATGGAATCATAAAATAGAAAGAAACAAGAGGAAAGTAAAAAGTTCTGTCTAATTGAGATCCTGGGGTCAAGGAAATTTAGTACTAACCAAAGAAAAATGTTATAGGTAGGTTCACTAAAATCAGGAAACAAACAAAGGGTGCCTAGTTAAATGTGAGCTGTCCATAAATCATACTGTAAGTAGAGAATATTCCAGAAAAGATGGTTGTGTCCTAATCCCTGGACTCTACAAATAAATACATGACCATACTTGGCAAATGGGACTCTTACATGATTACAGGCCCAGATCTTGAGACAGAGAGAGTGTTTTGAAGTATATGGGGGAACCCTATGTGGTCACCTGGGTCCTTAAGAATGGGGAACTTTTGCCAACTACAATCAGAAGGAGAGGTAGCTGAGGAAGGAAGACATGGGTGGCTTTGAAGATGCAGGAAGAGTCCATGAGGCAAATATACGGGTGGCCCCAGAAGCTATCAAAGAAAAGAAAATGAGTTATCTCCTGCAGCCTCCAAAATGGACTGGACCCCCACCCCACTCTGTGATCCCAGATCACTGATGTCTGCATCAGAATTCTAAACAACAGACTTGTAAGTTAACTTATAAGCCACTAAATGTGGAATGGTTTGTCCCAGGAACAATAGACAGCCAAATACAAACAGCTGATAATTTTAGTATAAATTTGGCCATATGATATTTGGAATATGTACTTAATGAGAATTGCTTCTATTTAAGGTGGAAATGAATCAAGTCCTACTTTTTACCTGGCAGCTTGTTTTATAGAGAAGTGGGTTCCCAGAGTCCTCCCCCATCTCTGTATCCATCCTTATAACAGTTGAGAGCACTTCCTATGTACTAGGCACTGAAACCAACATGATGCCCATTCAATTTCATTGACACCTTCCAAATCCTGTGTGTGGTTGTTATCATGTCCATTGTAGAAATGTGGTAGTTGAGTCTATGAAAACTTAGATTATTCAAGGTCTGACAGGTGGAGGGAGCAACTGTGGAGGTGTGCTGGGTCTGTCTGATTTCAGAATCCACTTTGTTATTACCTTGATCTTGTTTCATTTTCAGGGCTAGAGCCCCAAAGACCTTCGCTATTGCTTCCGCACCCACATACCCTAAATCCTGGACCAGTCATCTCAAGTCTGTCACTCCTCTGTCTCATGTCATCGAGACTGCTTTCTCAGAGGTCAGCAGGAGCCTCTGAGCTATTGCCATTTCTTGCTCACCACGCTAGTTCCCTTCCCTTCAGCATGGGGAACCTTGGCTGTCTTTTTTACTACCACTACATATTGGCTTTTATGTTGGAATTCTGATTCCTCCTCTTCTGCCTCTATGGGTATTCTTTTTGTCTCCTTACCTACTTACTCTCTCTGTGTGTATGTGTGTTTGTACGTGTGCTTTTGTGTGTGTGTGTGCGCGCGTGCGTGTGTTGCTGAAGACTGACTCAATGGCTTTGTGCATCCTAGTATTGCTCCACCGTGGACATCATCCCACCCTCTCCTCCTGACAAATCTCGAGTGTGACAGATTTCTGTTCTTCCTCAGTGCTGTCTCTTCATTTCGGAACTCCTCTCATGATCTCGTTCATGGTTATAGCTTCAGCTTTATCTCTCTCTAGGATCCCCAGATCAGATGTGAACTGCAGCTTCCTCTGGTCTTATCAGTCGCCATCTTGGTGAGATGCCTGGGAACTGTCTCCGAGGTCTGGGCCCCACCTTAAAACAGTGCCATTCAATCTGGGAGGGGACCCAAGAGTGGGAGTTTTCTATGGCTGCTCTTCTAAGTTAGCTTCAGCTTGGTGGCCTGAAAGAAAACAAACGTTTTCTCCTCATAGTGTGTAGGCCAGAACTGTTTAATAGCACTCATTGAGCTTAAATTTAGAATTCCATTCTTCTTGGTGGCCATAGTGGAGGGCTTGCCTCTTCCTTGTTTGGGAAACCATCCTGTCCCTCCTGTTCCTTCCTGGCATGTCACATCCCCATTGATCCCCATCCTCCTCTGGTCACATTGTCTCTTCTTTCTCCTGTACACCTGTTTCCTTCCCAATCCCCCTCTATCTTTCTTACTAAGTAAGACATATTTTTTATTAATTCCTGGATAATCCAGTGTGATCTCTTCATCTAAAGAATAGGAGAAAAGTCTTCCTTGTCATTCAGACTCTCACAGGTTCTTGGGATTAAGCTTCAGATATCCTTCCTTGTGGTCATTATCAGCCTGGCCTTCCAGGTAATGCTATTCTGCAGACAAACTGCAGTCCCTCACATAACAAGTCTCTTCTTCAAGTCTCTAGACTCCAATCCAATGCTCAACATCGTTTTTGTTGTTTTTTTTTTGTTTGTTTGTTTTGTTTTTAAGAAGGCATCTGTTATAATGGGCTCCTGCAGAAATCCCACAGAAGTCCCCCTCTCTGTTCAGAACACATGGCAGCAAGTCCAGTGCACACAGATATGGGGACTGCCAGCCTATCAAGTAGGGCCACCTGCTCTTCTGTACATCCGCTTTGCTTCTTTCATGTTGATTTTCTTAGAACATGCCTGGTCCTGTGATTGGCGTCTTTGCTCAGCGCTGTTTCCATCACATATGAGCCATTCTTCACCCTCCTGGGCTTACCTTACACTTGAGCAGGCTGCATTGTTTTCCTAAGTTGCTGTGTCCCAGTACCTCCCAGGGTGACTTTTGTGGTAGCAATGGGCTGACTCGTAGCTCTAGAAGCTTGAAACCTGAAGTCAAGGTATCAGCAAGTTGATGGCCTTTGAGGCCTGTGAGGGAAGGGTCTGATCTGTCCAAGACCTTGTGCCTTGGCTTTTATAGGGCTGTTCCCTGCCATGGCTCTTCACATCATGTTTCTTCTGTGTGTATCCATCAACGAATTTTCTTTCTTTAAGGATACAACTTAAGTTGGAGTCAGTACCAACCCTGGTAGACTCATTTTAACTTGGTCATCTTTGAAGAGATGATATCTTTACAGAAGGTCTCATTCTGAGCTCTTAAGGGTTAGGGATTTAATATGTGCAGTTTGGAGGGACATGATCCGACCCATAACACTAGCTAGTCATGGTTATACTTTGATTCTGAAGTGTTGAGGCCTTTCTGCACTGTAGGCCGAGGGCTCCTTCCTCTTCTGAACAATGCAACTGTATTTGTACTTTCATTTGGAAAAATGACAAACTTAAAGGTGATGGCGTCTCTTTGAACAACACCGTGCATATGTCCACGTCTGTGTAGGCCCATAGCCATGTGTCCTTCCCAAATAGAGCCTGAGCTTTGGAGATAGCTGTGTGGCTTATTGATCTTATGACACTCACACTGTCTATGACATATATCTTCAGTAAATATTTATTGATTTAAATTCAGAAAATTTGAGAGTTTAGTTTGGAAAAGAGAGCAGAAAATATTTTTAAAAACACAGAAAATTATCTGCTATTTTCTATCACTGGCTGAAAGATACCGTCAATACTTTTATGTGGGGAGGAGCCTGCTTTATGAGACCGGTTTTCTCATGGAACTCAGACTGGCCTCACACTTACAATGATCCTTCTGTCTCAGTCTCCTGAGCACTGGGATTACAGCTGTCCTCCCATGACAGGTTCCGGCAGTGCCTTTGTTGGCGAGAATCTGAGAGAATGTTTTCAAGTGGCTGTCATGAAATGCCGTGAGCCAGTCAAAGAAGAGGAGGGGAGAGGAAGAAGCAAAGCAGGACCCTAGATATT
The DNA here is from genome assembly GCA_025134845.1 of Neodon shergylaensis. NCBI lineage: Eukaryota > Metazoa > Chordata > Mammalia > Rodentia > Cricetidae > Neodon > Neodon shergylaensis. Next base: position 4,705,685 of record JABTXL010009415.1, read on the forward strand.
CAGACTAGTTAATCTACAAGTAGGGGGAGGCAAGGCCAACAGCATTGCAACATCCCCACCTTCGCCACCTCCAGCCCCAAACGCCAACGATAGTGTAAGGCTGGAGAGGGTTTATCAAGCTCACCCAGTCATCCTGAGTGAGAAACTGCCAACGTCTTGCTGCACGGCCTTGAATCGCCCTCTTCTCGTTTCCGTTAGTCTTCTGCTGCCAGGCTCGGATGCTCTAGTCGCTTCTACACCGGCATTGCGTAGGTTAATGATTAAAAAAGGACGATTTGTGTGGTTAGAGAAGAGGGTCTCCACGTACATTATAAAATTCTGGAATACCCGAGCGTCATCCCTCCAAAGAGGAATGCACCCAAGCCTTCCAGATAATGAAAGTTGAGCCAGCTGCTAACAATAAACCTCCTTTACATGGAAATAGTACAACATTTTAGCTCCTGCACTTTGTCTACTTTATGTACTGGTTAGTCCCGACTGTTTCCCAACCCAGGTGTCCCGTATGCCACTGCCGCTTTACCACATGTATGTGACATTCCTTTTAATTTTCGCTTCATTTCTTATTATCTTGCCTGGGTTCCACGTCATACCAGCTGGCTCTTCCTGGTGCTGATGCTGGGCGAGATGGGAGCCTGTTCAAGCTTCACCCCACCTATCGCATAGGTGGGGCTTTCCATGACTCTTTTAGCTCTGTGACCCTGCCATTCTCGCCCCCTCCCCCGTGGCTCCTAGGACCCAGGAATGGCTACCTCCTCTGCCGCCATTCCTGAGTGCTTACCAAGTATTAGGTTAATCTGCTGCTTTCGCTTTGCAGCTGCTGCTCTCCGCGAAGGAAGAGGAATCCTCGGGCCTCAGATGCTTGTTCGAGTGGGCTGCCTTTCCCTCTCAGAACTCTGAAATGTGGGGTCAGGCTTACGGCCTCTAAACTTCTGGAGCAGCTGGGGGTTATTTTTGAAGTAGGGGCATTAAAGAAACAACAAGTGCAGTTGTCCAGGACTTTCCTCCATGTGGGACTGTACAGGAGGTCAAAGGTTAAGGGGGAGCGAGGCTCTCTGAGGCTGCTTCCCAGGGAACTGAGCTAGGTTGGCATGAGTCTGGCCGATGTACTTTTGCAAAGTCTATTTTATTTCTTCTTCCTTTCCAGCCTCTAAGTTATTTCCCAAGAGGCTATGGGTATGGATTACCTCAGTGTCAATCATTAAGCTGTTCAAAGAACTCTTACTATTTGACTTTCAAGAATGAATTCAAGGAGATGGAGAGACAGTTTGGTTATCAAGAGTTCCTGCTTACTGCTCTTCCAGAGGACCTGAATCCAGTTCCTAGTATCCACCTTGGGTTGGTGGTTCACAACCACCTGTAACTCCAGCACCAGAGGGGTCACTTAAGTGCACATAGTTGTGTATATAAAAGCAAATTTATATATATACTGAAAAATTATAAAAATAAATCTTAAAAAATAATGTATTTGAACCAATGATTTTTCTCCAACCTATATTATGTAGGTTGTGGACATTCCTGTTTTTCTAAATGAGGACTCTTATATACAGGCATCAGAAGTCTTTGTTTGTGGGTAGACGTGATACCTCTTTTATGTATCTTTATATCTTTGCGTGATCATCTGTGTCAACACTATAAGATGGGAATTTCAAACCATATTATAACATTATGTTTTATGACTGTGAGCAAGAAACTGAAAAATCAACAACTAGAGAAACTTAAATAAAAGCTTTTAGGAAAAAAAAATTTTGATTTTGTGAACCAGTATAGAAAATGCTGTCTTAATGTGTTTTTTATATTTGTGTTTCTTCTTTGAGAATTTCATACAATTTATTTTTACCATATTCTTCTCTCCCCCAACTCCTTCTAGATCCCCCACCTTCCTACCTGCCAGCGTGATGTTCTTTCCTTAAAATACAAACCGAAATGAAATAATGCCACGAACACAAAAACAAACAACCAAACGTGGAGTCTAACTTGTGTGTCTCCCTCCCCCCACTCCTGAGCATGGGCCTGCCTTTGAATGTGGTCGATATATCCAGTGTCATTCTTTTGACGAAAAATGAAGTTTTCCTCTCTCAGCAGCTATCAGTTTCCAGCAGCTTCTAGGGGCAGAGGTGGGACTTCATGCCAACTTCCCCAGGGGCCTTTGTGCTAGGATTTTGTCTGACTTGAATCTATGCAGGTCTTGCGCATGCTGTCCCTGTCTCTGAGTTTGTATGTGCTGCAGTCCCATTGTGTCTGAGAAATACTGCTCTAAAAGCCCACTCGCTGCCTGTTAGCAAGAACCTCGACTTCTCTTGTTATTCTTAGCTGCAATGGAGGCTGGGAGCAGCAGCATGACCTGCCCAGGGCTGAGGATGGACAGTAGAGGACAACCAGCAATCACTGTCACAAGGATTCTTATAGGAGTAGATTTGGGGAAACACCCGGTAGGATGAAGAATGGCCATTCCAAATATGCAAACTAAAGGCCATTCTAGAAGCACAAATCTCTATTCAGATCTATAAGCAAAGATAAATTTACATGTGTCAATAGGTATGTAATACCATTACTCATTAAGTCAACTCTGCAAAGTAAGGAATGTGTTGGGAAAATGTTAAAGCTGTTCTGGTAACTAGCGTGACTTGTTCTGGAATGTTTCATTCAGGATTGCTGTAATCCTCAGAGCTGTTAATTTGGCCAGTGACCTTGATCAACCAGAAGCTTAGACATTGAAATGACTGAAGTCTCCAGAGTACCAGTTGCCAGAACAATTCCATCTTAGTGCTAGGAAACAGTGCCCCATGGGTGACCAAGGCTACATGGCTGGCCACTGGAGTCCCAGCAAACTGGAAGCTTGGTGTGTGTGTAGGAGCACAGAGGCCCAGACAGGCACAGGCTGGAGATCTAGCCACAGATGTTAGAAATGAGGCACATAAGGAAGGATTTGGGGTACTCTAATAGACCCTCTGGCTCTTGAAGGATTTCAGTTCCACACAACAGAAGTCAAAGTCTACTTTTGGATTTTTTTAGGCTCACTTTTAAAATGAGATATAACATATTATACATTTTATTCTTTTTCATTATGTACAAAGTAAATAATTCTGAAGAAAAATATCATTTATTTTGCCTGGAGGTACTGAAGCATCACCGTCTACAGCCTCTATCTTGATTAGCAATCCATGTACTAGAAAGAAATCTATTGGTGGTGGTTTGAAGATATGTTCACTTTTAAAAAGAGTTATTTCAAAAGTTAAGACATTTAAAGCACTTCAAATTGGGGGCTGGAGGGATGACTCAGTGGTTAAGAGTTTTTGCTACCTTTGTGAAGACTGAGTTCAGTTCCCAGCATCCACGCGGTTCACAAACTGCTCGTAATGACATTTCAGGCAGGGAATCCAACTCCTTTCTCAGGTCTCCCTGGGTACCAGACATTCGCATGGTGCACAGACATTCCTGCAAATGAAACACCCAAGCACACAAAATAAAATCAAATATAAATTAAAATTTTCTGATTGTGTTATCTAAAACACAAAATGAAATATCAATCAAAAAAACTCTTTTATCAAAATCCCTTTTTCTTCAATTATTCATAATGCCTTTTGGGTCCTTTGGTAAAACTGAGTTTCCTGTGTTGCACTTGGAAATAGCCTAAAGTTACTTTTCACTAACCATTCTAAGACAGGGTGATTATTAATAAGGCCATATGGTTTCATTTAAGAAACCAAGAGAATAGGAAGATGTCACGTAGACACAAATATCTTCTCTGAGATGCAGAATTGTTTTCACTTCCCAGATATTAAATGAGTGTCTGGTAACTGACAACCACTCGGTTTCCCTGTCCAGTTTCATATTTGTCCTTTTTACACTTTTAGCAGCGCTGAAGAACAAGCTCTCCTCTATCATGCACCATGGAAGAAGTATCTGTAGCTCGAATGCGAGATGTGTGGAAGAGGACAAAGGACAGCCGATGCTTGTCTAGCTCAGAGACCTTAATCATGGCCACAGACGCCAAGCCAGCATGGTAGTGGGTACCATGTTCCCAAGGCAGTTCAGAGAGCGATACAAGGGATTTTGGAAATATGACAACTTGTATTCCCAGGATCGCATTTTGATATGAAGTTTTAGGTGGCACAATAACCCAATAAAATGGCTGTTAAAATTGAGTTTTTTAAAAAATTAGAATTCTAATAATACCTTATCAAAAGGAGACCTAGGTTCTTTCAATCATGTAAGTACAGTTCTCTAATACTAAATATAATTATTTAGTACTGGGAAAAACAAAACCCTTTTATCAAGTTAGTCTTGCAAGTTTGAATTAATATAATTTATGGAATTTTTCCCTTCTATTTTTTTGTTATTTACAATAAAGTAAGTAGTTCTCTTGATGATCTCAAATATGTAAGGCTGCTTGGTAATATTTGAAGCATCGAGGTAATTGGGTCTTTCTTCACTGGTCGGTAGTCTTCAGTGAAGATCCAGAGTTCCGTGTAATGTCAAGCTGGCATGACCACATTTATGTCTTAATTTGGGGGGATAGTTGGTAAACTGGACCCACTTTTCCCAAGCAGCCTTGCCCCCTTGTGTCACAATGCCCAATCCACTCAGCTTTACTTCAAGCCTCTACCTTTAGTGACGACACTCAGTGCTGTATATAACCGGGATAGATTCTTTTTTGTACCGTGTACTGGCAGGCAAAGGTGGCGCTCAGCTCAGGACATCCTACCTGGCTGATGTTGAAATGTTGGCCTGCTGAACCATTTATATTTAGGTGGGTTTCTTGTATAATCATCCTCTTCCATGCCTTTTTCCCTTTCCTGTCTGAATAATTTCTCCCACGTCTGCTCTTCCCTGGGCATAGACTTTGGGAGAAGGACTTCTCAGTTCCCTACCTTGACTTACTGTTTTTGCTCAGTCGTGTTGAGAAGTGCTTTTGCTCTGGAATATCCTTCCCTATCCAGCAGATAAGCAGGTACTGATTGCTGTCTAGTCTTCCCCATCATTGTTTGGTGTCTTTTGCGCATCTTGATAGTCCTTTTCATTTGTATGTTTAAGGTAGAACTTAGTGTTCCGGCCCATCATTGTGTTTCTGATACCATCTTTCAATGTTCATGAGCCTCTCTGGCATTCTCTGTTTCTCATGGCTATGATATCCATGTGTGTGATATCCGTAGTGTTAATAATACAATTCAATATGTCTACAGCATGGTAGTGGTCACAGAGTCCCTGGGTGCAGTCTCTGGTGTCTGAGAAGCAAACAACTTTCGGATCTCAGTGACTTTCTACATTCACAAACACAAAACGCTTTTTAATTATTAAAATTTTCACCTTAGCATGCAAAACAACAAGTTTCATTATGACATTTCCATTTGTGTGTGTCATTATACTTTGATAGGAGTTGCCCTCCACCCCCAGGGACCTTCCCTATGTCCTCACCCACTCTGGCTGGCTCCTCCCCTTCTTAGCCTCTTCTGCTTTTGTATCACATTTTCCCTTGCCCTGCTTCCTATGCTCATGAAGATCTCTTCTTCTCCTCCCATAATTCCCGTTATAGTTTTACGACTCTCTCTCCTATGTACAACAATAATCTAGGTTTTAAAATCTAGGTTTTACACATACGAGAAAGCAAGCATTATTTGTCTTCCTGACTCTGGCATATTTCAGTTATTTTAATGATTTCTAGTTCCACCCATTTTTCTACAAAGTCATGATTTATTTTCCTTTTGACTGCATAAAATTTCATTATGGTCAAGCATGGTGATACACACCATTAATCCTAGCACTTAGGATGCAGAGGCAGATATACCTCTAGGAGTTCAAGGCCAGCCTGATCTATATAGTGTGTTCTAGGCCAGCCAGGACCACATAATGAGACCCTGTTTCAAAAATTTTTATTTACCCTGGCATTTGTTGATAGCATCTAACATGGTTCCATTTCCTGGATATGGTGAATGCTGTAACTATAAGAAAATGTGCAGGTATCTCTGTGACATCCCCCAGGCTCAGCCCAAGAGAGAGAATGATTTCCATATGGCGTCATAAGTTTACATTCCTTTTACATGAATAAATATTTCTCTTCCTCCAAGTCCTCATCAGCATTTGCTGTTATTTGTTTTCTTGACCTTAACCTTCTAACTGGGGTGAGATGGAATCAAACAGCAATTTTAAATTATATTTCGCTAACAGCTAAAGATGCTTGTGTTTGTTGGTTATTTGTTTTTCTCCTTTTGAGAATTGTCTCTTTTGTTTGTGGATCTACTTGCTGATTTGATAACTTGCAGGTCTGGTATTTAATTTTTGCTGCCCTTAATATAGTCTAGATACTAATTCCCTGTCTAACAAAGATTTTTTCCCATTTAATTGTCTTAACTTATGTATTCTTTGAAATTCAGAGATATATTGCAAGTGTATACATATGCTTAAGATTTGTAAAAAATTTAAGATGACAAAATATTTTTCAACACTGAAAATATTGTAAATTTTTTTCCTTTTAGGGGGACTATGTAACAAGTTTGCAAAATGCAGAATGTATTTTTTAGTTCCCCTGTCCACATTTTAGTATCATTTTCCACCTGAATTTTTAGTTCCCATTGTCCCCTTCCCAGTTTCTGGAGTCCCCCTGTTGAGTCCAACCAACTCGAACCCCATTTAATTCAGTCAGTGTTCCTGCAGAGGATGCAGGCCCTACCTGAACATACTGAATATCAGAAGGCATGCTGGCTGGTCTTAACAGTCATCTTGATACAGCCTAGAAGTACACGGGAAAAGAGACTTATTGAGAAATATTCTCGATCACCTTGGCCTATGGGCATGTTGGTGGAAAATGTAAAAATACCCAGCCCATTGTGGGCAGCACCATTCCCTAGGTAGGGGGCCCTGAGCAAGTTTAAGAGAGGAGGAGGCTAGCTGACAACAAAGGGGGATGCTTTTATTCTCTCTCTCCTCTTGACTATGCAGTGATATGGCTTCCTGCCTTGACTTCCCTGAAATGACGGACTTTAATTGGGATTTATAAGACAAATAAATACTTTCTTTCCTAAGTTGCTATTTTTGTCAGGGTGTCTTATCATAGCAGCAGAAATCAACCTTGGATGATAAGTTATGTTTAAAAATATGTACTTCCATTCACTATCAGAAAGCAAAGTCAAGATCGAGAGAGCCAGTTTCTTAAAGCTATTCACTGATAGATGGTGTTGGAATTATCATTGTAGAAATTGAGATATGAGGATTCCTTTGAAACTTAACCTAACATGCGTGTGTGCATGCGTGAGTGTGTGTGTGCAGATTTACTTATTACCAATAGCTTAGTCCCTTCACATTCTTTGGATGCATATATCCCTGTTATACTGTCCCCAAGGACATGTCCCCTGTATGCATATACTTACCAGAGCTCCTCAGAAAGTAAGGCATTTGCAAAATGTATAAGATGCTCAATAAGCACAAGAAGCAAAACAAAACTCAAGACAAAACTGAGGAGAATTATTCTTTGTAGGATGGAGTGAAATATTTTTTAAGGACTGGCTTGGGGTTATGAAATTGTGTTTCTCGAGCACACATTCAGCTGGCGATCAGCTTTCCATTCTTTCTCGATGTGTTTACATCCTTATGTAACTTGGCCTTGAGCTCAGCACTGGAATAAAATGCCTGAGCCATCCCTTCCTCTGGAGAGAGACCTGTATCTTTCAGGTCCTGGGCTGCAGAGCCAACGTGAAAGGGCACGGATACCCCCAGACCTCATCTGTGGTGAAACTGCTACAGCTTGACCCTGGGAAGAATGGTTCATGTCAGGCCATTTGGGAGGATGCTTAGCTGACAACAGGCCAGTGGAATAAGTGATGCGTGGCCCATGACTTTGTACTGCTTGAGGTCTGTGGGAAGGAAAACAGAATGTTCATCTGTGTACCTTCAAAGACATTCTCAAGACATCATCAAATAAATCTACAAGCGAGCAATTTGTGTTCCCAGAGGTCATGTGAGGAGGGATTGACTGAGTGGTCTTCTGAGATGTTCAGACAGCCAAGGTCAGGCTGGGTACTTCAGAGGTCAGGAGAGGGGCTACCCCTTCTCTCATAAGCTGGCTCAACTGTGTAACTTGACTTTGTTTCTTCCTTGCTTGGGTCCTAGGTTACCTTTTAAGGAAAAACATGGAGCCAAGCATAATAACTCATGTCTATAATCCTAACATTTGGGAGGCTGAGGCAGGGGGATTACCATGAGGTTAAGGACAGCCCTGACCACCTAACGAGTTCCCTGCCAGCCTCAGCCACAGAATCAGAACCTGATCATTGTTGTGGTCCATGGGCATCATAGCCAGGCAACTGCTGGTTACCTCCCTCATTTGGAAGCTTGTGAGGTGCTGCCTGGTACCATGAGAGCCAGTCCTAAAAATATATATATAAGACACAGGTAACATTCTACAGCCTGAGCAGGTTGCATTTAGGCATGCATGTGCTTATACATGTATGTATTTAATACAATTAATGAAAAACAAGACTGAATTTAAAAGAGAGAAAAGAAGACAAAGAAGACTATATAGGAGGGTTTGGAAGGAGTAAGGGAAGGGAGGATGATGTAAGTATAATATCAGAAAGTAAAAGAAATAGTAAAAAGGAAAGGAAACAGTTATTTCTTTTGCTAATTTGGGCTGGGTTCAACCGAGGGCTGCTTCTAACTTTTGTAAGGCTCCCTCACAAGCCCGCAGTCGGGAAGAAGTCATGCACCATCTCTGTGGTGGCTTGTGAGTTTCTCATCCATCAAACCGAACAGTATGGCCTTAATCACATGGTGGTTTCAAGGGTAAGTTTTAAAAAAACCCACAAACCTTTGATTCAGAACTTGCATAGTTATTTCCTGGCCAAAGGAGGTCACAAGCCCCACCCAGATGTGTAGAAATGAGAATTAGACTACAACCCTTTCTGGAAAGAGTTGAGAAGGCCCATGGCCCAGGCCATGTGTGTGAGGAAGCAAAGAATTCATATCTGTTTGAGTAATTCACTGCAATAACTAAGTATTAATTGTGCCATTTATTTCTTTGTGTTTGGTTTCATGGGACAATAACTTCAAGGTGATTTAGAGCAAACCCAAGCACGTTGATACAGGAATATATGCATAAAATTTTACATGTTGAACTAGAAGGAATTAGGGAAGGGTCAAATCAGGATTCATGTAATCAAGGTAGTACCAGTGGGTGACAGTGGCATCTTCGTGGAGTTTTGAAACTCCGTGGAGTGCCAAGCTTAAGTCCTCAGCCCACTAAATAAAACGATGATACCCAGGAAAGCAACAAAACTTCTTAAACATTACGAGCATAGCATGTGTTGGGGCTCAGTCAAGAGGTAAGGAGCCATGATGGAACCACGTGGGTTCCTCCATTGATCCTTTCACTGCAGCAATATGAGCAATTCAGCTGAGGCTTTTAGGGGTGCAGAAAAATGAACCCCTTGAGACCTCCCAGTTGAGGTACTGAAAATTACATTGAGTCTGTGCAGCCTTTCTTCTCTAAATGGGGCTGATTATGCTTCTTACATGCAATGTAAATCCCAAGGAAGTCAAGTTTTTTGTTTGTTTGTTTTTTAATCATTGCTGTCACCTCCATCCTTCTGATACTTTATCCAAATGTGGATAAGTAACTCCCCTGAAGGGAGGTTCTGCTTCTTAGATATATTTCTTGACCTCTCCTATATTTATGACCAATAACACAGCCTACTCATGGAGCTGAGGACTATTCTGGTCCTGTGTAAGGTTTCCAAGATTAGTTTCCAAATTCAGTGCACTGAGGTTGCCCAGGGCATGGAGGAAAGTTTCCAGTGAACCCCCTGGCTTCTCAGGTCTCTAGGGATTTCTAGCACCTATGGGTACTAGGAGTGTGTTAAACCGTGGACGTATGGGTGAGATGTCCCTTTGCTAAACTAACCCAGAGGCCTGCGGCAGCCCCTGTTACTGTGATAACAGAGGCCACACAGGTAGAAGACACTTGATTGAGACATTCATCTACTTTTCCTCTGTTTTTAGCTGGATTCTAGATCTGGGAATGTGAAGAGAAGATACCTGTTCTGTCTGTTATGGAAACCACCCATGATTTCCATCGTACAGACCATTGCCTCCATCTGTGCACACCTAAGAAAATAACTAGGAAGCAATTAAGTAAGTGCACACAGCTGCATTCAGATAATGATGTGTATTATTTTTAAACCAGTAGGGTATTGTACCAGAGTGACTGAGAGGGAAAGGAGGTGGCCACTACTTCAATGGGGCATCATGGGAGTTCTCACTGGGAAAGGGAACTTACTTGAACTGAGACCTAAATCAACTCCTCAAGAAGCTAACCCTAGGCAGAAGGAAAGACAATGCAAATATCCCGAGGCAAGGACATGCTGAAGACTTGTAAGAAACTAGAAAGAAAGTGTGCACGACCACCATGGGGGAAGAGGGAAGGGATGAAATGCACAGGAAATTTGGAATAAGTTTTTAAGAATTGGAAGATTTAAGCAAGAGAATAAAATAAATTAGTTTTATCCCGATAAGCATAATTTGGGGGGAAAGCATTCTTGGATCCCATTTAGTGATCTTTTGTTTTATCAAGGGAACTGTGTGTCTTCCTATGTTCTGACGGGAAGATAATGGAGATAAGCAAGCTCCACTTCCAGCCAAAACGCAGGATGACAAAAATTCCAAGGGTGCAATGTGATGATTATTTTTATGACTACAGAGAATATTGATGCTGTTTTGTTTTAGGGATATCTTAGGGGGAGGTGTTGAGATAAGGAGGACATTTTTAGAAAACCCAAAGAGAAGGGCTTGGTGAAGAAAAGCAAAAGCTGGTGTGATTGCAAACATGTAACTGAGTTTCAGATCTTTGGATTTGAAGATCGCTCTTTGATATAACTTCTATTGGTAACTAGCTCCTTGGTTCAAAGCCACAGGCTTTCCTCTAATCGAATTCAATCTCTAATAGGCTCTGCTTACTTAGGTGACTGAAACACTTAAATGAAACATGCCTTGGAATATACTGGGACAGAAGTCTTGAGTCTAAGTGACAACAGAGGCCACTCTGTCATGGAGTGAGTCCAGCCTTGTGTTTCTGTACAAGGATATATCTGTCCTCATATTTGATGAGACACTTTGGAAGCAGGCCCCGTGCTCTCAGCCTGCTCTGTTTATTAAGAAATTGAGGTGTGATTTATTAGATATTGACTTTTAGACTTAGGAAGTATTTGTGATGTATTTTGCTGTTTCTGTGCAGCTGAGTAAGGTGTTCTGTTGCGAAATGGGTCATCTATGAAAATAAGAATATTCACTGAGAATTACTATGGGGAAAAATCAAACCTTTAAGTACCACCTACTTAAGAGAATTTCCAGGAACCAACCGCAGACAGTACTAGGCACTGTCCAGATGTGGAGAAACAAGAACATCTGCTGTTTGGGACTCAAAGTGGTGGTCACTTTGGATGGTAGTTTGTCAGCGTCTTTAAACCCATGCTTTCCCCAGAGGAAACGAAGTTATACTCCTTGGTATCTTAGAACCACACGAAAACCTCCACAAGGTGTTTAGAGCAGCTTTGCTTGTAATTGCCAAAACCTGAAGGAACCAAGTGCCCTTCAGTGATAGGTGAATATCGGGTACACAGTGCTCTATCTAGACAAGGGAGTGTTTTCAGGACTACACAGATGTGTTTGGTCAATCCTCGAAATTAAGAACCATGGTGGTATCTTAATGCATATTTCTAAGTAAAATAAGCCAATGTGAAAATTCAGCATACTGTGTGAGTCCTGTGACATTCTGGGCACAATGAACTATGGAGATGATTTAAAAGATCACTGGTTGTCAGGGGTTCAGGAAGAAAATGTTACGTAAGTACAATTTGTTGGAAATTAGGAAGAAGTTCTCAAATGAGGGTCTAGAAAGGCAGGTTAGCATCAAAAGTACTTGCTATGCAACCGTGGGCATCTGAGTTTGTATCCCAGCATCTACATGAAAAACTGGATATAGTCTCATGCATGCCTGTAAGCTATTCCCATAACCCCAGTACTGTGTGGGGCAGAGACAAGAGGGTCCTTGAGCTTGGTGGCCATTGGCCTTCCAGGCTCACGGAGAGACCTCACTTCATAGGAATAAGCCAGAGAGTGATAGAGAACATTCAGTGTCTTGCCCTGGCCTTCATGTGTGCATGCAGGCTTGTGTACCTATGTACACATATCCCTGAAGAACACATATAAAAAAGTTCCGAGATGACATATAACCAGAGTCCTGTGAATAAAAGGAGTTTGGCAATGTATTTGACTAGGTAACAGGGATGCGAATACGTTGGAGGGAAGAGCACTCTGAGTAGAAGAGACAAAGACACGAGCAACATCTGCATTGAGACTTAGAATGGGAATAGAGTATTAGGAACTGACAACAGCACAGGTTTGGGAAAAGTTAACCAAATATTAATACCTTAGCATTGAAATTTCTAGTCACTTCAGAGTCTGGTATCTGGGTGTCTGTGTGGTTTGTCTGTGTTTCACAAGCATCCGTGTTTGGAAGCTCGGTCCCCGTAATGGTGATGCTATGAAGCGATGGGTCCTTTAGGGGTAGCGATGTCATTTGTCACGTGTAACTAAGTACGTGGGGATGCTGCTATCAGGAGGAACTGACAGATGGGCTCCCGAAGTGAGTCAGTGCCTGTGGGCCTGGGTTGTTATAAAAGAGCCTGTCCCCAAACCTTTCTGGCTCTCTGTGTCATCCTGGACTCGTCTCTGTTTTGTCTACAGTGGTGACCGAGACGGCAGAGGCGCAAGCTGTTCCTCCGTTTCAGGCCCAAACTGAGATAACAGGACAGAGGTGGGTGATGCTGAGCCAGATGGAGGGCACGGATACAAGATAGGAGAGCATATTTGCCACTCATGTCTAACCACAGGGAGTGAGCCATCTCTGGGGCATTTTATAATCATCTGCCTTCCACCAGTAATAGATGGGACTCAGTGAAGCCTCGTTCCTTCAGACATGAGCATAAGACATGATCACAAGCTGGCTGTGAATCCTGATGAACTAAATGATACCCCGGCCTCAGCCTGCTAACAAAGTCAGAAGTTAAGTTTACAACATTTAAGTTATCCTTTGAGCTCCTGGATAACCCTGTCAGTTCATAATCTCTGTATACTCCCATAACGTTTGCTATTTAGATTCTACCATTTTTAACTTGGAATGCTAAAATGTAAGCCCACTGAAAACAGATCTCTAATCCTTTTCAGCCCTCATACTTTTTGGTAAGATGAATGAGCAGTTTATATCACACTCAAGACTAGCTCTGTAATTTGTGAGTTTAATACAGAATAAACATGTAGCATTGATATTCAAAGAACAACATGCAGAGCTTTTTTCTTAAAAGATGCCTTATAACTTTCAAAAATAAACAGTATTAATAGTGATGAATAAGAAACAACATGCTTATACATTGGGAGAACAAAGTTGGTCCCACAATTTTATGTAATGAACACAAACAAGTTGATATCTTTTAATTGCTCGCAAGATACATTTTGCCTCAATTTCTTGCAAATTCATTAAGCTACTAAATTTATACTTTTAGCAACTTCATTCTTATATACAAAATTATGTTAGTTATGACACATTCAAGACTGAAAATAATTTTAAATTTTGAGAGAAATCTGCTAACACAGTTGTTATTATACTTAAGAGCATTTTATGGTCTATGATTGCATTGGGATGAATTTCTGATAATTTCAAAATATAATTTTTCGTCACATCTAGAACTAAAGATTTTTGGAACAGTTTTTCTAAAAGATTCAACTTCTCATTCAAATCAATTTTGTGAAAACCTAAGTTTAGTTAATATGTGTATTCATACAGTGACCTTTTAATGTTCCTTTGCTATTCCGTGTAAGATTATATAGATCGTACAAGAAATCAAAATGACATTGCAATTTTTCTATGACTCAAAACCCACATTTATACATCCTACTATCATATTTTTAGTTGCAAGGAAAATTTTAAGTTAGAATTATGTTCCTCATTAATAATTGGTTCACTTAAAGCTCCGAGTGAAGGGACTGGAAGATGCTTGCTTTCCATTCGAGATCACAGTATGTCTGTCATATTTCTGAGCTTGCGTATATTAGAAACATTTCAGCAAATTGCAAAGCTAGTAATTCTACTGGTTATGATGGTACTGGCCAGTTTTGTAAGCAATCAGAACTGTGAGCTTGAGACCAGCCCTGGACGCATGAGACTGTCTCAGGAAACCAAGGGCTTGGGCTGGAGCCTAGTCATGAGGACTTACCTACCATGGAGTGGGCCATGAGCTTGACCCTTGGTGCTAGAGAACAAAACCACTACAGATGCTGAAACTCATGCTTCGTCTTGGCGTTCCCATGACCCCTTTGTCTTGTGATGACTTACTTTCAAAGCTCACTTCATGAGTGCTGCAGTTCCTACTATAGAGCTCAAGCGGGAGAGATCCTCTGCGCAGACACTGCCCAACCAGGCTCTGGGGACAGAAGGCAAGCTGGCCTCTCACTGCTGGTTTTGGCCTTGCCGCCAGATAGAGCGCCTCCTTGTCCAGGTGGCCACCGCTACTGTTGCCAGCATGCCTCTGAGCCCGGACTATCCCCAGCCAAGCCCTCGGGGCCGTGGCTCTCTGCACCCCTCACCATGAGGAAACTGCTCACACGTGCTAGGTGACAAACCAGCAGATAGAGGAGCAGCTCGCTGTGACCAGAACTGCTGTTTCTGGGCCACAGTGATATGGGCTGTCATACTGGTCAGTAAAGGTTTACTGAGCAGAAAAGTCTTTTCCCGTGACTCCTCTAGGACTCTATACTACAGGGTGATAACAGACCATCGGGCCATGTGTGGTTCTCCTGAGTGCAAAGTCTTATGCAAATGCCAAACATTTTGATCACAATCATTGTCAGAAGTTCACGAGCATGATGTACCTTGAGTCTCAGAACACACACACACACACACACACACACACACCCCTCTATACAACCAGAATGAATTTCCTGAAATACCACCTATAATTAATTAGCGCATAATCAGTGAAGCCCGCTGATATTTTCCACTCAGTTCTTTCAAGGCTGCACACAATTCGTGCAATCAGTGTCACAACCCAGTAATCAGTTGTGACTCTGCGGTTCAGGGCAAATCGGTGGCTCAATGGTGATAATCGTCTGCAGTTTTTACCCTTTTAAACTTTGAAATCTAGTCCATTATCTATCTGGACAATCTTCCTCAAAGGTAGCTGATGAAAAGGACGGTTGTTAAATAGGAGTGAAGTGTTCTCTGAGGTGCCTCGCTGCCTGGCTGAACATTTTTATCAGTGACTTAAAAAAAAAAACCTGCTCTATTCCTGTCCATCACACCGCTGAGCTCAGTTTCTGAGCTGAGTCCCGCTTGCTGGCTGCGGTTGCTGGAAATGAAATCAGGTAAGCTGACATGTGTGAGTTGGTCTGATGAGATCGTGGGCTACGGCAGCGGTCGGTTTCCAGAGCTACAGGGACGCGCTCAATGGGGTACACTCTTGGTGAGAAAAACAAGTCAGGCCCTGCCTCCGGAACTGTAAAGGCCATGTCCCATGTGTGATTGTAAATACGGTCAAAATGGAGCATCAGATAGACTGCTTTCGCTTATTGCTGACACACGCAATGCTGACGGGTACGATAATTGACAAGAGTTTGATTAGACAACTCCATAAGAGCTCAGAAGGACTCATCTACAAAGACCCCTCTTTATTTTAGCTCTTCCATTTTTTTTTTTCAACTCTGTCTTACAGCCGTTTTCCCCTTCTGATCCTGCTACCTGGACATTTAGTAAACATTTTTTCTGTGTGAGCTTTTCTTTTGGTCCGAGATGAATGTTGCGCTGTGTGCACTGAGTAGAGAATTTACCCTCTCTGACGTGGGTAGATATAACCAGCTAGTTGGAAACCCAGATAGAGCAAAAGGCTGTAGCAAGCTTTTTCATTGGCCACCAGCTCACGAACAACAAGGAAACTTATTAATTATGAAAGCTTGGCCTTAGCTTAGGTTTGTCTCAACTAGCTCTTATAACTTAAATTAACCCATTTCTCTTTAATCCATGTTTTGTCATATGGCATTACCTCTCTCGCTTCTTGCACCTCCTGTTTCCTCTGGCTGGTGATTCTGCTGTTCTTCTTCCCAGGGTTCTCTCTCTACCTGGAAATCCCACTTACACCTCCTGCCTAGCTATTGACCTGTCAGCTCTTTATTACACCAATCACAGCAATTCACCTCCATGTAGTGTGCAAATATCCAACAACAAAAGGCCTGGCCCTAGCCCAAGTAAGGGAGGATCCTCTCCCCTGATCCCCTCAAACAGAGGCTCCTACTTCTCATGCAGTCTTTGGAGTGGAACTCCAGCCACTTACCTGGCAGACTTAAGATTTGTCAGCCTTCATACTCAGATGAGCCAACTTCTCCTAATCTCTCACTGCCTCTAGGAATGTATAAACACACATCCTATTGACGCTGTTTGTCTGTAGGATTTCACTGAGATACGGTTATAAAGGAGTTTCGACTAAACTTATTTTAATTGTCCTGTCATTAAAAATGAAAAACTATGTAACTATTGGAGCTGTGTGGAAAAATCTTGATAAGCAAAAAAGAGGGAAAGGAGGAGGGCCAGGATGACTACATGGAGGAAGCCAAAGGGAAAAGGAAGAAAACAAAATTAATAACCCTACCAACTGTGGTTAATTCCTTTGAGAACTTGGCATGGCACCTTCTCAAGCTTTCTCTATGTGAATAGATTTGTATATGTGTTTACTATTGTGTAATGGAACTCTGTATTTGAGAATAGTTTTTTCCAAAGTATCATCAACCTGTATCAGTATCAATAAATCTACAAAGCACACATCTTTTATGATGAAATAGTATTCTGTAATTTATTATCCAATTTCGTTGAAACTTAAATTATCTTAAATATTTCAGATGTATAAGAAATTTGATGCATAGCTATTATTTACATCAGAGAAATTTCTGTTGGGATATCTTGGGCAGGAGAAATGCACATTTTTATTCATGTTGCCCCTTTTGGAAAGGGTGTGAATTATCTTCTAGAAGGAATGCCTGAATTTGCACTTCTGTTATGGCATGGTGATTTGACTGAGCAATGCTCCCTATAGTTCCAGGCATGCACACACTTGGTTCCCAGTTGGTGGTGTTGTCTGGGGGAGGTTTAGGTGGTACAGTCTTGCTAAAGGAAAGGTCTAAATGGGGTAGGCTTGGGCTTTGAGAGTCAAAAGCCTCAACTGCTTCTAGTTCGTTCTCTATACTACAGATTGCAGCAAAGGGTGTGAGCTCTCGGCCTGCCTGCCACCTGCTGCCATGCTTCTCACTGTGAGACAATTCTTATCCCTCTGGAACCGTAAGCCCCAAAAAACTCTTTCTTCTATAGGTTGCCTTGGTTGTGGTGTTCTATTACAACTACAGAAAAGTAACTAATGCTTCTTAAACATGTGACATCTATAGAAAATAAAAACTAAAAAACGATAGGACAGGACAAAACCTTCCCCCAGATCTCTACAACTTCCTCTTAAAACGACTTGGATGGTGAAGAACAGGACTACAGATAGATCATCCTTGGCTTACAATGACTGGACTTCCCATTTTTCAACTTCACGATGGTGTGAAAGTGACAAGCATTCAACAGAAACCAAGTCAGATTTGTGGATGTTGGCCTTTGTCCTTTCCCACACCTCTCTTGTGAGGCAGGACGGCACCAAGAGGGACAGCTCCCAGTCCATCTCACTTCACCAACACGAGAGACGACACAACCCCTGCTGCATACTCTGTTGCTAACTACGGTGTTCAGTCAAATAGTTATGGCCAATGCATTGTTCAGTTACCAGGTTTTCCATTGTACAATGGGTTTATAAGATTATAAGAGGGTTGATATTGGCCCTCTATCATCAGTTGCTTTGCTTACTTTTCTCATTAATGTCACAAAACACCTGGCATCTTAAGAAAGGAAGGGATGGTTTGCTTTGGTTCATAGTTTGAGGCTATAATCCATTATGGAAGGGGAGGTTTGGCAGCAGGGATAACTGCTGGTTACAGTACACCACAGTGGGGAGCAGCGAGAGATGAACACTGGTGTTCTAGCTACCTTCTCCTTTTTATTCTCTCTGGAACTTTAGCCCATGATAAAGTGCTTCTCTCTGGTTCCAAGTGTGACTTAGCGCAGTTAAACCTCTCCGGAAATACCCTGATAGACATGCCCAGAAGTGTGTCCTTAGGTAATTCTGAGTCCTGTTAAATTAATGGTCAAGATAAACTTACACATAAGCCAAAGAACATCAATAAATAATTGACCTTACTTTTAAAAATATGAAGTTGATTTTTGTATATACAGGTTGCAGAATACCTCTGCTATTTTCGGTGTTGCTGTGTAACAAATTGTCTCAAAATTCAGAGACTTAAGGACATATGTGCTTTGCTCATGGATCTGCAGTTTGGGCAGGACTTGGTAATGAAAGATTATCTTTGCTCACTCAGTACACAGGGCAGCAGAAAGAGTAAGAGCTGAATCACCTTCAGGCTCCCAGGCCCTATGCTAGAGGTTGATATTGGCCATTAAACAGCTTCAGCTGGAGCTGTCAGATAACCCAACAGCATGTAACTCCTCTGGGTGCTTCCCTGATGATCAGACAGTGTCCCAGGCAAATCTGTCACCTTGATGATTCAGCCCTACAAGTTCTGGGGGGCCCCTTCTGCTGTGATCACTGTCCTGCCTGATTCAAGGAATTGGGTACTAAATCCTTTGGGTTGCTAGTTTTTATGCCAACTTGATGCAGGTTAGAGACATTTGAGAATAGGGCACATCAATTGAGAAAATGTCCTACAAGACTGGCTTGTGGGCAAGCTTGTAAGGCATTTTCTCAATTAATGATTGATGTAGGAAGGCCCTGTCTTTGTGGGTGATGCTACACCTGGCCAGGTGGCCCCAGGACAGTATAATAAATCAGACTGAGTAAGCCTTGGGGAGCAAGTCAGAAAGCAGCACCCCTCCATGTCTTCTGTATCAGTTCCTGCTCCAGGTTCTTGTCTTGAGTCCCTGCCCTGATGTCCCTGAATGATGTACAAGCTGTAAAACAATATAAACTTTCCTCCACAAGTTGCTATAGGTCATGGTGTTTTATCACAACAGTAAAACCTTGAAAATGACACTCCTACATGAGTCTATGTTCTGTTGCTAATAGCAAGGCCACTATAGACTGTGAGTATTTAAAGAAAAGGTCTCTTCTGGCTCGCAGTTCTTAGCCAGGGTCAGGGGTTGCATCTGATGATGAGTGTTGCATTGGCAGATTGCCAGGCTAACATGGGACGCAATAAGGCAAGAGATAGGAAGCACATACGTATGTCTTAACTATGTCTATCTACCTATGAGGTCACCAGGTTTAATCACTGGGGTCCATCTTAATGGTCCTGTCTAATGCTGATCATTGCCCAGCGTCCCACTTCTAAACATCATAGGTTAGAGTAAGTTTTGACCCTCTTAGTACCACATGGTGAGAATTAAATTCCAATTGATGGAATTTTAGGGGACCCACCTAAACTATTCTCCAGCTGTGGCCACTCCCATTTCTAGATGTGCCATCACTCTCTCTTAAGAGGAGTAGGTGAGAGAAATTATTTTAGTGCCCCTGGGTTTGGAAATACAATCTACATGTCTTCCTTGAAGAGCGTGCTCAGCTCCAAGAACAGAGTAGTCCATTCATCTCCTGTATATCAAATTCAGTTATTTTTTTCCCTGTGGATATAAGAAGTATTTTTTCCCTAAAGTTACTTCTTAGAAACAGGAAAATTAGTCTTATATGTGTGTGTTTCATGTTGTGAATCACCTTCTTACCACGTGTGTAATACATCAGCCGAGTCGGATTCACTAGTTGCTCGTTTAAGGATATTTGGAGATTCCATCCGACAAAATTAGTAAAAATAAAACCAAGAAGAACTTACAAAGCTGTAGCCATTATCCGTGGGGTGTAACTGCACAAGAATAAATTCTCTAGGCCACTGCAAGTCTGCACTTTAAAGATTGTTTTAAAAAGACAAAAAGCAGCCAGGCTGGTGGCTCTCAGCTGCAGCCCCGACACTTCAGCAGCTGAAGTTCGAGGGCAGCCTGGACTACAGAGTGAGTGTCAGGCTAGCCTGAGATAGATAGGGAAATCTTACTTTTTTAAAAAGGTGGGGGAGGGAAGCACAAAATAATGATGCAGAAACAAGTATCTCCACTGTTCAGACAGAATTGAGCAAGGGCTAGCCTCCAAAAGCTATGATTCCAATTGACTCCAATAAATACAATATCCATGATGTGAAAAGTCAATCAAACAAAACATGAAAAGAATTCATGAAATATAAGGAAAAATGATTCTAAATTAATAGGTTATTTTATATTGTATACAAATAAATCGAGACATACTACAATTTAATATATAATAAGTTGCTTTACATTTCAATAGATACCTCAAAGATGTTATTTTTTAAAGACTATCAAAAGAATTTCTGAAATATTCTGCTATTTGGTCTAACGGGCTATTTTTTAGTCTTGATTGTGTTTGATAATTGAATAAAATATTCCAAGTGGCTTACCTAACGCAAACTCTACCTTTCAGCAGATACTCTATCCCTGCTATCTGAAGTGTGCAGGTTCCCTAGCAACTGTGTGTCCAAATGAATAAGCTTGGTGTATCTTCAGTTCGCTCTGCCATCTTGAAATTTATCTGTGGGGATGGAGGAAAACTGGAATTAGAGATGGCAGAGTACCTTTGAATACTTACTTCAGAGAGTTTCTGCAATACACTGTCTATTACACACACACACGTGCACACACACATGCAGGAGAGGAAGGATGCAGAAGAGGGTCACACTAAACTTTTCAATGTTAACTGCTATAGGGAAAAAAGATATAAAACATAAATATTATGAAATCCTTTGGGGTTCAGGCCCAACTTTCTTGCAGGTCACCATTGCCTGGTGGGAATATTCTGGGGAACTCGGTCGCACAGACCCATCTAAGGACCACACTTACACCGCTCCTGAGTCGGGCTGTTTTAAGTGGCAGCCTCTCAGAGCGGCGGACAGATGCTGCACCTGCCACAGCTGCCGTGCTGCTGTGTGAATGACTTAAATTAGAGGAGTCTCATGTCCTCAGTTCTCAGAGCTGCCTGAGCTGCTGCGGGTCCCAGTTAGTGGCATTTTGCGAATCCAGAGGAGACAGACCCCACATGGTCTGTGAGTGACAAGCTTGATCGGCACATGCCACCCACCTGATAATAGTGACCCAGTGTGAGCTATGGAAAGACACCGACTCTGACATCTTCTTGATATTCCAGAAATTTTCATTTTTTAAATTAAGGCATGAAGTATTTTTTGTTTGTTTGGGTCAATAAAATTACATTTTTTAAGAATCCCATACATGTATTACAGTGTATTTTGATTGTATACATCTCCTAATTTCCTTCTTCCAAAGTCGCCCTAGGCCCCTCCCCAGTGCATCACACTCCCAACTTCATGTCTTCTTTGAAAAAAGAAAATGAATATCTCACTAAGTCCATTTAGTGCTGCCCCTGTGTGTGGGGGTGCGGGGCCGTCCACTGTAACACAGACACCCTGCCAGTGACTATAGCATGCAAGAAAAACGGCTCTTTCCTCCATCAGCTACCAACAGCCAATCATTGCTCTGCTATGGATGAGGCCTTGCGAGCCCCTCCCCATCCCGTCCTGGGATTGATCTCATGCAAAACCACATCTCCTGTGAGTTCATGAGTGTGTAAGGTGTGCCGTGTCTATAAGACAGCATTTCAGGACACTTATGCCACCCCCAGCTTTTACGCTTTCTCTAGCCCCTCTCCTGGGACATTCCTCCAGCCTTGCTGGGGAGGGATTGCTACAGGTATCCCACTTAGGGTGGAGTATACATAGTCGTTTTTTCTCAACAAGTTAACCAGTGACATGCCTTTGGATTGACCACTGACTACTACATAAACAAGCTTCTCTGATAAAGGCTGAGATCAACACAGACTCAATATTTAGATGGCAACTGACAAGATGACTGTTGATGAAAATACCAATCACAGGTCCCCATCATCTCCCCAAACACGGATCTCTATTCAGTATTCAATTTGTTCCTAGTCTCTTCCCATATTTTTCCCTGTAAATTCAACCTTTTACCTATTTTATTTGTGCACGTGTGTATGAGAGAGCGCGCGTGCGTGTCACGATGTGCTTTAGAGGTCAGGGGACAGATTTGGCGAGCCGGTCTGCTCGTTTCAGCGTGGGTCCTATGGATCCAACTCAGGTCATCAGACTTGCATGGCAAACACTTTTCCTGCTGAGCCATCTGGCTGGCTGGCATTCAAGCTTTCTAACAATTCTTTATTACCTGGCTATTGGGTAGAGTTAGGAGAGTGTGAAATTGAGAAAGTGAAGAATTTTCTCTGCACAGCAAAAATAGCCCTAAGTTTCTATTGTGGTTTGAAGGCAGAGTGTTGCTCAGAAGGGAGATTACGTTAGTGCATACGGTAAGCATTGCTTTATAGAACGGACAGTGATGGCGTTCCCTCTGATTAGGAACAATTGCCTGGTAAAAGGCAAGGGGATCCCGTATATCCCATAGAAGATTATCATTGGGCAAGAGGCACTTCATGGGGTGGCTGATGCTTTCATAATGGCATAACTCTTGGTGTGGCTTCTACAGTATTGACTAGCAACTTATTTTTGACACATATGCATATGTGTGTATACATCCACAGCACATGTATACAAAAACCACATGATGTATGTGACATTTGCATGCTGATTTTCTTTTTTCTTTTAGGAGACAAAATAAACAGCAAAATGTATATAAGGGAAAAGTCAATAATAATATCACAACATTTTAACACTACTTCAAAGGGTAACTATTTTTAACCTCTTGGTACACATAATATACTTGTGCATTTATTTGTTGATATTCTTAACAATAATTTTCAGAAAAGTACTTCTGCCTGGCTTTTCTCACTGAGCAAGGTCACTGCAAACATAGTCAAAGATCTAGAGCCCACGTAGAAGGACTAAGAATTCAAGGTCAGGCAGGCACAGCGGCACAGGCCTGCTGCCCTAGCTACTCGAGAGGCTGAGGCAAGAGAATTGCCTAAGTGCAGGAGTTCTGGGAGGTAGTGTGCTATCCCAGTCGGGTGTCTGTGCAAAGCTAGGTAGCAATATGGTAACTTCCCAGGAGTGAGGACCACCAGGTTACCTAAGGAGGGATGAACTGGCCCAGATAGGAAAGGAAGCAGGTCAAGAATTTAAGGTCATCCTTGGTCACACGGCAAGTTGGAGGCCAGGGTAGATTACATGAGCTCTTGTCTCCAATTAATAAATAAGTAGATGATGATGATGATGATGAAGAAGATAGATAAAACAGAACAAATAGTGTGTTTGTACATTATATGAGATTGGATCAGTTTTGATTTTTTACAAGCTTTTAAGCAATGTTTTAAAGCTTTCGTATTTTTAAACATGTAACTGTTTAATACATGCTGTCACAGTTACCTTCAGCTTGACACACCTGAGATAAGGGGAACTCAACCAAGGAACTGGCCTGTGGGCGTGTCCGTGGAGCTTTTAAAAATTAACCCATAAGACACACCCCACTGAGGGCAGTACTGCTCTTGACCCGTGGGCCTGGCTAGAAAAGCTGAGTGTGACCTTGGGAGCAAGCCAGGAAGCAGCATTTCTTCACGGCCTCTGTTTCGGTTCCTGCTTCCAGAGTCCTGCCTTGGGTCCCTGTGTTGGAGTCCCTCAATGACAGGCTAGAACTCTAAGCTAAGTTAAACCCTTTCTTCCCCAAACTGGTTCCACCACAGCTGCAGAGATGCAGACTAAGACCAGATACCTCTTTTTTTTTTTTTGGTTTTTCGAGACAGGGTTTCTCTGTGGCTTTGGAGCCTGTCCTGGAACTAGCTCTGTAGACCAGGCTGGTCTTGAACTCACAGAGATCCGCCTGCCTCTGCCTCCGGAGTGCTGGGATTAAAGGCGTGTACCACCATCGCCCGGCGAGATACCTTTGTATACTGAATTTCTAAGCTATACATCCGAATAAAAGGCATACCTCTTTTAAATTTTGCTGGAAAACATCTTTCTGTAAACATTTCAGCAATTCTATGCCCATCCACTCTTTCTCTTTCTCCCTCTCCCTCTGCAGTGACGGGGACTGTGTTAGTGGGCTTTATAAAATTTTGACAAAAAATCCTGAAAAAACATCTTAAGGAAGGAAGGATTTTGCTCAGTATTTCAGAGGTGTCAGTCCGTCGTGGTAGGGAAAACATGACAGAGCAGCTCACTCCATCACAGCCTGGAAACAAAAACAGCATGATTGCCAGGGGCCAGGGCAGGATATAGCCACGAAGGACATCCTCTGGCTAACCCGTGTCCTCCAGGCATCCTTCCTACCCTCCCCAGTTTCACTACTTCACAATAGTCTTCAATATTTTATAAGTCTGTATACTTTGGTAATCCCATACATGAATAAAACATATTTGATCGCTATTTGAATTTTGAATCCATCAATGAATTAAGCCATTCATTGTCGGGTCCTTGATGATCCGTTTGTCTTTGAAAATGTCCTCAAAGATACATCAAATGCTTCAGCAATCTTTCTGATTTTCCTCCATTAAGGCAAAAGGACAATCAATATCAACAATGACAGGATAGAACCTAGAGCCCTGGGCGTATTAGGCAGGTGTTCTACACCTGAGTTACATCCCCAGAAAAATCGCACTCTCTTCCTTTTCCCCATCCCTCATCCTCAAGCTGTTCTAAACAATCATTTTTTCAATACTGTGCCCCTAAGGTATGTGTGGCCTCTCAGCATTTGCAAAGTGACAGTTTGAATAGAGATCTACTGTAACTGTCAGAGGCAAATCATATTTCAGACGCAGGATGAGGAAACACATGGACTCTCCTGATAACATCCATACCCATTGCATTTTATCATTTTAAATATGTGGAGTTGAAGCTTTTGATTACTAAAATTAATTTTTCTGTTTATTTTCCTTTTTAAAAATATAACCTTTAGAGAAAGTGTATATGCCTTTCTCATGCCTACATTGTGTTTTGGTTGAACAACGAGGGGTGTTATGGGCATTTAATAGATGACATTGATTCTCTGTCCTGAATAGGTTTCTTGCTTTGTTTTGGTTAAATTTTGAATAGGCAATACATAGTACCACACACAATTCAGAAATTTCTATGATCGCTTTCATTGGCTGGTTCAAGGAATGACCACAACTTAGTGGCCCAAAGAAATACAGATTTATTCTCTTGGCTCTAGAAGTGAGAAATCCAAAATTGGTTGCACAGGCTGTTTCTTGCAGAGGGTCTAGGATGGAATTAATTTTCCTCATTGCTTTCCACATTTGAGAGCTCACTGCCTTCCTTAATTTTTGGCCCCCTTCCATCTATAAGGCCATGAGTGACCAATCAAATTACTCTGAGTCCTCTTTGAACTTTCTACTTAAAACAGCTTTGCTATAATTCCAACAACACACAGTTTACCTATTTCAATATAGAGACAAATGCCTTTTAATATACTTCCTAGATATTTCTTTGACTTATAGTGGGACTATAGCCCAATAGTTAGTTCATCACATGTTGAAAATATCATGAGTCAGAAATGTATTGGAGCACTTGTCTGGGGCTGGAGAGATGGCTCAGTGGTTAAAAGCCCTGGATGTTCTTCCAGAGGACCTGGGTTAGAATCCCAGCACCCACATAGTAGCTAACAACCATCTAAACTCCAGGTCCCTTGGATCCAGCGCCCT
Source organism: Neodon shergylaensis (assembly GCA_025134845.1). Taxonomy (NCBI): domain Eukaryota; kingdom Metazoa; phylum Chordata; class Mammalia; order Rodentia; family Cricetidae; genus Neodon; species Neodon shergylaensis. The sequence continues at coordinate 4,731,487 of JABTXL010009415.1, forward strand.
CCTCTGGCCTCCATAAGTACTCCACCCACTTGGTGCACATGCACATAGGCTGGCAAAGCACCCAAACCTAAAAGAAGAATAAATACAATTTTTTAAATTAAGATTTTAAAAATCACCAGTCTACTGAACATCACTACGGAGCTGAGTCCATGGTGGTGTCTGTGACTGTTTCCCGTAGTGTTTGCAGATCTGACTGGTGGCTTTGGCTTCCTGGCACCACATCCATCATGAGAGGACATCATACTGTGTATTGCTAGCTTGAGAAAAGACCCAAAGCAGAAGCTAAAGCTCAGCTCCTGTGGAGTGCGTGTCACTTTTGCATTACTGCGAAGTCACAAAAGTGTAAGTTAGAAACTTTTCATCTGGGAAGTCTGATTTGCAGGACTCTGAATTCACCACCACAGCCCATTCCAGGACATTTTTGTTACCCCTAGAGAAGCCCTGTACGCCTCGTCATTTATCCCCCTCCTCAGATCCCACATCACTCTTACCTCGGACACCACGAATCTTCATTCTGTTTCTGTGCATTGACCTATTATAAATATCCTGTAGACACAGAACCATGGGATGTGTTATTCCTTAAGGTTTGCTTCTTTCACTCAGCATGCTGTTGTAGGTCCGGGTTATATCATGTTTCAGGATTCTGCTTCCTTCAGTTGCCTGATAATGTTCTATAGTATCCCCCCTTCTAATTTGAGACCCATGTGATTGGGCCCCCCCACAATTCAAGAAAATCTCCCTGGCTTCAGGTCAGCTGATAGACAGTCTTAATTCTACCTGGAATCCGTGTGTCTACCACACTCATAAGTTCTACGGGTTGGAATAAAAATGTCTTTGCAAGGAGGAGATGCATATGTATTTCTGTCCCTGATAGTGCCTAGCTCCAGGCACTGCAACTCCTAGCAGAACACAAATACTCCTCTACCTGGAGACAACACTGCTAACAGTGTCTTGTGAGTTTATTAGATATTCTATGCATAGAAATACACACACACACACATGCATGCACACACACACTCATGCATACACATACTTTTTTAAAAAAATGTCCAAAGCTGTATGAACTGGTTTATTTCACTTTCTTCAGTTTTCCTAAACTCTCCCGTCTGTTTGGAGATCGTGTTAGTTTCTTACTAATGCCATAACTAATCACTACAATGGTTGTTTCAAGTCACAGCTAGAGATTCACTTACAGATCTGGAGAACAGAGGGACAGAATGAAGGTGTCACAGGTTGGTCATCTTCCTTAAGCTCAAGGGAACTGGCTCTTCCAGCTTCTAGTGGCTCTAAGCATGCCTTGACTTTCAGTATATCAGTTCAGACTCAATTCCTGCTTTTGTGTGGCCTCTTGCTGAGAGTCTGCAATGCTTTCTCTCTATCTCTTACAATGACATTTGTCATTGGGTTTAGCACCCACTCTGAGGTTGAGAGTTCTGTTATGATTTTTGTGTATGATGCCTTCTCATTTAAGTCCATCTCATGTCAAGCCCCTTAAGGTCACATTATTAGGACAGAGGTACGTCTTTCTAGAGGGCTCTTCCCACTATTTCAGAGCCATTCCACAGCAGCAGGGAATAACCATACTGAAACAGCCATGTAGTGTTTTATAGTAAGAATACATTATACTTAAGTATCTCACAATTAGGTGATGCATAAACAGACATTGAGACTAGCAGGATATATTTGATGTATTTGTACGTTTTCTTTGGAATCACTTGTCAAAATATTCTTCAGGGGCCTACAAGGTTCTGCGAAATTGTACCCTTTAAGGAAAAGGAAAGGGCAAAGTTAGTCAGACACGTGGGTGGGAATGTAAGGGCACCCAAGGGAGGCCTCCAGAAGGCAGGTGCTATGTCCGAGCTTTTCTCACCTCGTCAGGACCCTGCTCAGATTTGAGACATAGCTCCAGGTCACTCTCTGACCAGAGTGTAGGCTGGGTCCCTTGTCTGCTCTTTCTCATCGTTCTTTAACCTTGTTGGGGAATATTTTTGAAGAAAGATTTACAGACAGCCAGGTGTGTCTGCATTTAAGGGTAGCCTTTTCTCTCAGGGAAGGACAAATGTCCCCAAACCTGTTTATGGTTGAAGCTCGTACCTTGTCCAGAATGGCAGGAGTCCTGCATGATCTCCACCCTGCTGTAACTGGGAGGAACATTTTCCCCGTGAAAGGCCACATTTGTCCAGGTCCCTGTCCACACGGGGCTTCCCAGGCTGCTTTCTGCCCACCTAATGGACACCTGCCCCAGTCAACGTACTGAGAATTTTACATTAAGGTGAATAGTTGCTCTGTTGGTTTCCTCTTCCCTTTCCCTGCAGGACACACACCCCTTTAAGAGAAATCACGTCAGGTAAGGAGAACTATTGTGTTTCTCAGGTGAGGCTTTTTAGATAAAAACTCGAGGTGAAACACAGCCTGCTTACAGTGGCTTCTAGCCCAGAGGCAGTTTGAACAGGTTCTATTACACAAAGGCATAATTCAGGCAGGGCTCCTGAACAAGGGCGCATTGTCTCATTGTCACCGTGTCAGGAGATCTGTTAATGGTTTACATGAGCCACGTCCTCCAATTTAAAGCTGTGTGTTCCATTTGGTGGGTGACAACAGGAGATCTCTCCTGACCATCTGTGCAGATTGACCAGACTGAGGAAGCCCTTAAAATCTGGGTGCGTAGGTCATCGTTCCTCTCCCACAACTGTTCGTTCTCCACTCTCTGTGTGAAACCGCAATCAGATTCTCATGTGAGTCTAAGCCTTCAGGGCCCCACAGGGAGCAGAGCTAAGTGGGTAGCTAGGGCCTGAGAGGTAGGGACTCGGCACCCCAGGTCCAGTGATAGAGTAACGCCCTCTCCCACATCCAGGAAGTACTTGCTTCCATCCCTACTTAGGTGTGACTTTCCTGCTTTTCGAAAGCTGGGATGGATTGTTCTGTGTTCTCTACAGATTGCCCAAGGAGGTTCTCAGGGACTGTCACAATGTTGCATTCTTCCTTGACTCTCATGAGACACTCAGGGCATTTTTCCTGGGGACAGACCCTTCGAGGACATTTCCCCCAGTTAATCCTCACAAGAATCTTATGAGGTAGGGTCTGTGACAGACATCGTTGGTGCAGAAGAAGCTTAAAAAAATAAAGATTGGAAAGAATGTCCAAGGTCACCTCCTAATAGGGAGAAGCTCTGGGGTCAGTGCTCAAGGGGAGGTACAGAAACATGAGGGGCCTGACATCATCACACTTGCCTTTCGTGTCCCCACTGTCCTCATTCTCATTATTCCAAGATCCTGGAAGGGGAATGATGAGTTGAGGGTGAAAGGTGACTGTGGACACCATGTGTCTCTGAGGTTCTGCATAACAGACTCTCTTGACTGGGGAGCTGGGCCCCTGGGGAGTTCCACAGAGAGGAATGACCAAGAATCTTCTCTTTGCAAACAAGCCATTGTTTTGAGAATGGCCTATTCTTCCTCATAATTCTCTTCGAGTTTCTATTAAAATGCAATAACAATCTGTCCCAAGAGCCTCTTTTTTACGGAGCAGCACAGGCCTGTTCTACCAGAGGTCAGTAGTATCAAAGGAACCTTTCCTCATCTTCTACAGGAAGAGAGCCGGGCCTTTGAAAGGCTGGCCCACTATTCACGGAGGACGCTTTGTGGAGGACTCCTAAGCCTTTCCCATAATTAGTCACTTCCTTAAAATGCATCTACTCTTTGTGGCCATAACTCACACCATTAAGAGCTGGCGAAGTGATTTTCTAATGAGCTTTCTGGTTCAGAAGTAGGACATTTATGTGTCCAGAAGAGAATAGCATCATGTGAGCTAGAAGAAAGGGCCAAGTCCTCGTTTCTAACTACCTCATCGTGTCTTAAGACTCCTAGTACTCCTAGAATTTTGAAAATAAATGCAATGCTTGGGTCAAGGCTGTTTCTTCCCAAACCTTCTATGGGTTAATTAAAATATGAGTTTGTTGGTGTGCATCAGAAATTCAACTTTTTAATAGTGAAATGGTAAATTCAAAAGTCATTTATTTACTTATTGGTGGCAAGAAGCCTAGTTATAACTAGTTCAGAGGGGTACACCCTCTTGACCCAGCCCCTGTTCCAGCTTCTTACCCAAGCCCCTTTTGTGTGTGTCTTTGGAAACTGCTGCTCTCACCCGTCACAGCTGTATTCTGGGTAAGAGAAGGACAAAAGCCACCCAGCCCAGTGCCAGCCAAGTGTGTCTGTTTTCATTAGAAAGGGGTTTTCTTCCCCCAAACCTCCTGTTTCATCTCATATTCACTTCTATCTGAGAAAGTGTTCAAAAGGGTCGGTATGTTTTTCTGGGCACATTGCTTTCCTACATAATATGGGAAATTCTGTGTCCAGGCAAAGACCAGAAAGGGGTTCCCAAGTGGGGATGTAGTTACATCTCAGAGAGCATCTCCTGGGCAAGAGGCATGTGTTCGGGAAGTTAGTTTAAAATGCCATCAATACTAAAGTGGAAGTTGGAGTACAGGAGGCAGATACTGTTTTCTCTCAACTCAAGGTAGCGTTGAAACACTGGACTCTCTGTGGAGAAAAGGAAATAAGTTAGAATTGGAGGATGACAGTGTTCCTTCCCTCACAGATTTGCCTAGGGTGTTTGTAGTAACAGGGGCTCCATCAGGTGTTGGCCTTCTAGGATGTGGTTAAGCTTCCTCTGGTCTAGGCTTCTAACCTCAGCCATCACTACAATCTGCACTGGATGATTCTCCAGTGTAGAGAGTCTCTCTGCTCCATAGGTTGCTTATTTTGTCCTCTGCCAAAAAGGCAATGCCAGTAACATTGCCTCCTGCCTATAGCTGACACAAGCAAAACCAAAGTAGCCCCCAGGCAGTGCCAAGGTGCCCCCGGTTAAAGATCAGTGATTTAGTCTGTTTTGTCCCGTTAAGCACTGCTGATGGGACTCAGTCTTTTTCTAGTTTTGAAATGAGAAAGATGGGCTTCTCCTATGTACCAGTACGAACCCCTAGTGAGCCAGAGGGTTTTCCACACACTACATTGTATCTGACCTTGGTTTCTACTAAGCTGGCTGTGATAGCATGTATAATGAAGCCATCATGTTTAAAGCCAGCACCTCGTGGACAGAATTTATGGGAGCCAGAAAAATCCAACAGCAAAGATGCTTAACAAATAAAACATAGGCTGAATAGCTCAATCAAATTTCAGATATCCGTTTGGCCTGGGAAGCCCCTGGCAACCCTAAACGGGAGCCACATGCGTGTTCACACGTTCAATGTGAATAATTCCTGGAATCAGCTTCTCTTGCCAGATTGCATGGCTGTTCACATGGTCTAGCAAGCACTTCCTGCACCTCTTGGTAACTATGCTGGTGGCTGAAAGCTGTGGTCAGACATCCTCACATGTGGCGTCTCTGCTCTTGCCCTGGTTTTGAATCCAAGGTGATACCAAAGACACCAGGCCTTCAGCCCACAGCACTCCTTTTCAGACCTTGGCTGGAAGGAGGCCCTTACCTTGTCGCTGGGTGGATATCTTAACAGTGGCGGTGACTTACTGGTACAGCTTCATGCTGACCCTTGTTTTCTGTGTCTGTGAGGCACAGGGAGCATGTGAGCTGGGCAGTGAGATACCAGAAGGAAAAAAAAACTCACATCGTCACATCATCACCTGAGTCTCAAAGACCTGAGTGTTGGCAGTGAAAAGGTAGGGTCCTTTCCTTCTCCACATGCAACCATGGGACTCCTACCTAGAGATTCTCAGGCAGGGTTACCAAGCAGTATCCCATGATGGCTGGGCTGGCTGGTCTGCTACATAGGGAAGCTGCCTGTGATCTGCATCCCCCAGAAGCCCTGACATCCCTGTCCCAGGGAGTTGTCGTATTGGGTATCAGCCTATGAAGTCTGGAAAAAACATCCTTAAAGAAGTCTATAGCAAGGTTTCCCCAAATTATCTGAACAGAATGCTTGGACATGATCAGTAACTAGTCGAGTAGGATCCACTTGGGCATTCGCTAATCATGCCAGTAATACAGTAGTAGACATTTGACAAATATTTATTATGTGCACACACCATGCTGGGCCACATGTTTAGGGTAGGAAGCATATTTTGCTTTTTAAATTCTGAAATCAATTACACATATTTAATCATCTGTAATTATTTTCTCAGCATCTGATTCTCCTTGCCAAAGCCCCTAGAGGACAGGGCAATGTGTATCTTGGTCACTAGTCTCTAGATGCCTCCCGATAGTAGATGGGCTGGGTGGATGAGTTCAGCAGAGAGTGGTGATGTGTAGTCTCCCCTCTGAGAACTTCACAGCTGGTGCAATGACCCTTATGGGGCCACAGAACAGGATATGCCCAAGAACACATGACTTTGAACCCTTGCACCAGAAGTTAGGTGAAAAGGCAAGAAAATCTTATTCAATACACCAATCCCAGGATTGAGGCCTTAGCCTGACTCTGGGAAATCATGCTTTGATTGGAGTATCTTCATGAGTTCTCTTTTTTGTCTACACGGGTTAGCGAGTCTGGGTCTTGGTTGTGCCCTGAGACATCTCAGGTGTGTGGCTCTTTAAGTGCTCACCCGAGGGCAGCGAGCTTTTCTTCTTAAGGGACACGGATGCACCTCTTTAAAACTAAAACTTAGTCTCCCCAAACATGCTTGTGTGGTAGAGATGGCACAGGGGGCTCACGGTTCCAAGAAGGCACGTCACTTGTCCCAGCCTGTGCCTCTGTGGCTCTGACTTCCCTCAACCCATGTCATTATATGAAAATCTATTTGCCACTGTACTAAAATATGATGAATTATTACCTTAATTTTGCTTCTGGGTTTTTTGTATCCTTAGTAGCCCATTTCCTTAGAAGGGCTAATCCTTGTTACTTAGTTATTTTTTACCTGTTATTTTCTTAGACAATTACTAAAAAAGAGAGAAGATTAAATAGTTTCTAGTGGTTACTAAACATCCAGCAACCACAATTCTCAGGTATAGATTCTAGCAACAACACAATATGACACTTAAAAATGTGGAACACATATTTGATATAAACTAAAATATTTTCAGTTGATCACCCTTATTCTATTCAATATCCCTTATTATATTAAACATGGAAATAGAACCAGCTGCTTTATGTGGCTCCTCATTCTTCCATGTTCATGATCTCTCTAACTTTAGGACCTAACAGGCACTGTCCCTGGTAAGGACACCCTGTACATTGGTCACCTGAGAGACAGAAGGAGGCCCGTCATTACACCAGCAGTCTGAATGTGGGCTTATATGTCTGTAGAGGCAGACCCAAGCCATTTGGTTTATGATTGCTGAGAAGGTCCTATACTGCTAGTTCCCCTTACCCCTGATGCCACCACAGCAGGCAGGGCAGCTTATTGATCTCCAACGCTTCTTCCCTAACTTGATTCTTGGGGAGATCTTGTCTCATGGGAATCTCCTGGTCATTCTAAGGACTTACTAGCCAGGAATCCTTTAAGGTATTCTGTGATGATCATAGCACACAGCGAATACTAACACGTAGAATGCAATTTCTACCATTTTTCTTCATTAACTTCTGGTCTGTCATTTCTTGCCACTTTCTTACTTTGGGTTTTCTGTGCACTTGCATCTCTAGCTTCTTTTTATTTATTTATTTATTTGTAGAACTTTAATTATCAATGTAAAACATTGCTTTTTCCTGCCCTACACCTTAGTGCTCTATGTTTCTCTCTGCGTGTTCTCCTGTGTTCACAAAACTTGATCAGTTTGTCTTTATTTCGAGTCTTATAAATATTTTCCTTTCCCCTGAGCGTTTCTCTTGGAGCTCTGGGTCATTTAGACATTCATTGCTTAATTTTCAAATACTTGTGGAATTCCAAGCTCTCTTTCTGGCCGTGGCTTCTGGTGTAATTCTCTCATGCTCCGAGAAAGCACTCCGCGTCAGTCTCTAGTCTTTTGTACCAGTCAAGTTCAAGTATGGCTCAAAATATAGTTTTCTTTGGTTCATGAACACTTGAAAATAGCATGCATGCTGCACTTACTATGGAGAATATTCTAGTAATGTCAAAAGGGCAAAGTGGCTAGATGCTGTTATTCAGATCTTTTTTCTTAACAAATTCTGTGATCCCTTTTGCATTATTTCTCGAGAGAAGAGTGTTTTGTTGTTTGGTTGGTTTTATTCTTTGACTCTTTTGACTCCTTGTTTTTTTGGGGGGGGGGGAGGCGGTGAACTGAATAAAAATTCTGTCCAAATGTCTTTAAGGGATTCAGAAATGTAGGAAACACTAGTGAATACACAGTTTGACTTTCCTCCCTTCATCCATGGCCATCCCCACTGGTACATGCACGTGGGGTCTAAATGTGTTTCCCCTATGGGAAAAGGTCTGGTGTCAGGTCAGAAGTGAGATGGAACATTGTTCCCTCCTGCCATTCACTTCCAGCCTTTGCATTACAACACACATCATTGGCTCGCCTTGACCCTGACACCACTTTATAGGCTTAATAATAATAAATCTATGTCCTGAAATAGTTTTTGCAGATTACAGCAATCAATCAAAATTCAGGGAGCCCAAGACCATTAAAGTCATCAGCAGCCTTGCAGACCCCAGGAATCCATCTACATCAGCCATTACGATGGAAAATAGACCAGGGGAGCTTTGAGTCGGGGGCGTAGATGGGAGGGTAAATTGCAATTCTATTTTTATCAGACATCAAGAGATGATTTTCTTGGGGAGCTTTTGTCTTTTCATAGTAGGAAATGCAACTGGGACTCGGTAATTCCTCTTGCAAATGAGCAACTAGGAGGATTTTGCTGGCTCTGGGGCTGTGCACTTAAATGCTATCTGTTAATAGTCTACAAGCCAATACACGAGGGAGGATTTTCCACAGCTGCCCCAGTGAGCTAAGTCAAGGTACCATTCTCCGCCTTCTTTGATGATGACCCCAACTGTTCACACATTGCCTTGGGAAGACAAGTCCTAAAGAGACACTCAGCTGGGAAGGACCTATAGCCACATGAAAGCCTCAGACCTCCCATATTGGCGAGTGTGGCTAATTACTGAAACTCTGAGGAATGAGGGCCATGGAGAATGAAGGGATTATTTCTCAGGCCTGGACTTTGAAACTTTGTAAAATCTCTAAGACTTATTATAGCTTGACTACAGCGAGGTGGAGTGAACACAGCTGAGACTTATGAGACAGGAAACTTGAGTGATTTCCTGGGTTCTTCTGCTAGCTACTTGTGTGACCTTGGGCAACTCATCTGACGTTCGTGGATATTATTTCTGTCTCTATTGTAGACAATCTGTTCTAGTTCAGGCACTTTAAGTCACTGAGTGCTGTGGTCATTTGGGTTGGAGTATGTGTTTGTTTATATGTGTATGTATATATGTGTGTGCCTCTGTATTCATGTGGGTACGTGTGCGTGCGCGCGTGTATGTGGTGTATATATCTTCCTCTGTGCACATATGAAGTGTAATTTAAACATGAAAAAAATTCCATTAAAACTATATTTTCATTTTCAGAAAACCCAGAGGTACCGTTAATTCTGGATTAAATCTTTATGTTGCAGCAACAAAGGTAACAGGCACACCTGTCTACAGATCCTGAATTCTCCCAGACCCTGCTCCCCCACATACTGTCTTTTTTTCCCAACTCTAGAATTCATTCATATTAACAGCCTACTTCTGGTGTCGCAGGTTTTGGCAAGCCCCAGATAAGATGCTCTACAGACAGGGTTATATCGAACTTTAGTTTAAACAAAGCTTATATTTAAAAAAATATATATTAAGCAAAGTCTTTTAAAAATAAAATGAAAAATAGGATCCCAAACGGCTTGGTATGGCCTTCCTTCACCTTGTCCTTTTATCCTGCCATGTGAGTACCAGTAGGAATACAGGCTGCTACATGTCACCAACTTCTGGCTTAACAATTCACAGTAGGAAAATAAGAACCACTTTGCTTGCCTTTCATTTTAAACCATTTCCACACACACTAAAATGCCTCATCACAGGCCTGAGGACATATGGAAAGTTTGATCTTTACACTTTTCACTAAAGATAAAGAACTTAAGTCAACAGAACTGTGGTCTACTTAGATCACATGTCTCATGCCTCTTCATGCCTCACTTGCTAGCTAAATAGTGCTCTGGACCATGTTCTCAGCCTATTGGGGTGGCTTCCTCCATTGCTTCATGAGTTCTTCTACTCTTTATGTAAGCTGAGTAGGTGGTGTCAGATATGATGCTTTTACAGTTCTTCCTCCTTCCTGGTTGGGTGCCAAGCATAGTCTAGAACCATCCTGAGTGGCTCATACACATATGCAATGAGGAGCGGACCTGCATTTATAGTACTGACTGCAGGGAGATTCTCTCTTACAAGTAAGCCATTAAATCTCAATTCGCGGCTGTTCATAACTGCGCATCGAAACCCCACAATTAGTTCCCACACCTATGGTTTTGATTATGACACACACAGATTCTCAGAACGTTTCCATCATCATGTGGGGTTCGTGCTGGATATCCGTGGACTTGCTGGGTATTTTAGCGTCTTCTGTGGCTAAGCTGTCTTTACCAGGTAAACCCCATTCCCTTCTGCACCCTCAAAACCTTCCCATCTTCTCTCCTTCCCTGTGGATTTATAGTAGCAAGGTGTGTGGAAATTTCTAGGCACAAGATGCTTATAGAAGTAAATCATCTCATCTGTCTCCTCACCCCCTTACCCCATAACCAGCGTCTCGAGGGAGCCTGCAAGCCTTTATGCTTTTTCTGATTGAGGGAAAGATTGATTCCAGGACAGAGAGTGGTGACCTTGACAATGTCAAATAATTTAATATGCCATTAGGTTCCAGGCCTGACTTTGGGGTTCATTGGCCGTCATTGAGAGCTCTGTTTCCTCTGAACAATATGGCTGTTGAGAAGGACTGGGGAGGTGGTCGTTCATGTAGTCAGCTGCTAAAGGGGGTCTTTCAATTTCACTTTCAATAGGAAAATAAAAATCAGTTGCTGTATCAGCAAAAGCTTTTCAGAAAAAGCAGGTCATTCTATGGTCCGTGGCTCTTTTATTATGATTGGAATCATGTCACTAGATACACACAGAATAAAATGCTGCCTCGTAGGTCTGAGGAAACAGGCAAGAAAGAGAATTGCATTTTCAAAGTTTCACTAAATGTTGCTTTCTCGAGACAACAAACTGTGGGGGTTTTAGGAAGAGAAAAGCTATGAAGTTGAAGTTATGATGATTATAGTGATCTTTGTGTGTATGCATGTGTGTGTGTGTTTGTGTGTGTGTGTGTGTGAGAGAGAGAGAGAGAGAGAGAGGGAGAGGAAGAGAGAGAAGTGAATGCTAAAAGAACATACAACCTATGTTCCCTCCTTGGCAAACTAGTTGCTTCTTGGACTACCTCTGACCCTCTAAGTCCCACTGGCCAGCAGCTCTTCGCTTAGGCTTGCAATCGGTCACACCGGACTCTGCTCTCCCACTTACTGGGTGACCTTGTGCAAATTACTTAATCCTTCTGGAGCCTCTGTAGGAATTAAATGAGATCATGCTTGTAAAGTGCTTCTCACAGTATCTGGCTCAGAGCCAGCGGTCAATAAATGGAACTGTGATTAGCATCATTATTATTATTGGGCTCGGTCCTCAGTGCCTTAATTATCTGTGGGCCCCACCCCATCGGTGTCTTTCTGCCTCTCAGAACAGCCTTCCTTCTGTGCAACAGGTTTCACTGTTGGGCTGTTGCCAGCATCTCCCCTCTAGAGTAGCGAGGGATCGTGTCTTCTTCCCTCCTTAGGTTAGAGATAACCTCCGAGCACTTTTGCATTCCTTGAAACAGAGCTGTAATCTAACAACAGCCCTTCCTGGGCTGTGGACACCCACCGCCTGAAGGCACACAGCAGGGCCTAACCTGTCTGAGGTCTTCTGACCACCCAGGTAGGAAATCGCAGGTCTTTGAGCCCTCCCAGGAGTACCCAGCCTCTGCGAGGAAGATCCGTGGCACCATATTTCTTTATTCCCGCCCAGAAACGTACTTCCAGGGCGCACAGAGGCTTTCTGTAACAGTTACAAACACCTGGCAGCATACACGAGCACACGGCTCCAGTCTCCTGACAGCCAGCTGCAGCTGCTCAGAGCCTGATGCTGGAAGATAGGTTGTGTCCCCGCAAGTCCTGTTGGGTGTTGCTGCGGTTTGAGATTCCCTACTTTAAAAGAAAAATCAAGGTTTTGGCATTTGAGTTTGAGTTTCCAGGAGATCCAGCAATGCGGAGCAAGGGAAGTTTCCTGTAGACTCGAAGTCCTGTTGCTGCTCAGCCATTTCAGTGTTGGAGCTACGGTCTTCTCACAACACTAACTTGGAGAAGAAGAGAAACTTGTATGCTTGGGCTGACCTTGTTCTGAGCATCATATTCATACTCTATATAGCTAGAAGGAAATAATGTGGGGTTCTGGTTTCAGGCAGCTCTACCGATTCTTTGCCTGTTAAGAAGGTGTGACCCAAGGAATTAAAAGAAGCGAATTGGCTCACAGTTTCTTTACCACCGACTTCAGGACCTGAACTTCCAATCGTTCCCAATAAAACAGCCTGCACCTGAAACAGCATCGCCTTTCAACTGTGCCGTCTCTGCTACTGCAGGGGAAGAACACATAATTGAGAAAATGCACCAACTAGAAGTTTCCATGAGCAGTTTACCTTTGTTACGGAATACAGAGAGCACAGAGAATATACCCCAGACATTCTGAATTGAGACCATACATAAGGGAGTTATTGGAGTGGCTTACTGGTTGGGGTCCAGTTAGTCCAACAATGGCTGTCAACCCATGGAAAGTCCAAGAATCAAGTAGTTGTTCAGTCCATAAGGCTGGATGTCTCAGCTGCTCTTCGGTGTGTGCTGGAGTCCCAACAGAGTAGGCTCTAATGCCAGTGAAGGAATGCACTTGCCCGTGAGACCCAGGTCAAGCAGGCAAACAGCGAAAGCTTCCTTCTTCAAATTCCCTTGTATAGGCTGCCGCCAGAAGGCATGGCCCAGATTAGTGATGAATCTTCCCATCTCAAAAGGTCCAGATTAAAGCTGGGTCATCCCAGTTCAAATGATTTAATTAAGAAAAAAAAATCCCTCAAGGGTATACCCAGTAACTTGGGTTTAGTTAATCCTAGATGTAGTCAAGTTGACAGCCAAGAAGAGCCATCCCAGCTTTCAAAATCACTTCCACACTTGGAATCTAGGCAAGGTTGCCAGTCATAGCGGTAACGTGCATTTCAGGGCAGACTCACTTTTGACACATGCAGAAAGTTTTCCGTATTCAAAAGTAGTCACAAGAAAATGATAAGCAGTAGCTGAAGAGTAATTTCAAGACAAGGAAAGCACTGTGGGTAGATTTGCCATTCTGGAGTTGATACAATTGGTTGTCAGAGTCATACCTGGCCAGAATACTCCTATGTGAGCAGATCAATGTCATGTCTGCATTCTTTTGTCTGTCTGTCTGTCTCTCCCTCTCCCTCTCCCTCTCCCTCTCTCTCTCTCTCTCTCTCTGTCTCTCTCTCTCTCTCTGTGTGTGTGTGTGTGTGCAAGGAGCACAACACAGATGAGAGGAAAGAACAGAGGAACGATACATATTCAACTACCATGCTTTTGATGCCTTTGGGCACAGGATTTCTACCAAGGCTCACATGGCTCGAGCGAATGTTGGGTGGAAATCAGGCCTGTCTGTGGGAGCTAGCTTTCCTTAGTCAATCTGATATGCATACTCTTCTAACTGTAATGGTTTGCTAATCCAATGTGTTAGGCTCAGCATTCATTCCTAGCTAACTCTTGGCCTTTCTAGCTTTCTCCGTAATTGGCCGTGAGGCTAATTGTCTAGAACCGAGCAGGAAATCCAAGTGGGCCTCATACCCCTCTGCTCCTTGCTATTCAGGAGCTTCCTATTAACTCTTGATGACAGTTCCACTCCTGTCAATAGTGTCTGAACCCTTGGATACACAGGAAGGACAGATATGATTCTAGGAAGAAAAAAATGGTAGCTTCCATGTCACTGAACCGAAGATTTTGGTTAGAAAATTTGTACAGAACCAAGAGCTTGTTAGATCAAGGATAGACTAACACCAAATGTCTGGCAACATCCTAAAATAGGAACATTTCGCAGGCTAGCTTTGTTCCTAAGTTATGGGTCATTCTTTATGAGGCCCTTAAAAATAGCCCTGAGGGAGTGGTGAATTCTAATTCTGTAGCTGTCACTTTCCTGCAGCAATCGATGCCAAAAGATTGCCCTTTGTGTGACCTCTGCACTGAATTCAGCCTGAACCACCTAACCCACACGCTTGGGGACCCTACGCTCCGTTCCGTTCATGGGTCTCCTATATGGGCAATCAGTTTGCAGACTTCTTGAGTCATTGAAACCCTGCTGTAGGAAGCAAAACTAAATCCAACCCCCAGGAAAATGCTGGAAAAGCCGCGATGCTCCCCTACACAACTTCTCCATTTATAGTATGAAGAGGCTAGGGTCAGCTGCTCTCTGAGAGTCTCCACCAAATACATCTTTGTGTGTTTTGAACTGAGATCAGGCATCGATCATCTTGCAAAGGTTTCCACAACCAAAACTCTAAGGGTCCTCATAATTTCCCAAATGCACACAGCATGGTTTTCTTCTCTCTCAAATTTCTTCTATCTAGCCGGGCGGTGGTGGCGCACGCCTTTAATCCCAGCACTTGGGAGGCAGAGGCAGGCGGATCTCTGTGAGTTCGAGACCAGCCTGGTCTACAAGAGCTAGTGCCAGGACAGGCTCCAAAGCCACAGAGAAACCCTGTCTCGAAAAACCAAAAAAAAAAAAAAAAATTTCTTCTATCTGTGAAGATGACAGAAAGGGCTTGTGGGTACACGGTGCAGAGAGGCCTTGTGGGTACACGGTGCAGAGAGGCCTTGTGGGTACACAGTAGAGAGAGGCATTATGGGTACATAGTGCAGACAAGGCTTGCGGGAATACAGCAAGATCGTGTGCATCGCAGTTGGATGTTCCCGGGAATCTTAGCGAACAGGACATTCTGGCAGAAGAAAGCTTTTTTCTGATCCTAATTATATCTTAGATATATCTTAGGAGAAACAATGTTAACCCAATAACTAATAGATTCAACCAGGTAATGCTAAAAATAAAAACAAGCATATATCTTTTTAAAAAGTAAAATAAAAGTTGACAGACTCATCCACCTAACCAATCAATCAAATTTTTTAAAAAATTGTGTTCCATCTCATCTCCTCTATCTCTTGGCTCCTTGGTTTGAGACAGTTTATATAGACATACGATGACTTATTTCTTCCTTTCCGCTTACCGGAAGAGCAACATTTACTGTGGGATGAATCTGGACTGTCCGGACGACCTGAGACTTAAGCGCCCTCTTTCAACATTTCCTTAGTACCCAGTTTGATTTCGGCTATGCGCATGTTTCATCTTGTTCAAAGCCAAGCTCCTGGAATGAACCTGGTGAAGACGGGAAGTGCTGGGAAGCTAAACTCATGTTTGTTTTGGAAGCAACGGGCCAGTGCATTCCAGTTTTCACGGTAGGGAGGCAAGTCTGGCTAATGTTGCAATGCTGGAGCTGCGAGAGTGGAGAAGGGGGGACTGGTCTTCTTGCTACCCCAGCTCCAGTTGTTTTCCAGGCTGTGTTTTGGGGTAACATCTGTGACATCAGGTAGTCTTTGAAGACACACAATAGGGATATAACCAGTGAGTACTGATCTAATTCTGAAGCCTTGATTATAAGTGCAGCTTCTAAAAGTAAGGGGGGGGATATTACCTATAATGAACACAACAGTTTTCTGAGCACTTCCATGTTTTAGTAGCTTTATCCCATACCAGAATTTACCCCTTCACCCTCCCTCCAGCACTAAAATGAACAACATCATTTTCTGACTCTTGAATTTTGTCATTTATCTTGGTAAAGAGGAAATTTTATCTGAGAAATTGCCTTGGATATTACCCATTCATAGTCAAGCAAATAATTCGACATGGGGGTGGGTCACTATATCGAGAAAGATCCATGGACAACTGCTCCAAACTTGAAGCTGTATGGTAGGTTTTATGTCTGCTTTTCAAGGTCAAATTCAGACTGAAGGAAAGACAATCCTCTGCCCAAAGAACTCCAACTCCAAAATAGATTTTATTTTGTTCCTGTGTTTTGAAAGCTTTTTAGCTTGCAGGGTTTTCATTGTCCCCAAATGAAGACAGCAAAATATTCTAGTATGCTGTGTTCGTAAAAACATCTTCCTGCCCTGTGTGTGATGTGTATTGACCTTTGTAGAGAATTCGAGCTCTGACTGAGATGTTGAAATGGTCGCCAAGAGGTCCCCATTTATTCCATATATCTACTTTGAGTTACAGAATGACAGAATGGATGAAAACTCCGTGTTAAAATGGGTAGGGGTTGTCTAGAAAAGGAATTGGACTCAGCCTCCAGAATCGTTGTGTCTCAATGTCTCTAGCCTCCTATTATCAAATCCTTTTTCACTGGCTGGGTCCTAGAGGGCCCGGGGAAGAGCATATGTTCTGCCTTCTCTCTCTGGCTTGTAAGCCGGCCCTCTTCACAAAAGTCCTTCTCTTTTCTGTGCAGTTGTAAGCCATTCCCGTATTCCTTCCAGGTCTGGCTTGTTTTCAAGACCTTTCCTCACCTTTGCTGGCTCCTTCTCTGGTTCATCCAATTGGCTCTGTCTCACCTCCTCTGTGAGCTCAGACATGGAACTCAGTGAGTAAATAGCATTTTCTACAGACAGGGAGGAGCAATGAGTAGTCCCTTGTGATAAGTACGCCCCTCTGAATAGGCTGTTGGGGGAAGGAAAAAGTACCAACCACAGATTTTTTTACCTTGCTGCTTCTTAATGGTGAAAAGAGAGAGAAATAATATCTGAAAATTACACCCTTCTCTGAAATGCTGATCTTGCATGCACACGCTTCTCTACATAGATTAATAGCATGAAGGGTACTGAAATATTTGACCTATCTAGAAGACCAAAAAAAAAAAAATCCCACAATCCATCCAACCCATCGTCAACCTCGGCTCCCTTGGCTTCTGCCACCTACCAGTGAGGTGAAAGCTGCATTCACTTGAGTGGCAGTCAAGATGCTCTTCTTTCTCATTTTGTTGTCGTTGCCAAAGACAACAAATGCAAATGGTAGGGTGTGACCTGGATCAGAGGAGCCCAAGAAAAAAGCCAGCCTAGTTTTAAGGTTAACCGCCTCTATGATAATCCCCAAACATCCCAAGAGAGGCAGGTACCTTCTGACAGCTGTACAGGCCATAAACCAAGCTTTTCTGACTTTTATGCCTGTGTGGCCTCAATTATAAATGTCTCATTAACATCTTTTTTGCATAACTCCAGAGAGACGAGTTATTCTTCTGAGAACTTTGTCCTTTGGTGTATTATACCTAAGTTACATGGAACCAGAGTTTGACTTAAAGTTTTGAAAGTCCTTCGAATTGAGCAATTTCTTGGAATATTGGGGTAACTGCAAAAGAAGGGGATGGGTGGAGAGCCTGGTGGTTAGGCAAAAAGCCAAGAAAGAAGGTTCCCAGAGACTGGAGGATCTATTCTCCACCCTGCTGGAAATACCATCTCTTTGCTGAATGTGTCCATGCAGTGAGCTGCTGTCTTTCCCAATCTTAAAAGCTTGCAGACTTTTAAAAAAAATAAAAGTTTACAGTGACTTAGAGCTGAGATGCACGTAGTCTGCTCTTCTAATGCACAAATTAACCAGGAATGGATGCACAGAAAAAGCAAAGCTGGCTCCTGGACCAGACTCTGGCTCCCACAGTCATAAAGAGACAGACAGGTAGATCTATCACTTTAATTTAAAAATGAAAATCCCTTCAGAAAACTGGCAGGCGTTCAGCCCTGACCAAATGGATTTGAAAGCATTGTGATTTCTCTTGCTGCCGACTGGCTCTGGCAGAGTGGCTGCTGGCAGGCCCACTCATGGAGTGATTGGTGGCAGTCACCAGTGGACCAGCTCTCGGGACTCTGAGAACGGAAGGTAGTGGGGCAGTAACAACAAGTACTGGATAAGTATCCTGCAATCTATGCTGTTTCCATTACCTGGGTAATTTTTACTTTAAAAAACACTATTATTTTACTAACTGGCTCTTAGGCGTGTTCCTCTTCTATGGCTGTTGTAACAAACCACTCCAAAGTTAGAGAGTTTTGGTTGCATTAAAGATCTCACAATTTTGTAGAAGTTGGGCCTCAGGTCCAGTGTGTAAACATGAAGGCATGAGAAGGGTTGTGTTCCATTCTGGAAGCCATCAGGAAGATAATTTTCTTTCCTTCTTCAGCTTCTGGAAGCTACTCATGGTCCTTGGTTCATCATCCCCTTTCTTCATCCTCAAGGTAAGCAAAGCTTGGCAGAACTTTTATCCCGTCACATCACCCTGACCTGGTCTGTAGTCCTCTTCCGTTTGTAAGGACTTAGATGATGACATGCATGCCGCTGGCGCATGTGGGTAATGTAGGGTGATTTCCTGTCTCCACAACAGCCCGTTGGAACCCTCAGCCCCTGCAACCTCAGTTCCAATTTGCCATGTAACACCCAACTCGGATTTCTAGGCCTAAGGATGTGGGCATATTTGGGGAAATGAGAATTGTTCTTTTTTTTTTTTTTTAGTTTTTTGAGACAGGGTTTCTCTGTGGTTTTGGAGCCTGTCCTGGCACTAGCTCTTGTAGACCAGGCTGGCCTCGAACTCACAGAGATCCACCTGCCACTCTGCCACTCTTCCCGAGTGCTGGGATTAAAGGCGTGCGCCACCACCGCCCGGCTGAGAATTGTTCTTTAACACAGATAAAACCAGGAAACTGAGGGCTTAGGATCATTCAGCTAATTAGTAGCAGAGAAATGACTAGCTCTGAGAGTCAGGTCTAATCTGAAAATAAGAAATGCAAAAGGAACAGATGAGAGAGACATCGAGTTGAGGGGGTATTTTTTTATATGAAGAAAACAGACATTTACAATAAATGCTGTGTTGGTTATGATTCACTGAGAAAGGAAGGATATGTGCATTGACAAATGCCCTTAGCTGGCTCTCTTGCTCCTCCTTCCCATCTGACCTATAAATAGCTTGAATAATTCATAGTTCACCAAAATACAATGGCTGCACTCAGGACATTGGTCGTCCTTCGGGTGTCATAAAACACGCCAGGGCACGGAGACTGACCCCACAGCAGACCACACACAGCTACAGAGACCAGGATGAAGGTGTCCGTGTGCTCACAAAACCCTTACTGCCGTGCAAGCTAAGCAAGCTATGTTGCTCTATACGGCCGTGGTGCAGAGGATTTGAATTAAGGAATGAAAGGTACAGAGAGCCAAGGTTAATGTCGAGTCAACCATTTCTAAATTGTGAATAAAAGAAAAGAAAAAGCCATCCAACTGGGCTGTGCCTCAGGAACCATCAAGCAGATGTTGCGGGACCTAGTGCCCACAGCATCTTAAAGCTACATCATGGGTATTTTCACTTGAGATCTTACCTTTGCTCGTCTAGAAGGCACGTGCAAGGAGGGAATAGAAAAGAATAATAACAACAACAGCAAAGCCTACCCATCCTTTCACTACTCCCCTCTAGTAGAGCTCACAGCTTCTTCTCTACCAAAATCAGAAAAGTTTAGAGGGAGATTTGACGTCCTCCTTCAATTTGTAACCTCCCCACACATACACAAGTAAGGATATTGAGTTTCAGAATGTCTGAGCAATATGGAGTCACACAACTGACCTCAGCAGACTTGGCGGGCAAAGGTCCCAGTGTTCAAGCAGCAAGCAAGGAGAAAGCCATATGAGATGTGTGCTGACACCCCCATAGGAGGCCTCCAGCTGCAGCCTGGTGTGTGTGTTTCCTGGAAACTCCAGCGCAGTAGCTTTTCCCACAGTGCCCAAGCAGATTACTGTCTTTGGTACATTTTAGGAGCTAGGTTAAATGAAAAAAAAAAAAGCCCGTCTTTAAGCATCTTCAAACGTGGAAACCACAGTTCATAGGAGAAGATGCCTGCTCTATCGGACTCTTGCAAACTCCTACTGAAGACGTGCAGATACGTTTCTCCAGGGTAAAGCCTATCCCTAGCACTTGGACCATCCTAAAGCAGAAATTCTATAAATATATGTATTCATAGAATGAGGTTATATATATTATATATTATTATATATAATATATAATATAATCATATAAATATGATTATAAATATAATATAAAATGTCATAGAATGAGGTTATAAATTATATTATATAATATAATCATATATAATATTATATAATATAATTTATAACCTCATTCTATGACATTTTCAGTCATTATAAGACATAGAGGGCAGAATCCTCAGAGCCATTGTAAGCATTAAGTTGTCCATCTTAGTTTTTTCTGCTGAAGATACTAAATAGTTGTACAAGATGTAATAGTTTCTCACATGGCTTGGGGGTGTTGGCTCAACAACAGCTATCTTGGGAAGCATCAGGCTTGGCTTAACCCTGGAAGCAGAGTGTTTTACAGCATGGTCACTACGAGATTTTCTGTAGATTAGGCAGAGCATCAAAGCCTGCACCTTCCTCTTGCCTTTATCAGATTTTGTTGGAAAATATTTGGTTTCCAAAAGATTCCAAGCTCTGGGCTGTGCAGGAAAAACCTCTTGTGTGCAACTAAAATTGTCGCATTAAATACTTACGTTCAGTTCCTTATTTTGTCCCACTCTTAAAACGTGCTCAGTCACAACGAATGTCTCAGTATGGTGGTGTTTATTGCATAAGGGTTGTCTTCCTAACTTCAAGTTCACTTACCTCCAGGTGAACGCTTCATTCTCCCTAATAGTGGTGCTAACTGCTATTTCCCCAGGAGAAACCCACCGACTTCTGATCTCTATCTAAGTCAAAGTAGAACTTCCCTTTTGGGACACTAATGGCATGTCCTGAGTCTGCCAGCCACGAGAAAGGATAAGTAGAAATCAGCCATGGAGAGTCACCAAAAGGGATGTCCAAACGAACCTGATGGAATTAGGATTCTCCTGGGAATGGAGGCTTATGCTAAAGATGTCTCGTCAGCCAAAAGAGATTCTGAATGGAGCAAAGTCTCCAGGCATATGGAGGAACTCCCAACCATAGCCCAAGATTGACTGACAGTCCAGCAAGTGAAGTGCTCTTGTGTGGGCCAATGAATACCATACCTGTGCCCCGGCTGTTCCAGGGTATGAGTTACTCTCTCTGCAAGGTTGTTGCTCACCTGCCATAAGGTAGAAGGGTTGGCTCTTATAGGGGCAGGAGGTAAAGAAGAAGGGCCTTCTGTAGTCTTCCGTCCATGATCAAATTCCCTTCCCTTTAAAGTTGAGAATATTCTACGGAATGTGTATTTTACATCTTGTTTGTTCTCTTATCTGTTGATGGAAACCAGTTGTTTCTATCTCGTGACTATTGTGACTAACACTGCTAGGACCAAGGGGAATACAGCTATGTCCTCAAGACCCCACTTTCAATTATTTGGGATATGTAGCCAGAAGTAGAATTGATGAGTCATTTTATAGGACTCCCATAGTGTTTCTCCCTTTCCAGTTAGCTCCTCCCTTCCTTTCAGGGGACAAGTCTATAATCTTCGTTGTTTATAGGGTTAGTCTCTGGCCCACCAGCCCCTGAGCTCAAGAATGGAGTTTTTGACTACCCAAAATGATGCTTAGCATATTAAGCATATGAACTTAGTCAGTGGGTGCCATCTGATGACGCCTTGGTGATCACTTTTGCCCTCACAGGCTAAGGATGGCGCATGGACCGATTCCAGTTTCATTCTGGTCCCAGTGTTGCATTCACAGTCAGGCATCTTTGAGCTCCACCTTCGGCTTCCGTGACTTGTTCCATTTCAACAGCCGCTCATCCTTTCCCTGAATGTATGTGTGTGGTTTCTGCCTGGTTGGTTTGGGTTATCCATGCCCTTATTAGTCATGCGTGGGCGTCTACGCCTCCATTATCTTCTGAACTTCTCAAGGACAGAGTCTCCAACACACTCTTTGTGTCTTCTCAGAGCACCACACACCGACACCGTATTCATAAGCTCCTCCCGTCTGGGGTGTGCCAGCACGGGGAAGGGCAGGCTCACACCTTCTCCTTTATGTTCTACCAGGAACTCAAACACTCACTTGCCCATCTTTTCTCCACGAACCAGCTTGTTTCCCCAAATTCCTTAAGTGGTGGCTATTTGTTAGACTTTATGCTTAGAGGAGAGGTAGATGCCTTTCTTAGTGACGTTATGCTAATGGTCAAGAACACTTTGCTTTCAAAGGATTTACTGGTTTGCTTAAAAAAAAAATCATAGCAAGCTATTACAATACCGCATCAGAAGTGGAAGAGTGTAAATATATATGTATAGCCATGAGTTGTCCACAGTGGGAGGGGGCAGGATGGCTAAGAGAGACTGGGGTTGGAGATACGCCATCAAGAGAGCGAAACAGCAAGATTCTCCGATGTCCTCCCACTGAGAGCCTCGCCGAGACCTTAGTGTCTTCACACTTCTTCTATTTGTCTTCCCCCCAAAATGTAAGGCTTGACGCCTGGTGATTATTTTCACATGGTGTTTCAGCTGTGCCCTTCGTGCTGCCCGCATTATTGCCCTCCTGTAATTGACAGCTGGCCCAAGGGCTTTCTGTGCCAGCTTGCCACACTGGGAATGAATGTATAGGGCAGTAGTATTTTGAAGATTCTAATGACTTGTTGGGACCAAGAGACGATTGTTTAATCTGTTAGTGATGTCTGTTGTGGCTATAAGAGTGTGGAGTTGTGGTCCTGATGCTGAAATTCTGCTATTTCAGACCAAGGTAAGCGCTTTAGTCTTGTTCTTCCATTTTTTTTTTCATCAAATGTGTCCTATCCACTGAGCCAAAGCAGACAGTGTAGCTAGGTGGCCTCTCTGTCTACACTGCAAGGTCCTAGCATGACCCCAACACTCACTGTGGGAGCCTCTAATTCCTTTCATCTTCGGGCTCATTCCTATTTAGGAGCTGAGTGTGTCCAGATTAAGATGGGAAGTCTATCGGGCATCTCAGTCCCTCCAGAGGTGGGGCCTGGACTTTATCTTAGCTACCCACAGACTTGCCATCTGCTCTGCCTCCTGTGAGCCCTGGGTATCAGCTGACTTCCCGGGTTGCATCACCTCTTATCTTTGGTCTGCTTCTCCTCTCCACTTGCTCCCACAGACTGGCCCATGAATGGCCCGAGGCACTGCCTCGGATAACCTGTCTGCACCTACATTTATACTTTGAACAGAACTTGTGTATTTCTGGTCCCGGGAATGTAAGACTTACCAGGCCCCTCACTCCTGCTTCAGAATGGGTTCTGTCCACAAATGAGCAGATTGCCCAGAATGGCACTGGAGATCATGGTATACCTCTATTAGTAGGCAAGGATCAAAATAATTGCCTGCCTAGTACTAGAATGTTCTACTGTCTGCATGAGGCAGTCACATTGTCTGGACTTTGTGTGTAGAACCATTTAACTCAGCCTGGAGAAGGCAATCAGTTCCTTACTTCTCTGACTTGGATTCTTTTCCCACAAGGCCCAGAATATCCTAAGCTTGAGCTGGGCAATGCTAAAAGACCACTTGCTATGTGCCAGGACCCTGCAGTAAGTGTTTGAATGTGTCACCTCTCCCAGGGTCCATGAGAACAGGTACTGTTATTAAGCTCATGTTACCCTGGAGGAAATTCAAGCTAAAATATTTTGCTTTAGAGTCACCTGCACACTACAAGGCACTTGGATCTGAACTAACATTTGCCAAGTCTAATCTGTCACTATTCTAGAGATTGTCATCAGTGCTCCGGAGACTGAGGAGTTACAGAGCATGGTAAAATGCTAGCCATGGTTCTATTTGCAAACGATGGATTTCTTTCTCTTGTTTGTTTTATATTTTTGTTAATTTATGTTTATGCTGGCCAAGTCTCCAAAATCAGAAGATGTCACATAGAAATTTGTGTTTGTAGCATGTTTATATAAAACTGGAACATCTGACAACCCGGTTTCCATATCTTACAAGGCCAAAATCAAATGCGCCTCGAGACGTCTGCCCTTTGCATGGGTGTGAAGCCTCCAGGCTGCCTGTCTTCGCTGCTCCGCGTTGCATCAGTTCCCAGATGTTACCATCGATCAGAACCATCTGGAGGAGGCTGGGTTCTTGCCAGAGTCTCTGATTCAGTAGGTCTGAGAAGGGCCTGAGAATCTGCTTTGCTGCCACACCAGTGTCAGCTGCCATTGCTTACACTATTAGAGCTGTCGCCACTTTTACACTTGGTTCATCTACGCACCTCTTTCCCATTCGTGTTGATTGTGGGTGTGTTACGCTATTTTATTCCAATCCCAAGCAGTTCTATGTCCTTCCATCTCTGCTGAAATGAATCTTAAAGGCAACTCAGTTGGTTTATCATTTCCCCTTTCTCTTTCAAATATTTTTAAAAGCACAGCATAACTGCTTTATTCAATTTGGAAAAGGCAGTAAAAAATGTGATTTAAAAAAAAAAGGCACCGAAGTAGACACATTAGAGTGGCTTCTCCCCCTGAGCTGTCAGAGGGCCTTTTGTATACACGGTAACTAAGAGCTTCTGCTAGTGGTGATCCTCGGCGGTAGATTGCTTACCTGGAGCCCCATAATTTAACTTCCAACCACCCTGCCATTCTGTTCTTTGGGGAACATCTGTTGCAGAGTCCGAAGAAGCAGTCTTCTCTGGTTATAGAAAAGACAGTCTGTCTCAGGAGAAACCGACTTGGCCAGTTATTCAGGAAACAATGCACCAAGTCAAAAAGTGCACGCCAGGTATCGGCTCCACCCAGAATGCCCTGCTGTAGTCCAGAAGGTCCATCTCAGTTGTCATGGAGTCAAAGTGCCCTTCCTGACGAGCCAAGGCAGAAATATTGCTTTTGCCTCTCAGAACTCACAGAACAGCCACCTCCACAGGAGTCGCCCATATTTCTTGGGAATATAAAATGATAATGTTGTTCCCATGTCTTCTATAAGAAATTATCAGTTCTTTGGGGACATAAGGTGAGACCTATACAGCCCTGCTGCTTGCAGAGTGCCCAGTATTAGTGCCTTGCTTTTGGGGACCACTTAGAACAGACTCAATGCTTGGGTGGATTGTAAGGCTGACTCACCAAGTTGTAGACAAGGCAAAGAGCAGAGAAGACATTTAGGGACATGAGATGACTTGAGTTCTCAGTGGCTAAGAGCCTGTTGTGTGCCCACAACTCAGGTGCTGCTGAAAGAGTTGTGTAGCATAACAATCTGCATGAGAAAGCTCTCAAGAAACACACGCAGGACAACAAAGTGAGAGCCCTTTAAATTATGAATGCTAATAATTATCAGGTAAATAAGTACATGTTAGAAAGGGGCCATGTGTAATCGGAGTGGGTTAGGTTCCATGGACAGGACAGCTGAGAGGACAGCTATGTGACAGACAGCTGGATGAGGTGTTTGGCTGGGGTGAAGTTCCAGTCTCCTGCTGCCAAGGTCAGGAGGATTCTTCCTCGCCTCCTTCTACTACCGGTATTTTCAATAGTTGGAAACGCGTTGCTATTCTGTCAGAATCAACATGTAGTCATGTTTCGTAACTATTGTAGATGGACCTGATAAGAGTGTTCACTCAACGGTTAATAGGCATATCAGTTGATGTGTTAGTTTGTTCTTAGAATCTCCTTGTCTTTTATTGTCAGAGTTGAGTCTTCTTCAACTTTTAGATCTATCAGATTTCCACATGCATGTATAATTAAGTGTTCCATTGCATGACATTATTACATATATATGTATGTCTTTATCAGTAATATTTCTTTCTCTAAAGTATGCTGAATTAGATATGAGTGCACTCTCCAGTGTATTTGACATTTTTAAATAACTTGTCATTGCTTCATTTTCATTCGATATTTTTTGTCTTTATAAATAAAATGTGTCTGTTGTGAGAATAATTTAATTGCCTCTTTATCTAGATTCATGGTCAGTTAATTGGAGTGGCGACTCATATAACTTAATGTGACTGTTAATATAATTTTATTAAGATTTCCCCCTTGCTGCTTAAAGACTCTGTGTCTGTGTGTCTGTCTCTTCCTGCCTCTATTTCGTCCTTTGTCTTTTTTCTATTTGTCTTATTTAATCTGCATCATTGTTCTTTTTTAATTATTTTTATTTTTCTGTTTTGTTCTGTTTTATTTTGTAGTTGCTCGTTATTTTAGCCCCTTTGCTGTCTTTTTCCTTTTGAAATCATCACTCTAGAGATCACAAGGGTTCTCAAACCATTTCAGAATAAAATTAATTAGCACCTTTCCCACTTCCTAGACAGCATACAGACTTTCCAACACAAGGTCCCTGTCATCCCATTTATCTTCTGTGGTAATTTTCTCATTAACTTTAAGTATACCATTTGAATCACCCAAGACACAAGGTTGGCTCATTTTCTCAGGCCATGTTCATTTGGATTTATTTACCTGCGTTATTACTGTTCAGAGTCATCTTCACTCCTTCTTATATTCCCAGCCATCATCTGGAATCGTTTGCTCTGCCTGGAGAAATCCCTTCCACACATCTTTTGCTATGTGCATTCTAGTGATTAAACTTCTTGGTTGTTGTCCTAACCATCTTCATATCATTGTACCTTGTTTTACTCTTTTTAAAGAAAAATGTATTTTTATCATGCTCTTCCCCACCCCTCAACTCCTTCTTGATTCTCCTTTATCTTAAATTTTCAAGAATATTTTGGCTAGATATAGAATTTTTAGATTAACAGTTATTTCTTTTAATATAGTAAAAGGTATCACTAAACTCTGTTTTATGTTGTTTCTGCGTATACACACATACATACACATTGCTAACATATATTAAGTTCCTTTGAAGATAAGCATCATTTTTCTTTCCTGCTGTTTCAAAGGTTCTGTCTGTCTGTCTGTCTGTCTCTCTGTGTGTGCATATGTCTCTCCTTCCTGTGCTCTTTCTCATCTTGTACTTTTGTTACAATATATTTACCAACAATTTTCTTTTTCTAATTTTTAAAAGATTTGTGGGTTTTTTATTTATGTGTGCATGTGTATGTACATGTGTGTGTGTGTGTGCCTTGTGTGTGCCCATACCTGCAGAAAGGCCAGAAGAGGATGGACATCAGGTCCCCTGGATTTGGAGTTACAGATGTGAGCCTCAGGATATGAGTCCTAGGCACCAAATTCCAGTTCTCTGGAAGGGCAGGATGCTTTCTCAATAACCGCACCATTTCCCCAGCCTTTCTACATCCTTTGGTTTGTAGAAAGTCCACATTGATGGACTTTCTACATTTATAATTTGATATCTTTCAAGAATGTTGGAGAATTTCTAGTAAAAATATTTTCTCAGATATTCCTTCTGCCTCGTTGTCTCATTTCTTCCCATTTTTATCACACCTATACTATACCTTTTAATTGTGCTCTGTGTGTCTCCTTTGTTTTTTTTCTATATTTTTAATCTTCTAAAATTCTTCTGTGTATCAACTGATGCCACTTCTACTGCATTTTCTTCCAGTTCACCTGCATTGCCCTCTGCTATGCCTCTTCTCTGTTAACAAGCAGCTATTAAATACCATTTTCATTATCATCTTTTATAGCTGGGTAACTCCATAGGTTCTAGTTTTCCAGGAGCAATCTCCATCCTTTCATCCAGGTTCTTAAATGTTTTGGAATGCATGTTTTAGCAACGGTTCTTGATGACTCCAAGAACTGAGTCACGACCAAGCCTATATCTCTATTCTGCCTTCAAGCATTTCCCTCCCTTTTGTCGCGTGTCTAGTGAGTTTTTCCTGGTGTGTCTGTTTCCTAGATTTATGGAGATTAAAAATGAAAAGTTTGGGCGGGATAGATGATGTTAGAATTTTCCACGGAGAATTATTTCTCCTCTAACAGCTACAGATAATCTAGGAAGATCATACTGTTGAAAGGCTGGCTGGAGGGCTCTGTGTAACTCAGGGTTCAGGAAGGATCTCTCCTGAGTATACAGAATTAGGAAGGTTGAGAGCCACTGAGAGATGAAAAGATTTTCAGGGAGAAGTAGTGAGAAAACAGTTACTTTTAAATGTGGTGTATGTCCATCAAAATTGTCAGTTTTGAACTATGGGCATTCAGAATGATCTTCTTGCCTTCATGCAAATGAATGAGAACGCCAGCTCAACGGAGACCTTTCTGATAATAAAATCCTGTTAATACTATTGCTTTGTAGAGTTTTGATCCATTCCACCTAGCACTATAAAACATGTCAAAACACAGTTACCTTGAGGTGGGTGTTCAGCAATAGACAATAACAGCAGGGAATGAATTTGGGATTATACATTCATTTCTTTTACAAAAACTTTGCAAAACTCTTGTCAAGTTTTGATGTTTCTTTATATCTCAAACAGTTGGCATTAGGGCCATTATTTTCAAATCCTTTATATATCTTTATGATAGTTAAAATTCTATGGCTACAGGACACCAAAATATCAAATAATCCAATTAAAAATGGAATACAGATCTAAACAGAGAATTCTCAACAGACGAATCTCAAATGGTTGAAAGACTCTTAAGGAAATGCTCAACTTCCTTAGCCATCAGAGAAATGCAAATCAAAACAACTCTGAGATTCTATCTTACACCTGTAAGAATGGTTAAGATCAAAAACACTGATGACAGCTTATGCTGGAGAGGATGTGGGGTAAGGGGAACACTCCTCCATTGCTGGTGGGAATACAAACTTTAACAGCCACTTTGGAAATCAGTATGGCAGTTTCTCAGAAAATTAGGAATCAAGGCCCAGCAATACCACTTTTAGGTATATATCCAAAGGATACACACTCACCCCACAAGTACATTTGCTCAACTATGTTCATAACAGCATTGTTTGTCATAGCCAGGACCTGAAAACAACCTGGATGCCTCTCAACCTAAGAGTGGATAAGGAAAATGTGCTTTATTTACACAATGGAATACCACTCAGTAGTAAAACGTAATGATATCTTGAAATTTCCAAGCAAATGGAAGGAACTGGAAAAAACTATCCTGAGTGAGGTAACCCAGACCAGAAAGACAAATACAATATGTACTCATGCATAAGAGAATATTTGACATAAAGCAAAGGATAACCAGCCTACAGTCCACAACCCTAGAGAACCTAGACAACAAAAAGGACCCTAAGAGAGAGACATACATGGATCCATTTGGGAAGGAGAAAAAGACAAGTTCTCCTGAGTAAATTGAGAGCATGGAGGTGGGGGGGGAAGAGAAGAAATACAGGGGAAGAAGGAAGGAGAGTGGTAAAAATGTATAGCTCAATAAAAACAATAAAATAAACCCTGCAGGGTTTGTTCCCCATTGATTGCTGTGGTCTTTCCTCCAGGCTTCATGGACAGCACTGGGACAAGGGAGCCCCATCTCAGGGCTTTAAAAAGCAGTGGAATTTGGGAGTGGGTTTGGCAGCTCCTTGGTACTCGGAGTAGGAGGGGGATAGATGAACAGAAGAAGAGCAGGGGGAGTTTGGGTGGGTGGTGCAGCCAGCCACAAGGAACAGGTGGGACTGGGGGAAGAAACTGGCCAGGGCAAATTTTCCCATGGTGGGAGTGGCCAAGAAACCTGAGGACACAAATGTCTAATATTAAGTTGTGTGCTGTTGTCCGTGCTGGAATGAGAACCACATGCAGTTTGTATGAGTGTTCGTCTAAGTACCATGAACAAGCTACACATGAAACACTGCTAGTTCTGGTGTTAGCACTTATTCTCTCCCTTCAGCTGAACTGGTGGAAACCCCAGGCACGTTGTGGCTTCCGAGGTTCTCAGCCCTGGTCTGGCCTGCTTCCTGTTCTCTCATCCTCCTTGTCTAACCGCTTCTGTCACATCCCAATTGTATTCTTTATGGCCACGTGGAAGGTCCCTACTCAAAGATTTTTTTTTTAATTTTTTATTGAGAAAAAGAAAAAAAAAGTTTCCGCCTCCTCCCAGCCTCCCATTTCCCTCCCCCTCCCCCCACTCCTCTCCCCCTCCCTTTCCAGTCTGAAGAGCAGTCAGGGTTCCCTGCCCTGTGGAAAGTCCAAGGCCCTCCCCACTCCGTCCATGTCTAGGAAGGTGAACATCCAAACTGGCTAGACTCCCACAAAGCCAGAACATGAAGTAGGATCAAAACCCCGTGTCATTGTCCTTGGCTTTTCATCGGCCCTCATTGTTCGCCATGTTCAGAGAGTCCGGTTTTATCCCATGCTTTTTCAGTCACAGTCCAGCTGGCCTTGGTGAGCTCCCAATAGATCAGCCCCACTGTCTCAGTGGGTGGGTGCACCCCTCGTGGTCCTGACATCCTTGCTCATGTTCTCCCTCCTTCTGCTCCTCATTGGGACCTTGGGAGCTCAGTCTGGTGCTCCAGTGTGGGTCTCTGTCTCTATCTCCATCTATCACCAGATGAAGGTTCTATGGTGAGTTACAGAGAATGCCATCTTTGGTCTGCTGGTGCTCAGACTCCAGAACTTGCCATA
Source organism: Neodon shergylaensis (assembly GCA_025134845.1). Taxonomy (NCBI): domain Eukaryota; kingdom Metazoa; phylum Chordata; class Mammalia; order Rodentia; family Cricetidae; genus Neodon; species Neodon shergylaensis. The sequence goes on from JABTXL010009415.1 coordinate 4,761,923, forward strand.
TTTTGATGGATGTGTGTTATTCTTTCGTTCATCTATCTTCCTAGTGTTCATGCTTTACCAAAAGATGAATTATATCGTAGGCTTCGGGCTGGAGAGAACAGCCTCCAACTTTAGGAGCTAATGACTGTGGTACAGCACAATCAAGTATTCCTATAGCTGCAATCTTCGGTGCAAATCCTATGAGGACATTTTAATCCCAAGTAATTCTTCAATTGGCGACTATAAGCTAGACTCCTTTCCTTTCCTGTCTGGCCCTTTCTATTCCTGGTTGTGTTTATACTGAAGTCGCTACAGATGTGGTCGCTGCTGAGCCTTAGCGCATCTTTTGTCTGAAAGCTTGCAGCTGCTGCTTGGATCCCAGAAAGGAGGATCCTGGGATGGGTCAGCGATGAAGGCCTTCAGATAGATGCTAGGAAGGATACCCGGAAAAGATGGCGGCATCTTTTGATTTTTTTTTTCTATTTTCCTCTGTTGTGAATTCTTACTATCACACGCCACTGCCTCAGCTTTGTTTTCGAAAAGGAGTGTTTTGTTTAACGACTCTGAAAGTGTCCCTGTCAGCTGAACCTTTGGGTTGAAGGGGAGTTTAGTACACGGCATCATCGTTCTATCCAACCAGACTGGGTTCTCTGTTTTAGGGGTCCACTTCTCAGGGTTTGGGTTGTAATTTCAGCTGGATTCTGCGTTATTTCTTTTTAACGATTTTATTATCTACCCCCCCCCCCGAGGACAGGTCGGCAAGCTGCCCTGCTTTACGGCTTTCCCCCTAAATAGAGTTCAGATACATCCCCGGGCCCCCAAACTTCAAACTGGACTAAATGTCATGGAACTCGTAGTGCTCTTCAGAAAGATCGATTGTTGTATGCAGGGGAGTTTCCCCTGAGAGCTTCATTTGAATGAGGTCTGAATATTAATTTTCTCAGGGTGAAATAGTAGCAGCCTCAACAGCCTTAGCACACTGCCTTGGCAGGAGTCTGTACCCAACACTTTTGACCTGTTACTCCTGTGAGACTTTTCTATAATAGAAGCTGTCACTATGAGGCCAGAGGAGCGTCTGTAACCAGCTCCTGTTTGGAGAGGCCACATATCACTTAGCATCAAATTCACTTTCTAATTTTTCAGTATAATTTTTAGATGTCATGTTACCTCTGTGCAGATTTTCTAACTTGATGCTAAGAACACTTTCAACATGCTGCTAACGAAGAATCAAGAAATATGTTATATATGATTGATAAACGGTCATCCTCCGCTAACAGGTAACCATCTGCTCACTATACAATCAACACCAGGCTGGGAACTGGGGCCAGAACCAACTGCAGCACCTCCAGGGCAGAGCACCAAGTGAGAAGTCAGGCCTCTTTATTTATTTATTTATTTATTTATTTATTTATTTATTTATTTATTAAAGACTTCTGTCTCTTCCCCACCGCTGCCTCCCCTTTCCCTCCCCCTCCCCCAATCAAGTTCCCCTCCCTCATCAGCACAAAGAGCAAACAGGGTTCCCTGTCCTGTGGGAAGTCCAGGGACCACCCACCTCCCTCCAGGTCTAGTAAGGTGAGCATCCAAACTGCCTAGGCTCCCACAAAGCCAATACGTGCAGTAGGATCAAAACCCATTGCCATTGTTCTTGAGGTCTCAGTAGTCCTCATTGTCCACTATGTTCAGCGAGACCAGTTTTAACCCAGGCTTTTTCAGACCCAGGCCAGCTGGTCTTGGTGAGATCCCGATAGAACATCCCCATTGTCTCAGTGTGTGGGTGCACCCCTTGCGGTCCTGAGTTCCTTGCTCGTGCTCGCTCTCCTTCTGCTTCTGCTTTTGACCTTGAGGTTTCAGTCTGGTGCTCCAATGTGGGTCTCTGTCTCTGTCTCCTTTCATCGCCTGATGAAGGTTAATGTTCAGGAGGATGCCTATATGTTTTTCTTTGGGTTCTCCTTCTTATTTAGCTTCTCTAAGATCCCGAATTATAGGCTCAATGTCCTTTATTTATGGCTAGAAACCAAATATGAGTGAGTACATCCCATGTTCCTCTTTTTGGGTCTGGCTTACCTCACTCAGGATAGTGTTTTCTATTTCCATCCATTTGCCTGCAAACTTCAAGATTTTCTAACTTGATGCTAAGAACACTTTCAACATGCTGCTAACGAAGAATCAAGAAATATGTTATATATGATTGATAAACGGTCATCCTCCGCTAACAGGTAACCATCTGCTCACTATACAATCAACACCAGGCTGGGAACTGGGGCCAGAACCAACTGCAGCACCTCCAGGGCAGAGCACCAAGTGAGAAGTCAGGCCTCTTTAATAAACAGATTAAGAAATTCAAGCCAGGAACAGTAGAACATTAACAGAAGCGTTAGGCCATTCCAAATACAGGGCTTCCCTGGTTCCACGCCACTCTGGAGTTTCGTTTGTAAAGTCCCTGGCCATGCCGGAGGGAGCGTGAACTAGCCATCTGTCTGCGAGGCTTAGAGACCCTTCTAGCATCCATGTATGCGGAGTCATTGCAGCCACCATGGCTGGAGTTATGATTAAGTAAATCTAAGTGCTGGCAAACATGTTCCGAGTTCTGTGATCTTTCTGTCTTTTTAAGTTGTCCAAAGGCTACAGATGCAAAATTGTCCCCTCTCCTACAAAGCAAACTAGAGAGTTTCCCTTTCGGTCAATTGTCTACACAGAGTAGAAGCTATCAGAAAATCTTGCTTGCAAGCCTCCAGGGCATCTTTATCTCTTTTCCTCAATCACCTGACCTAGGAAAGCTATCTTGTCTCCAGAAACCCAGATCAGGCCTGAGCTGCTGTTCTTAGAGTTTAAGCAGGCCGGCTGCTTGAGCCCTGTGTTGGGTTATTGAGGGGGAAGAACCTCCCTCACTGTGTACCAATACAGCCCAATCACTATGGGCCAAGACATAGAAACTGAAAGGGCTTCTCCTGTGCCTACTCGGGCCTTTTCTCTGATGGGGACTGGACCGTGGGCTTCCTGGTCCTGCAGTCCCAAGGTTTGTCTGGAACTGATCTGTTGTATTCTCTGACTTGAGCTTCTGGACCTCTATGATCCTGCAAACCTACTTCTTTAGTGGATTTCCCATCATATGGCACATTGGTCTGTTTCTTTGGGCTACCTTGACTAACAGGATTGGTGACAATGAATAATAATAGGAAGGTAGACAAGTGACATGTGCGGCCCAGTCTGTGGTAGTCAGGATTCAACCCAGAATTCGTTATAGGGAAAGCAGAGATATTGGTATGAGTATCTCTAAAGGTCCTAGGAATGGGCTTCATTATAAACCTGAGCTCCTACCTATCACATGCTTGCTTTGAAGCCCTGTTGTGCCCTCTCCCACCCACGATACCCGTTTTCATGAGGTTTGCTGAGAGTCTGGAAGGCGAAGCAGCCAGGATGGAAGCCCATATTTGGGCCTCTAATTCCTGGACTCCACACCTCCACACGGTTCTCAGCTTTTGCTGGAGGAGGATCAAGGCTGGCAGGGTCAAGACCTTCCTACTGTGCCTGGGGCCTCGGTTCAGAACCCAACAGAACCCATTCTGTTTTGTTTTCCCAGTGCAGAACATATTCCGGTTTCTCTGTCTTGGCAGAAGCCTAGCAGCTCTCGGTATAAGAAGAGATGAGGCCCGGTGGCAGAGTCTGCTGAGGGGTTGCTGAAGGACTTCTCCCAGAGCTGGAGAGATGCCATGGCAGAGGGTGCTAGGTGGCATTCCTTAGATGCCCTCTAGGCAGCTGAGGCCATGTTAGAGACACTGACATGCCAGACTACAGGTAGCTGAGGAACTCATGCCAAAGTCAGGAGACCCAAAATGGATTCACTTCAGTTCAGCATAGCTAGTGTTGTTTTTCGTTTGTTTGTTCTTTAATGGGTTTTATTACTTTTTTTGTTTCAGAAAAGACCCACGCTGGTCTTGAACTTAGGATGCTACTTCTTCCAACTTTCAAGTGCTAGAATTGTAGGTGCATACCACCATACGTGATAACTGCTTGTTTCCTTGTCTTATACATAGCTTATTATGAATGATAGAGTATGGAGAATATCAAAATCTTTTTAGTCCTTAAAATCCCTGACCAGAACGCCCAGTGGCTCTCTGAGCTGTTTCACCATCCAACTCACACAGCACCCTGAGAAGGTGAGAAGGTGGAGAGTCATTCTGCCGAACACTCGAGATGCCTTTTAGGAAAGGTGAGAGTCTTGTTGATTCTTCTGTGGTGATGGGTGATCATACCTCTCAGGTATCGAGATCAGCGATCAGGGGCTGAAATCCACAGGAACTTGGACTGACACAGCAAGGCCCTAAGCTGTGGCAGGAAAGAGCACAAACCGCCCCCATGCTACAGCTGGTGCCCTGGGTATTTCCAGTCCATTCAATCCTCTAGTTTTTCTTAATTCCTAGACTTAACCTGAGCTTTCTTCCTTTGTTGCGAGCCTACCAGGAAGGTGGATCAGATTCTACATTGGCCTGCATTTCCTCCCACACACTGCAGCCCTTCCATATGGGCCACGGCACACGCTGATAGTTTCTTTACGGAGGACACAGAGAACTCCCCTACATGACAAAGGCATGCTGAACAGATATACCCTGCACTAATGAATCCATTAAGAACTAGATACTCTTCTACCTACATTTACCAACAGGGAAGTCTATGACCATAAAGCTTTAAAAGACCTGCCAGAATCATGCTGCAATTGGTAATACTAGAGCCCCATGTAGCTCACTCTGGCCCTGCCTTGAAGATTCTGTTACTTTAAAACATGTTTTCATCTTTGTTTTTATCAATTATTTTTATAACCCCATGGCGGATGAATTATTAATCCCATTCTACAGATAAGGACACTGAGATTCACAAATTGAAGGCTCGGACTTTTTTTTTTTCCTTTTTTTCTTTTTTTGCAAGGTACATTTTAATGAGTGCTCCTCTGTAGAACATCTTGCAGAGACATGGAGGTTGGCTCATGAATATGGAGGAAGACAATGTGAGAAACCAGTTCAGAGGAATAGTTCCTCCTTCCTCACCTCCACCCCCAGCAGCAAGGGGGAATAAACCTACTCATCTGTTGGGAAGTGCTGTTTTAAGTGAAGTGAGACAGGTTAGACCCCTGGGAGCAGAGAATTCTCTGGTGGATTTCACGGAATTAATGAAGAGGTATTTAAATGGGGGCAAGTGGGAGGGAGAGAGAGAAAGTAGCCCTCATTCCTGTGACCTTCAGTCCTATACCTTGCCTCCCTGAAAACCCACATACACATTCTTTAATTGAATTGAATCCAGTTCTTTGGAACGCATGTTTCTCTTGAGCAAACTAATGCTAATTCGCAAGTGAAACACTGCTTTCCAACACATCCAGGCTTCTGCAAGACATAAAGTCCTTCCGACTCCTATAATTACCCTCCTATTATTGCTACACACCAATTTAGTGTCCAGATTGAAAAATGTAACAAATGCTTACCAGAAACCCATTCACTTGTCAACTCCAAGAGCGAGTCTGGGACGAGAAGCAATATTCTCTGGGTTGAGGGATGTCATTTTACCGCCTAGCGTTGACGGTACTTCATCAATTGAAAATCAATAAACTTCAATCAGTGCCCTAGAACCCATGGCCTTAACCTTTGGATGGCAAAAGGGACCCTTTCTCTCCTCGGCAGCTGTAAGTCTAGTACGGTTTTGCCTTTTCCATACAATCAGCCAAGCTCAAACTGTTTCCTGATGGAGGAAAATTGCTCTGCAGCCCCCGGAAAATGATTGGAAATTGTTTTCCAGTTTCTAACAATGGCCACGGGAAATGAACTCAACTGGGGGGGGGGGAGGATGAGGGCTCAGGCTCTCAGCATCTCTGCAGACTTTGCTGCTCTTTTCTTCTTCTTACTTCATGACTTTTCTTTTCCCTGTGTGTATTGTGGTAACAAGGTTATGGAGGCTACCATCTCCTCCTCCCAGGGGTAGGATAACCCATGTAGGAATCAGCTTCAACAAAGACTGCCTTGTAGGCACCAAAGACTGCTCTAATTCCTGGTGTGCTAGACTTCATGATCTTATTAAATTTACTCAAGCTTAAGTGGGGTTCTCCTTGTACTATCTAACTCTAGTCTACTACCCTTGGAATAGTCAGTGCTTCCCTGTGTCCATTTCTATCACAGATGACCACAATGGGTTCTCATGTTAGTGAGTGGAAGCCAAAGAAGTCGAACCAAAGGATAAGGGAGATAAGGGAGTGAAGAAAGATGCATTTCTATAGCAGGTAAGGCAGGCAACACTGGTATTATTATTAGTAGTACAGTGCCTACCCAGAACAAAGGAAGCATGGGGATTTTTTTTCATAAGGGAGCCTCTATGTGTTCATTGGAAAGTGCTTTAGGATGGACACATTCCTGAGCATGCTTAGTTTAACTAATACATTCCCAAGCACGCTTAGTTTGAATGGAATAAAAGATAGTGGGCACAATTCTGGATGCGAGCACCATAAAAGTTATGGAGCACGTGTTCAAAATGTTAAACAATAAATCCGAATGCTTTTGTACGGTACGCTCAGCCACGCCCCCAAAGAAGTTTTAGCTGAAATGTAAAAGGAAAGCCTCTTTGAGGTGGGTTAATATAGAAATGTGCCCCTAACAATGCATGCTTCACTTTGTGGCTAGGGATGTTTGTTTTTGCTAAGTTCCCCCAGGTACACTCTCATGAGAAGAATTCTTTACTATTTCTCAGAATAAGTTTTCATCATATTCACATGTTCTGTGCCATTTCAATAGGAACTTTGTCGGCGGGGAGGGGAACAGCTAATGTGCAGGCTCAAATCTCCATTTTAGAGCGGAAGTCTTGACGTCCTTTCCAAAAACAATTGCTAACACAATTTATAGTCCTGTTTATGGTGTAAGAGTTAAAAAGCCCGTGAAAGTGTTCAGCGCTGTAGGAAATGAATAGTTTATTAAACTGGGGACTGCGCGCTAATCCTGGCTTCAGAACGATTAACTAATGAATCCATCATAGAGAGGGAAGCTGGCCTGGCAGAGATTAACTCTTAAACTATTCTTATTGGGGGGCATTGTTTACCTTGAATTGGCGAGAACTTCCAGAATTGTTAAAGGGCATTGTGTGTGTGCCTGTTTTTAAATTAAAATAGAAATAAACGGCCTTTTATGCATGGCTGTAGTCACAGCCCTTGCTTTTTAACCCACGTTGGTTGTTTTAATACTTAAAAGCACAGCAGTTCCAATGAGTGTTTCTCAGAGTACTTCATTCGACTGACAGGGTGTGACTGGTAGTGGGTACCAGGAACCCATATGATAACATAAGGTCAAAGAGGCAATTTATTATAAGGCTCTCTGTGTGTGTGTGTGTGCAGAATTTGCAAATACAAGTGCCAGTATTGGAGGAGATAATGTATTCATCTGCTAACTGCGGAAAGCTACATCTAAGGAACCTCCACTTGACTCAAGTTAGAGTCCAGAGGGAAGAAGGCCTCCCATGTCAGTTTGATGTCCTTTAGTGTCTTGTAGTACCTGCTTAATTTTCACAAAATCACCTCATCTTTGCGCTGCTTCCATGGCCATAAGAGATGAACTACTGATTCATGAGATCATCCCCTCCTGTCCATCTTAGCCCATGTTCTTGGAATCTAAAGCAAACCCTCATATAAAACTTTATCAGAGCCCAGGATGTGACTTGGAATACAAAAGGAAACAGGACAGTGAGGGGCTGAGTCCATATGTGAGTTGGTCGAGTGCTATCCCACAAGTTTGAGGGCCTGGATTCAAACCTCATAACCCATGGAAACATATGTGGTGGCGTGCATCTGTATTATCAGGACTGGAGAGGAAGAGACAGGGGGATCCCTGGAGCATGCTAGTCAATCTGGTCACGTCAGTGAGCCATGGGACCCAGACAGAACAAAGAGGATCATGGCTTAAAGGATACCTACCTATACATGTTGAGAAAGAGAGAGAGAGAGAGAGAGAGAGAGAGAGAGAGAGAGAGAGAGA
>JABTXL010009415.1:4769914-4784152 GCA_025134845.1 Neodon shergylaensis
AGAGAGAGAGAGAGAGAGAGAGAGAGAGAGAGAGAGAGAGAGAGAGAGATTTGGGGGAGAGGGAGAGGAAGAAGTTAAGAAAGGAGAGAGGACATAGAACCTGGAGGCTTCAGAAGGTTGCATAAGCTGCTGTGTTGGGACTGTCTAGGAGGGTGTAGCAATAGAGAAGAGTTTATCTATCAGAACTTCCTGTCCCAAATCATCAGTCATTCCATGAGATCTAAACTCTCTCAGTGTCTGATTATATCCAAGAGCTCTCTAGCTAGCTGCTAGAAGCCAGAGACTGCACGGTAGCAGTAGGGCCAGCCTATAGGTGTTGTCTTAGGGTTGCTATTGCTATAATGAAACCATGGCCAAAGATATTTGGCGAGGAGAGGGTTTATTTGGCTCATCCACAATGTCGCCCATCATTGAAAGAAGCCAAGGCAGGAACTAAAACAGGACAGGAACTTAGAGGCAAGAGCTGGTGCGGAAGCCATGGAGTGGTTCCTGCTTATTGGCTTGCTCCTGGCTTGCTCAGCCTGCTTTCTTATAGAACCCAGGACCTCCAGCCCGGGGCTTAGGGATGCACCACCTACAATGTATTTGGCCCTGCCCCCTCAATCACTAATTAAGAAAATGCCTATAGGCCTGCTTACAGCCCCATTTTGTTGAGATTCCTGCCTTTCAGATGACTTTGGTGTGTGTCAAGATGACATAAAACTGTCCAGCACAGGTACAGTGATATCTTTGCTACATTCTCTGACTTTGGCAACAGCAATGGCAGCAGAAAAACGGATCTCTCATTTTGAAAACCACGTAGCTATTGCTGTAATCTTGTCGGTCCATAAACAAAGAGTATCATAGGTTGGTGTTAGCTCATAAACTGAGTCCATTTCTTCATCCTTATCTGAGATTTTGCTTCTTCCAGAAGCTTATCCCGAGGAGCAAGGAAGCCTTTTTTCTTGACTCATGTGTTCATTGTCCTGGTCTCTGAAAAATCCAGGAAGTAGTGGTGTGTTAAATTTACACTCTGATCATCTGTCTAACTCCAAGGACTTCTGGGATAGCTATGGCTATGAGAGTGAAGCCCATAACAGCTTTCAAAAGACGGGAGAAAATGTGATAGTAGTAGATAAATGTGATAGGGTTTTGGTTTTGGTTCTGGTTTTTGAGATAGGATCTTAGGCTATAGCTCTGGTTGTCCTGGAACTCACTCTGTAGACCAGGCTGTCCTCAAACTCAGAGATCCCCCTGCCTCTGCCTCCCAAGTGCTGGGATTAAAGGTGTAAGGCATCATGCCCGGCTGATGTGGTAATTTAATCCTAGCACCTGGGAGACTGGGGGAGGTGAAACCCTATGAATTTGAGGCCAAGCTAGGTTACATTTGGAAACGGGATTCAGAAAAGATGAAACTCTGTTTCCCCGCACATTTCTCCCACTGTAAAGATAAACGTTCTTTCATAGTCAGGGTACAAACTGTCTGTGGTCTGGAATAACATAGTAGTTTAATTGCTACAGATCAAGGAGACCAAATCTTTTCTCCGAACCTTACTCACTCGGCTCAATCCATGTCTCCTCCTAGACCAATCCAATTGCAGGTAGAGTGTGCGCTCACTTAGAATGCCTGGTAGAAGCTCACTCCCACAAAAGAACCACGGGTTGGGAAAAGGGTGATTATAAACTAAAATAATACAACATACTTTGAGGGGGCCCTTTTTATAAGTTTTAAAGATCAATGCATTCAACCACGCATGGCCTGCAACACAGCCTGAACATGTCTGACTCTGTTTAATATTCGCTGGTACTGACCCCATGTGATCAAGACCATTAGCTTGCAGCTTAGAATTGCCCCCTAGAGTGCTATTGCATCTTCTGTTTCCATTTTATGGATCATGGCAAACGCCCACCTATATATACCTGAAGGTATTTAACTTCAAATTCAGACTGTGCATGTCTCACCATTTCTTGAAACACAAGAAGAACCACTCTTAGTCTGAGTGGTCGATGCATTGTGAAAATCTAGGCACGTATCATAGAAATGCAGACAACCGGTGTTGGAGGCCAGGGCAGCAGGTGCGTTCATTAGTGCAGCAGATACACACCCAGTGCTGCTCAAACACATTCTGGACTCTGTCCTTTTCATGATGGAAAAGCAGTTGCTTATGCTACCATAAAAAGGACTACTGTTACGGCTGTCCTTTAAAGACACTAGGTGGAAGTCAAAAATAGTTCTGAGGACAAATCTATGAGCAGAACGTCCTTCGGTGTGCTAGCGGAGAGTACTGCAGTCTGTTTTGTCCCACTGGACCAGAAGACCACAGACTGGGAAATTTATGAAGGATTTTGTTTCTCTGGGAGATAGGAAATCAGAAGATCAAGGGCTTTCTTCTTACTGTGTCGTCTTATGATGCAAAGTGAGTGGTCAAGACAGCCTGAGGCCGGGGCAGGGAGTGGGCGTGTCACACTCATCCTTCCATAGGAACATCGTCATCCATTCATGAAGACAGAGCTCCCAGGATTTAATCACAGTTCAGAGTTTCTAACCCCCAGAGCTGCTGTCAAGGCAATCAAGTGTCCAACACATAAAGTTTGGAGGATTCACTCCAACAAGTCCAGGTAAATAAACTATACTCTATCTACACAACATAATATTTGGCAATAAAAAGAAGTGAGCTATAAAGATATAAAAACAGAAAAAAAATTTAATTGCATTCTGCCTACTGCGAAGGCTATCTGAAAACCACACATGCTATCTGCTTCTATCTTTGCCGTTCATAGTTTCTAGGGATTTGAGGGAAGAGAGAAATGAGTGAGCAGAATACAAAATTTTTAAGACAAGTTATTCCGTATCATGTGACAATGGAGACGTGACAATATGTATTTGTCAAGACCTAGATCTGCCCATCACAAAGGGCGGACCCATATAAACTATGAAATTTAATGGCTAGGTTTTCTATATTGACTCATTAATTATGACGAGCATATCATGCGCTAATGTAAGATGTAAATAACAAGGAAAATTTAGACTAAATGTCATACAGGAACTTTCTACTTTCTGCTCCAAATTTTTCGTAAGCATTAACCTTATAAAAACTGAAGTCGACTATAAGAAAGTGAGGAAGGCAGGAGAAGGAAAGGAAAAGGAAGAGGACTGGGAGCAGCCATTCTCAGCCAGGCATCATGGTCCATCACAGTTGCCTTTGTCTCAGGCCCAAAGCACTGGGGTCACCGAGACCATGCACCTCCCCCGAAACCACGGTTCAAAGGAAGTATATAAGTCTTTCCTCTTTTAATTTGTTTTTTTTCCTCAGGCATTTTGTCACAGCAAAGAAAAAATTGACTAACAACTGTATTCCCAGTTCAGTCATCCTTTCCGCGTCTCCACGGTTTGTGTGAGCTGGCCAGCAACAATGCACTCTGTAGAGGCCTCCATCCCCTCGGCTGCTGCTTGGTTGGTGGAAGTGATGGGTGGTGTGAAACTAACTAGACTCCAGAATTTCATCTCTTGATTATAGGTGGACTTGAAATGAAAACGGGCCCTCGGCAAGAATTACGCTGTCGGGAAGTCGATTGTGCTACCCTTTAAAGACCATACCGTGTTTCCCTTTGGTATTTGCCAACCTGATTTAATAGTAAAGGGAATCCAGGCCTCCAGAATATAAGCTCCTAGGTAATGATTATTCCACCCGCAGAGTCGATCCTCAAGAAAATGTCCATGATAGCCACGCAGTCTATGGTGATGATAGAGGAGAAAGCTATTCAGCCACTTTAATTTTAACAATCCAGTCACTTATAGAAGACCATTTTCGACCTTCATCTTCTCATAGATGTCAAAGGGATGAAGCTGGGATTTCTCTCCATCCCTCCCTACTGCTGCTCAAATTTAAGCTGGAGTTAGAGGTCAAAAGTCGAAGTTCACTTTTGTTTGGCATAGCCATGCCCCCAATCTCAGGTCACTGCTGCCGGCAACAGTCACATTAGGAAGGAGAACACACAAACCTGCTTCCTTACAATGTCACCATTGGGCTGAGTATGTCACTTTCTTTCAAAGGGCTGAGAATGCTGCTCGGCTTATAGTGTCTCTTCCAGGTCTTCCTGCAAGATAGGGAGGGAGCTAACATTTGGAAGACTTGCTCATCTGAACAAGAGCAAGGCCTTCTTTTTGCCGTTACCTGCAGAGAACGTGAAAGCATCAGAGGCCAGCTCAATGCCCGCCACCCCCTAGCCCCACCCTCGCCCCCAGCGATGCTTGCTGAGCTCTGGGAATGAACAAGAAAGCATCTCATAAACCGAATGAGGATAGGAAGACAATCGAGAAAATGAGAATAATGCCCTACAAATGAAACGCAACTGAAATGGGAAAAGCAATGAAATCCTCATTGTTTAGAAAGGAGAGGCAGCCTTCCATGGCGACGTCCCCACCCCTTCCAATTCGGGCTTCCAGGCTTACATCCTTTTACTTTTTCTTGCACCCTCCTTCACCTTTTCTGAACAAGAGTTGATACCACTTTAAGCACCCATCCGTAGGCGTGTGATTTAAATAAGGACATGACTTCTAAGATCTGTGATGACTCAGTAAGTCCAAACTGTATCCCATGTGTTCTCGCCCAGAGCCTGCTGGAAGTCCAGGGCACCTGGTAGGAAGTCAGGCATACAATGGAATGTCAGGCAAGCATCTCATGCCAAATTGTTTGAATGAGTGGCAGGACAGGGGGAGGAGCTGATATAAGAGAGCCTTTCTTTTCTCTGGCCCAGGAGAGTGGGAGCATAGTGTTAACACTCAGGCCACTCTAGCTTGTGGGACTTCAGCTGCTCCTTCTGAAGCTGTTGGTTGGTGGTAGCTTAGCTTGGTGATTACTAAGTTTCACCTCTCATGCACATCACTCTGGGTCCTGTTAAAACTTGAGCTCAGCATTGGGTGAGGCTAAGGATCCTGCAGCAGATGCTGCTGTTCGATGTTCGTTCCATCCTTTGAATCACAAGAGCCTGTCACTTTGTGTCTGCCATTAGCAGAAAAGAGAACAGAAAAGCATGATCCTGTTCCCCGCAGGAGCGGAGAAAGTGAAACTACCATGGATGGAGCCTCTGTGGTGCTCAGGATGAAGCCTCGCTGCCAGCATTTGGTCCAAGTATCTGCTGCAGAGGGTTTTAGCAGCTCCGCTAAGAAAGGGATCAAGTAGACCCTGAAATGTTCTAACCCCATTTCTAACACCATTGGTTGTTGGTATTGTTGAGGTATTTTTGACAGGCCCAACGCTGAGAAGAGCGCATGTCAAGAAGGACTAAGAGCTCAAGGCACACGACAGGAAACCCTGACACCAAACATGACCTGCCAAAAATAGAGGTGTGCTGATGCCACCGCTGCTGTTCCCCGAGTGGAAGAACCCACTGGAAACCACGCTGGTGACTAACCCATCACCGCAGTTGCCAAGAGCTCTCTGCAGTCAGTGCCTGGTGGTGAAATATACCCTGGAAGCTGTTCTTCAAAGAACTGAATTCAAGGCAGGATCCAGCTGAAACGCATTAACCATGGCTAGGTTACACAAAGAATTATGCTTTCCTCCTTGAACAAGAAACCCAGCCCTGGTGGTCAGAGGTCCTGACTCCTCGCAACACCATACCAGAATTAAAGGTTTTCCGTAGCCAGGTAGAGACCCTACTCTATGATTCCCCATTTATCTAAGCAAGTGGGGACTGATATTCTGAAATCTACACTCTATAAAGACAACAACGCCAGCCCTGTGTGCTGGGGGAGGGAAAGTGTTCTCTGTTAGAAGCAAATACTTGAAAATGTTTCTCAGCTGAGGGCCTCTCTCCTCTCCCTGGCACACCTGAGCTCCTCTCTGTGCGTCTCTTTCTCTGTCTCTCCTACTTATTTCCCCTGCTCCTCTTTCTTGCCCTCTCTTCTCTTGACTATTCATCCTAGCTCATATAGCTGTGTCTTCCAAGGCATAACTCCTGCTGATTGCAGAAAATGAGAGCAGATGAATAGGGATGGTTATTCATGCTGTCATGTCTTGTGAAATATTTGCTGTATAGGGAAGTATTCCCAATTCCAAAGATCCGGGCTGAAACTTACAATAGCAGAAAGAGTTCTTTGGGAAGATAAAGGGTGTCATATATGAGAAAATGATCAGTGTTGGCTAGCACCAGTCTCAGAACCTTTCCTATGGGTGTGACATTGTATTAGGGGTAAATTAGAAGCAAAAACTATGCCTCAAAATCTTTATCATCTGTTGTGGAATAGGACCTGTGCATTAGGCTTATTAGATAGTGGACTTTTCCATAACAGGAACTGTGTGGATGGAAGCTTTTCCTTCAGTCATTTGAGGGCACTATAGCTGAGTCTATGGAGTACACCAACAGCAAATGTATTAATGGGATAGAAGGTGTGTTAATATAATATGTGTATACGGTTGTCATAGGAGAGAAATGTGAAGACCTCAAGGCCCTATGATCTAGAAGCTCAAGTACCGTCTTAATAGGAGAGAAAGCAGGAAGGATATAGACAAACCAATAGTAAATTAAGTGATCTGTGGGGAAAATGAATAAAGCTTAAAAACAGCAAGTGATGCCATAGTCTGCATGGACATGATATCAACTTCCAGATTTTATTTCCTACTGCCTGAGTTCATCTTCTGATGATATTCCCAGGATGGGCTCATGCCCATCCAGCTCCATTCTGAAGATCTGTCTCCTCCATGGAGATAAGGGAAGTTCTTCCCTGTGTTTGTTGCTTCTCCCCTCATGGGCTCAATCTAAATCCATCAGCATGTGAAAAGGCATTTGGGGTGACACTTTGTGATCACTTCCAGAATAAATATGGTGGCACATTAAAAGTTTATGGAGCACTTTCATATAAATTATGCTGTTTGATTGTTTCCAGCTAACTGTGAGGTGAGAAGAATCTGCATTTTTGTAGATAAGAATGAACCTCAGAAAGGTTAACATAACTTTTCAAAATTCCATAGGTATCTAGAAATGGAGTTGGGGTTAGACATTGATGTTGTAGATGGAACTTTCTGTCCTGCCTGGTCCTTCAGGCATTCAGTCCCAAAGAAACATACAATTATATTAATTGTAAACTGTTTAGCCTATTAGCTCAGGTTTATTATTAACTTGCTCATACAACTTAAATTACCTATAACTCTTGTTTATGTTCAGTCATGTGACTTGGTACCTTTTCTCAGTAAGGCATTCTCATCTTGCTTCCTCTGATTCTGGATAACAACTATGTCTCTTCCTTTCCTCTTCCTAGAATTCTCCTAGTCTGATTGTCTCGCCTATACTTCCTGCCTGGCTACTGGCCAATCAGCATTTTATTAAACCAATATCAGTGACAAATCTTTACAGTATACAAGAACATTTTCCACAGAAGTTTTATACTCCTGTGCCCAGAGCTACTTCATCCCTCTGGAGTTAAGAAGGAAAGGGAGAGCCCCTCTGCTCAGTGCCTTGTGTTGGGAGTCTAGGTCTTTGCATTTGGATCTATTTTCCATTCTTTTCTATGATCCCTATCCTCGGAGGGGAAGACATTTCTAATGCAAAGCCTATGACTTTTATGCAAATCCCCAACTTACACCCCCAAAAAACAAGTCAACAAACAACAGGCACAAACTCACATAACCTTTGCCACCAAGTATTTTGTTTTCTTTTAAGATTTATATAGGAGATTGGGTATGTATGCATAGATATGTTGGGTCCCCCAGGAACTAGAGTTACAAGCAGTTGTAAGCTGCTCAAAGTGGGTGCTGGGAACTGAAGTCAGGTCCTCTGGAAGAGCAGGAAGTGATCCAAAATACTGAGCCATCTCTCTAGTCCCTAAGGACTTTATTTAGCCCATCCTCTCTTGTCAGGTTTAAAGGTAAATAATGAGATTCTTGGTGTCCCTGGGATGACCCCATGAGGATCATGTTATACTTTGCACTGAACCATCTGCCAGTCACAATTTTGAGAAAATCTATGCTCTATTAAGACAATTTAGTGACGATTACTGTGTCTTACTCATTGATCCATACTAGCCATAAGCATTCTGGATTTGAGATCACATTTCTCTTTCCATGAAGGTCTTAGGGGAAAACGTTAGTTGATAATGCAGATAAGAATAACACACAGTCATTAAGGGAAAACTTGAAAAACTATACTCTTTGTCAGAAAATGTCACCAGGATTCTCTTCTGTGGAGAATTAAGCGTGTAGAACTAGGATTGTAGTCTGTTAGTACCTTAGTGGCTGGATCTGGCCTCTGGATAGTAGATGAGGCTTGCATAGGAACGCTCAGACAGACATACTGTTTTACTTAAGTGTCATTCCTTCCTCTCTTGCCCAGTCTTGAGTTGGCCACATCTATCTCTGGACCTCAAGATGATCAGTGATTAGAGGTTGGCCCCTATGCAAGAGTGCCAGTTCTCCAGACTGAAATCAGGTCTGCGTACTTTAAAGGAGTTCAAGGTAGATGCAATTGGTTGGCTCCCACACTGCCATTTGAGACAAGAGTCTGTTAGCAAAGGTCAGAGGAGGGTTGGTGAGAACCATTCCTTGGAAATTCTTGGGTCTGAATCATGCCCAATCTGATCACATTGTGGCAAGGAATCAAGAAAAGTGTTTCTAGGTGACACTGGGACCATTCTACGTAAAGTATAAGGCTTTAAGTCCGTCCAGAGCCGTGGTGCTTGACCTGGGACACTGCAGGATTGCTCCAGTTAAAGGTGAAAATGTGTTCATCTCCTTTTCCACCCGACCTCTGCATCTACCATCTTCTAATGGCAACAATTAGTACACACTCAATAGGTCAGTCAGTGTGTTGAGCCTTTCACATGGGCCAGATAATATTACTAATAACTCTTTGAGATTATCGTCCGTTAGAGATGATGAGTGAAGTCAGAAAAGTTAAGTAATTCATTTAGATATAAAGTGAACATGGCAGAGTCGGGGTACACACCCACCTGCTCTGTTCCGGCATCCGCCCTCTTCCCAACCTGCTATGTTCTTTCTCATCCAAACCTCACAGGTCTGGTGTAAAGAAGCAGGGTGACTCAACAAGATTCTTACCTGGAGACAGGCTGTCCCTCCCCAACACAGTTTCCATCCTGTATCCAGCTGGCATCTTTGCCTTATTGGACATTTGTTCAAAGGACTTAAATAAAGATTAAGCAGGAAGTCTGGTAGGAGGGTGGCAGGCAGAGGGTTTAGTAATGGAGCCAAATGTGTCCCTTTCTGCCACGAAGTCTGCCCTTTGTTCTGCACTCTGTCCTAATCTCAGTGGAGGACGGGTAGTCCCTTGTCAAAGGTGAGCGGGACAAGGGTCAGTGGAAACACAAGCTCAGACCATCTCATGGATATGTTGATTTTGGCAGGATCTGATAATGTCATTCTGTATGTGACATTTATCTCTTTATTCGTGTCTTTTTTCCCCCTTAAGGGGCAAAGTAGACATGTAGACTCAACGCTTAATACAAGAGTAATTAAGGTGCAGAATTTGGGGTTAGACTTATAGGCTAGTTTTTTCTCTCTCTCTCTAAAAATTAGTGAGTTTTCAAGCAGATCAATATAATTCTTAGCATTTTTTTTTTTTTTTGGTTTTTCGAGACAGGGTTTCTCTGTGGCTTTGGAGCCTGTCCTGGAACTAGCTCTGTAGACCAGGCTGGTCTCGAACTCACAGAGATCCGCCTGCCTCTGCCTCCCGAGTGCTGGGATTAAAGGCGTGCGCCACCATCGCCCGGCAATTCTTAGCATTTTTATTTAGCATTTTGTTCCTACCAAATTCAAGCCTCTGGACAGACTCCATTAGCTCCCAGCGGGAAACCTCTGAGTCTCTGCAAAATGGTCACAGTGCTTCGCTTCCGATGCCGCTCGGAGCTGCGATGAATTCGGAGGCCCATTACCAACCGTGGAAGCCTCGTTCCTCGGAACCAATTAGTATTCCACCTGCACGCTGGGACCAACCAACTCCTCCAAGTGGGAAGGGGGCATCCATTTGAGTCCAAAAAGAAAGGCTTTTCCCTGTATAGTTTCTTCTTGGCAGGCAAGGTGATTGAAGAGGAAAAAGAAAACAGCTTACACTGTGTGCAAGCTTCTGAGTTACCCATAAGGGAATACTCTTTCATAACCATCTCCTGTGTGACTACGCTATAGGGCACACCCAGGGTCAACTCATTAGCAAAATTACCTTTCTCAAGTCCGGGCTGTGTCTACGCTGCTCCTTAACTAGGTCTGTGGGTTTGGCCTGGACTTCTTGGCTTGCAGAGCTCCAGTTCTTTTAGTGCCCCACCCAACTTGTGCCCTGATGAGAAAATACCTGGTTGTTTGTTTTTGTTTGGCTTACATTTACTATGTTCTAATTCAATGTCTATATTTAAGGTCAGAAGGGTAGTTAGATAGTAGACCACCTTGATCCCACGAAGGACACAGTAGACCAAAGAAACACTGAGTTTCTTAGAACCTCTTTGTTCTCGGCCAACTTAGCCATCATCGGAATCATGGCATCTGATGCCCTTGTCTATCTAGTGGACAGCCTAGAACTTCTACAGCCCAAAGAATCTGCTCTTCCTAAAGGACTTTGTCCTGTCTAAATCCCCCTTTCCTAGGATGTGTGAATTTCGAAAGTTAGTTTCTTATTGTTTCTATGATAAAGTGAATAACTGAAAACACAAATTTACCATATTACAGTTTTAGGGGTGAGAAGTATTCCTGGGATAATATCAAGGAGCCACTTTGGTTTGGAACCTTCTAGAAACTCTAAGGAAAAAAAATACTCCCTTATGCTCTCTGGCTTCATACTCCCCATCTTCAAAGCCAGCAAGGCCAGAATCCATTTCTCACTGCTGTGTCTCTGACTCTTCTTTTTGTGGGGTAGGGGTTTGAGACAGCGTTTCTCTGTAGCTTTGGAGCCTGTCAGACTGGCCTGAACTCACAAAAATCTGCCTGCCTCTGCCTCCCAAGTGCTGGGATTAAAGGTGTGTGCCACGACCACCCAGTTTCTCTGACTCTTCCAAAGAACCACAAGATTATATGGAAGCCTTCCTAACTTCAGTTCAAACTCTGCACTTGGAGCCTTCATGTCACCTGTCATTGAAATTCTTCTTTATTGTGCATGTAACATGGAATGGTCACAGGTTCTGGTATTTGATTGGTGATACCATCAGGGAGTCATTACTTTGCCTCTCGTCCACATTACCACTTTTCTATGAGAAAGAGTTTGCACAGGACCCTTGCTGAAGCAGGCCTGGTCACATGCTACTATACATGGGTAGACGTACCCATTGAACTGTCTCCCGGTTGTTGATGGATGCTGGTGTTCATCCTCCCTTGGCAACCTTCCCAGGCATGTGGATTGAGCTGAATTTCAGGAATGCCAATGTCCTTTCCCTTTCAGATGATATATACTGTGTGTCCTTGGTAATCACCCATTCAGTCAATTCTACCTTGGATATACATTTCACTCTGAGAAAAGGTTGGCTGAACAGCTGGTTCTGAGGCTTTAAATTTCTGATTGCTTAGCCGGGAGGTGGTGGCGCCTGCCTTTAATCCCAGCACTCGGGAGGCAGAGGCAGGCAGATCTCTGTGAGTTCGAGGCCAGCCTGGACTACAAGAGCTAGTTCCAGGACAGGAACCAAAAGCTACGGAGAAACCCTGTCTTGAAAAATCAAAAAAAAAATTCTGATTGCTTAACATGATCCAGGAAAAAATATCAACCGTAGGCTTAGTTTTGGGGATGTTAGTATCTCTGGAGTGTGTAAGTGGAGCTCTGTCAACAGGGATGGTATAGAACCCAGAACCAAAGCCTAAAATATCTATCTTTCTTTGGCCACAGTGTTGACTTAAAGATAGATATGACCTCAGCCAGGTTGGTAAGGACAGTGATGCTCATCAGACATTCTAGTACTTGCCTACAATCCTGACCACATTACAGTTAGGAAGGATCATGTGGCAGCTCTGGCCAGCACAACATGAAGCAGGTGGAGTGGGGTGGCAGAGAATGCCTGTGAAGTGTGAATGTACTCTTGGCCACTTCTAACGCCAGCCGAATTCCTGTGCTGGAGCAGTAAAGACAGTGTTCCATCCTAAATGACATGACTACAAAATGGTAGCATGCCCACCATTCTAAGTCACAGATACCCAGTGGCATCCACCGGTCATTTTCTCTGTGCAAGAATTTCACCAGAGTGTGGAGTCTTGGGTCTGAGCCTAGTGGTTAACAGCACTAACCAACTGATACCAACATGTTCTCCCCAAGGGAATCCTCCTGGGACTTCCCAGAGATCTCTGGAAAGTTCTTCTTTGGCACTGCATATGCTAAAGTCATTTCAAGGTTGGAAATTCAACTGTCATCTTCCCACATACAGGACAAGGACCAGGCAGACATGAAGTCTTCCAGAAATATTGCCAAGAAATAAAGATGAAGAATCCTGCTGGCCACCTTGAAGTCCTTGGCTATATCAAGGCACAGAGACTGCTTGACCTTTCTGTTCTCTTGATGTTGGGAGGACATCTCTGCCTTTGCTAAATTAATTTGAAGGGTGCACTCTGGAATAGTGAAGGTCTTCACACTTGTGACTCTTCCTTCTGACTGACTAGTATTACAGTCTAGAAATATCCCTTTTATTCTCAGAAACCCTTTCCCAAGCTCCTATATGTCAGAGCTCTCGATCCAGTTCGTTGCCCTGAAAGATGCTAAGTCCTCCATATCCTATATGCCAGTTCCCTGTTGAAGTGTAATGTCACTCCTCTTTGTCATTTCCCTGCAAGAAAGGGTTTACTAATGGCCAAAGACTCTGAAATGCCCCTCTTTGATTATGACCACCAAGTTACCAAAAGGCAAAAATTAACCAGTGACCACAAACTAAACAAAGACAGTCAATATTGATGGCTATCACAACTTGCAGCAATAAATAATACAGAGAAGTGGCACTGCCTCCATCTTGCTGTAAAACTCTTTCTAGACATGTATTTGCTTTCTTGTATTCCCCCTAAAAATAAGTTTTGACCTCTTGGAAGAAAAAGATTTTGTGGGTTCCCCCATATAGACATGATGACTGTGTATGAATTCATCTACAGCCTCTCATTTGTTCCCTGTGGTAGCCAGAGAGGTGACCCATAGGAGGCCACCTTTTGGAAAGAGGTCAGTGTCTGTGGCCATGGAATTATACCAACATAGAGGTCCACCGACAGTCAAACCGTGAACACTGACCTCAGCTCCATGTTTCAACCAATGGTGCCAGATTCTGGCCAGCACCCGTGGATGGTTGAATCGCATTTAGATCTGACCTGAGTTGACCCATTGACCCCTACAAATGCTCACACATGATTCCCTAGAGATCCCTGAACTGACCAGATTTAATCTCCAAATTTAGAAATGGTCACTGGTCTGTAGGGGCACACCTCAGAGGGTTTTTTTTCAACTTTGATCATAACTGTGAGTTGGGGGGTTCAATTGAATCTCTCCCCCAAGTGTCCTTCCGGGTACTAGCTTGGGAATTCAGTAAGCTCTGTAGGAAAGACTTCCGAGAATGAAGAATGTCTTAGCTGATATGAATTTCCTGTCTACATGTGAAATAGTGGCTGGAGCTCTTTTGTTAATTTCCTTACTCAACAGGGCCAAACTGAGATATGTTCCAAAGGATTAGTTATCCCCATTAAGTATTACTAACTAGGGATTGCGTTTACACAATACCTGATAAGGCACTATTGAAAGAGAATTTTTCTCCCTCTGCCTCTCCTGTCCTTTCTCTTTTGTGGGGGAGGGGAAGAGGAGGTTGGGTCCCTCTATGTAGTTTGTGATGGTCTAGAATTTAACATTCTCCACTCAGTCTCCTAAGTGTTGGGACTATAGTGTGCACCATCGTACTGGTTTTCAATCTTTGTCGTTATTCTTGATGAACACCGTAACACAATGTTAACATAACACACTTATTAGTTAGCAAATTATGATAGCCTCTGTGAACATCTGTATAGAGAATTCCAGAATTTCATGTGAAGGGACTGTCCAGCCTATATATTCAATTATTTTCCTGCAATGCTTGCCACTCAGAGTCTTCACCCAAGCTAAGAAACAATCTACTCAGCTGGGCCATGGTGGCAGATGCCTTTAATCCCGGCACACAGGGAGGCAGAGGTCAGTGGATCTCTGTGAGTTCAAGGCCAGCCTAGTCTACAGCCTGGGTTCCAGGATAGCCAGAGATACACAGAGAAAACCTGTTTCAAAAAACAACAGAGAGAGAGAGAGAGAGAGAGAGAGAGAGAGAGAGAGAGAGAGAGA
>JABTXL010009415.1:4784162-4883605 GCA_025134845.1 Neodon shergylaensis
AGAGAGAGAGAGAGAGAGAGAGAGAGAGAGAGAGAGAGAGAGAGAGAGAGAGAAACAGTCTACTCCAAACACCATTGAGATTCTGACCCCTAGCCTAGCCCCTTGGCTACATGGGTATCAGCCGCAGGCCGGGCCAGCATCATTTAGAGCTGATGCTGTCTAATAGCAGCTGCTGGATACCTTGCATTCCTCTGCTCAATCTCTGGGAATGGCCCACATGAACTGCTTGCTTTTCCCTTTCTAACTTCCCCCTCTCTCTCTCCCCCCTCAGTGACCTGCAAACACCTCTCAAACAACGGCCTGTATATTCAAGCTCCAGCATCCAGCTTTGGGAAAATTCAAACTGAACTAGCTTTTTGTTTGGTTGGTTGATTGGTTTATTGATTTTTTAATTTTTTTTTTTGTAGTTGGAAAGAATGTGGGCTTGAAATACATTGTATGACACCAACTCTGTGATCTTGGGCACACCATTCTTAACCATCTTTGTCCCATAGCTTTTTCGTGTGTACAGCAGAGAGAATGGAATCGGCTACATTCTGGGGTTAGTATAGCAGTCGTAGTGATGAGGGGGAACCTGTCCCCCTGTGTTTTATCTTCGGGAGGAAAAATGACCAAAAGCTTCAGCCCACAGTATGGTTAGGTTAAGGACGAGACAGATGAGAAATCCAGTCAGTGTTTCCCGGGCGGGGGTGGGTCATGAGTCAGCTGTGAAGTTCCTTCTCTGGGCCTGCTTTGTTTTAGGTTATGAGGCCATTCAAAATCAACAGCTCTCCTCTTAGTGCTTCATGGCAAAGAACAGGAGTTATCAAAGAAAGACAGATTATTTTAATAATTCCTATAACGAAGAGCATTTAATTGTTACAGAAATGTTAATAAAAATGGTATCTAATACAATATGTTTTATCTTCTCCATTCTTTTCTGACAGCCTGGGTTTACTATTCTGAATGCATTGCTGGTGGCAGCTGCCTCCCTGGTTCAAGTCCAACCCCACGTTTCTATTCATTTGTGAGTATGTAATGTAAGTTTCAAGGAAGTGATTAAAAACAGAGGTCGAGAGCCACCGTGGGTATTTCTGGGGCTAGTGGGTGGCTGACTAAGGGTGATAAGGGGTTCAGGGAAAAGGTACTATTAAAACTCCAGGCTTCCCCTAGCCTCTCCCTATACACTCCTACCTGGTTGGACAATATCTAGGCAATGTATGGATGGTGCACCACGGTGCCAGCAATATTAGGAAACTCAACAGATGAAGAAAATACCAGGTCCTTCTCCAGGCCTCTAAAGTCTATTTTTACTCATATTTCCTTGTGTTTCTAACGTTCACTGAAATTTGAGAAACTCTGTCTGAGGAATAAAGATCTCTTCCTTACTGGTCCCTACTCATAGGGTGGGAGTCCACATAGTCCCATACTCCACTCCAGAGGGGCTGATGGTGGAAAAGCAGAGCATCCTCTCCTCCACTGCTTTCCCATGAGGCAAATGAAGAAAGAAAACAATTGAGGGACAATGGGATAGGGAAGAAGGGAGAGAAGAGACAAGCAGCCGATAGGCATTAGCAGGTGAGAGATGAACAATACGTTAAGTCATTGCTAATCGAATTGTAATCCACAGGGTCATAGAGGTATAGAGGAAGGGACTAGCAGGAGACTGACAGGTCTTGTTAGGAAAGGGAAATAGAATTGATAGTTATGGCAGAATTGGGGGGCATGGCTCGAATGGGAGGATCAAATGAGGAGAAGGAGGAGAGGGCATGAGGCAGGGAATATTGGGAAAGACAGACAGCTAAAATTAAGGGCCTTCTGAGAGGTAGTATGGTAACCTAATACAGTAGAAGCTTCCTAAAATATATACATAAATGAACACGTTATAAATGAAATTGCTAAATAATGGAGTAACAGAATCTAACTGATCTCTTATCACCAAATGAAGCTCCCAGTGCCAGGACTGGGTTCCATCTCATTGAGCTGCTGGTCCAAGGGGTCCCACGGGAATCCCCAAACCACCCAGGCCATTACCAAAACTCTAGGTCATTCTCCACAAACTGACAGCAAAGCCTCATTGCTGAAGACAGCACCTACACATTACTCACTGAACACGGAGAAGTCGATCGGGTTCCCACATAGAGCCTGAACCCCTTTTCTGGTTTTTTTTCTGCCAGCGGCAGGCTGTTGGCATGCCTTGGTCCCCACCTCCATTGTCAAAGCCAACAGCTCGATGCCATACTAGCTCTACTTCCATTGCCATCCCTTCTCTAGCTCTCGCATTTTGCTCCCCTTGTTTGCTTTTGGCAGCTCTGTGATTTTACTGGGCATTCTCAGACGGTCTTCCTATGCTGGAGTCACCTGATAGGAACCTCTATTCCATCTGTAGGTATGTTTCTCTTTTGCTATGTGGTAACTTACTCAAAGTCTAGGATCAGGATGTGGGCATCTTCAGAGGAACCCTTATTTTCCCAGTTGATTACTCAAACAATCCTACAATCAAAGTGCACCTTTCTCTTCCTGCTCATATCTCTGCATTCTCTGGGCAGACTTCTGCCCTGGAACTTCCTGTCCCTTCTTTGCTTTTGACGGTCCTTTTAGAGTCAGATCTGTCTTTATTTTGGGAACAATGACTAGTAAGATGGAGCCCAGAGAGCCCAGCTTTATTCCTACCGCAAGTGGATGGAGGGGGTGTCTCGGGCCATTGGGTCAGGCTCTGTGTGTTCACTCCCTTCCATGTTTATACTTGGGAAGTTTTATGGTCCTGATAGCCAAGAGGGAGGTTAGATGGCTCCGCAGCACTCCAGGGAGGAATTTAAAGTCCTGTGCTAAAAGAAGAACTGCCTCTGACCCAAGGAAAATCTGCAACCTCTGCTCACGGAGGAAGTCTGGCTAGGGGTGAAGAGATGGTCTTGTAGTTAAGGGGGTGTCATGTGTGCCAGATGTTCTGTCGGGCACAGCCCCCTATAAAATTGACTCTTGTAATTTCCTTAAGACCCAAAATGCATTCTTCGACAATTGTCAGAGCATAGAAGTATCCATCTTTTTGAGAAAAAATAATGTTTATTTCGACGTCACAAAGGTGAGCACAAGTCAAGTCATACAAAAAGTGGAAATATTAGCTTAATAATATTTCGACAGTGAAAAAAAGTAAATGCTTCGGCTGATTTGCTTGTATATCCTTGGGGCAAAGTGACCACCTATTTTAGTTGACTGGTGATTGGGCTTTGCCTGGTTATAGAAATTTAATTACTTGTAGTCATGAGGGTTATAATGAAGAATATTAAGTAAATATTCTTCACAGGTTCTGCAACTATGGTGAGATGAATTTCACCATAGTCCTTTAGTGGCACCAGCCACTTACTCAGGGGAAACTTGAGGTAGGAAATAGAACACTCCTCAGAACAAAGGAAATTCCTTACTCTTATAGACTTTAGTGGGAAGAGGTCTCTAGCTGCCAAGGTCTCTGAGTGTTGGTGGAGACTGTTCGTTTGTTACCTGGCCACCCAGACCGGTAAGGGTCTGTCCAGTGTCCAGTGTCTGTCTCCTAGCTATATGGCTTCTTCCTGACTCTGCCTACTCTCTCCTCCTCTGTCTGCTTGGAATTCCCACCTTGCCCTATCTGTGCTGCAATAGGCCCAAAACAGCTTCTTTATTAACCAATGGTATTCACAGCATACAGAGGGGAAGCCCATATCATCTGAGTTTAATGAAAAAAATTGGTTAAGAAATCTGCAATCCAATCCTATTCTCCCACTCTGTCTTGGGTTTTAACAGCTTAAGGATGGTACTAGATAGGCTATGAGGTATGGTTGATCCCCTTCCAGGGGCAGCACCTGTCATCTAACAAGGATCTTTCTCAAAGTGCCTCGGTTGCATTGTTTGACTTCTCCCATAATCATAGTATCCTGTTCCAAAGGCAGTTCCAAAAGGAAGTAAAATCATACACAAGCAATGTCAGGATGGAGCACCAGCTTTCCAACGTCCCTACTTTTAAGAACCCATTATTGTAAAAGTATTAGTTTTAATGAGTTTTCGTCTTTTAAAAGTGCTCAAACATAGATCAGAAAGATGGCTCAGTGGGTTAAGGCACTTGCCACCAAACCTGAAGACCTGGTTTTGATCCTCAGGACCATATGGTAGAAGAAGAGAACCCGCTCCCACAAGTTATCCCTTGACGTGCGCATGAAATGGCCCGTACCCAACCCATACCACCCACACACATATGTACATAAAACAAATTAAGTGTAACAAAAAAATTAATGGTCAAGCAAATGATTCACTCGTAATACTTTTCTTGGCTTCCTGGTAATTCACAAACATAGGGTAGTGGGCGTTGGAGCTGGGGGATGACAGTGGCTGGGACTGAAAGACCTTCCTCTCGTTTCTCACTGCCAAGATGAATTTTTGTGACTTAGTCCTGCTTCAGATTGTCCTTGGTATTATTTACTGAGTGACCAGGCTTTATCATAATAATAGTTTTGGGGGAGGGATAAAGGACAGCGTGTAATGTAGTATGCCCTGGGTCCTGCAGGCCCGCAGGAATAGCCTTGACTAGGGGCATGGTTTTCTTCTGGGGGCCGGGATAAAAGCAGAAAGGGTGTGCTGAATTATGATATTGTAATGAGAGTGTTTTGAGAACATAGTGTGAGAACGATTGCTTTTAGGAGGGCGGGTCATCCCAGGGTGTCACCGCCAACTTCATTCTATACACATCTCCTTTTTCCTGTTGGGGGACGGTATCACTTCATAAATGTGACCTTAGTCATTATCATAATATAGCTTCCCAAAGTCTGGAAAGGGCCAAAATACTTCAAAGGGACTTGTGGCTATTGATGTAACATCATTAAATTCTACTAGAAACATGAAGACATAATACTGACACTTCAGACTATTTTGGGGCTAAGGAATGTAAACAGACAATGTTTCAAACAGAAACATCCCCAACCCTCTGATATCAAAAATAACAAGTTTGCCACAGTCGGGATATCTGGGCGTTCTGGTCACAAAGAAGATCTCCAGTGGAATCGCAAACCATAGTGATAAAACACAGGCTTAAAATAACAGTTTCAACTATTTTTAGAATTCTTTTTCTCCGAAGGAGGTCAAAGTAATGGAGACGTTTGATCATCCCCCCCCCCGTCTTGCTTTCCTAAAGGGGGGTGTATAGGCAGGACTGGGCCAGAGCAAGAAGGAGAAATTAGGCACTGCGTGAGTAGTGTGTCTCGCCTGACTGCTGTGTGCAGGGGATGTAACAGTGGGTTAAACACACAGACATTGCATCAACAGCCCCACCACTTCAAGGCTCAGGTGACTAACCTTTCTCTGTGATACCTCCCTAATATCATGCCAGACTTATTACAGGAACTGCCTTGTAGGTTTGTTGTGAGGATTGTCTATCTAAAGCATTTTGTAGTATCAGTGTCCCTCAATATCCAACGGGGGTTGATTGGTTCCAGGACCCCCTTGGATAATACAAGTCACAGATGCCCAAGCCCCTTATATAAAATAGCACAGAGTTGTGGATAACATTTTCATTCTTTCTGTTATCTCTGAACCCTCTCCGAATCACTAATAAGCTCAGATATGATGTGATATGAGTCAGAAGTTGCCATGCTCTATTATTTCGACAAACATCGGTGTTCTTTTTCAGTATAGATGCATTTTTCCTAAATATTTTCAGTTTTTGAGTGTCTGAATCTTCATTCAGGTACCCACAAATGTGGCGGGCCCAGGGAGAGAGGCACAGAAGAAGCACACAAATGTCACAGTTACAAAACAAGTGTTTAGGTGAAAGCATAACTACCAACATGAGTGGCACACCATCAAGAGGAAGCGATTGCTCTAGCAAATGAAGGAAGGGAAGATTTCAGACTTCAAGAGGAGGAATCCCTCTAGGAAGAAGCAGGGTATGACCAAAACTTTGCTATGGCACAGGGGTCAGTTGCAGGGACTCACTTAGCAGAGCATGGATTTCAGCCAAAAATCAGTCAATCCCTTTTCCTTTCTTTCTTCCTTTCTTTTCTTCTCTTTTTTTCTCTCTCTTTTCCTCTCTCTCCCCTCTCTCTTTCTTTTCTTCCTCCCTTCATTTCTTCCTTTCTTTTCTTCACAAGCTCGTTTTTATATAAGTGGACCAGCTGGAAAGTTCATTGGATAGGTACTAGGGGATGCCTGGAAAAAAGAAGACTTGTACTGTAAGCATCAGTTTTTTTTCCCTCAGCAGGGTCAAGTGTCTAGAGTCTGATCAGGGGAAGAGAGCTGAAAAGAAACTCTTCTGTGGAGTCAGCTGAACATGAGAGGGCTTCTTAGATAATGCTAACTGACCCAAGGAGTTTCTGGTGCTCAATGTAAGACAAAAGACCCAAGGCTTAGCTTAGAATGCTAGAAATGTCTCAATAAAAACATCTTAGAGGCTAGGGAGAAAGCTTGGTTCATAAAGTATTTGTGATAAAAGCGTGAAAGCCTGAGTTTCAATGCCCATCACCCATATAAAAAGTATGAGATGGCCCTGTAATCCCACTGTTGAGACAGAGACAGGAGGATCCCTGGAGCCTGTTGGCCAGCCAGTCTAATGGAATTGGTAAGCTCCAAGTTCAACAAGAGAGCCTGTCATGAAAAATGAGGTGGAGAGGACTAGAGGATAACATCCTGAATGTAATTAGGGCTTCCACATGTATAGGCATATATGTATACATGCACCCCCACACGTGCCCATACACATACAAATATAAATACATGAACACCCCTTCACACACATGACATATTGTTAATAAAGAAGAGTCTCACAGAGACATTTCTCTGGAAGAATGCTGAGTATGTGGCCTCTGATTGT
The DNA here is from genome assembly GCA_025134845.1 of Neodon shergylaensis. Taxonomy (NCBI): domain Eukaryota; kingdom Metazoa; phylum Chordata; class Mammalia; order Rodentia; family Cricetidae; genus Neodon; species Neodon shergylaensis. Next base: position 4,790,974 of record JABTXL010009415.1, read on the forward strand.
TCAGGAAATACTAAGTGAGCTGCTGAAGGTCAGGAGGGCCCCTTGGACCACAGTGGTGACATTACAGTAGGCTGACTCGATTCTCTGTTTTATTATAAATCAAGTGGTTCTATTTTTGGAGAGGAAGAAGCAACCAGCAGTTGGTTAAAACGAAGAACAAACAAAAAATAAAATTTGAGACTTGAGACAAAAATCTCATGACCCAAAAATGTAAATTCTAGGAAAGATAGTTCTAATAATGACAACTAGCATTTGCTACATACTTAAATGCAGGGTACCATTCATTACATATCAGCTCACTTCATTCTTAATTAAGTAGGTATATTATTATTATCTGCAAACCAACCATTTATTGGCTTTGAAATGGTGGGCAAGAAGAGGAATAAAAAGATTATTTTATAGCCTCAGAAGCTTAGTCTTCCTGTTAGCAGTATCATAATTAGCATTGCTCTATTAGCGTGGATTCCAGGAGTAGATTCTGAGCCGCTATGATGCCGATGTCATCACTATTTCTACTGTCTAGAACTCACAACCTTGTGCCTGAGAGGCTCCACTTGTTAGTCTCCTCGGACTGAAGTTAACACGGATCCCAGAGGCATTGGTATTGGGAGTGTTGCGCCGTAACTGGCCCAGTTTCGTATGCTGCTCTGGCACTCAAAACAGTCACTGCAGCTAACACCTGTGGAAATGGTTCAAGTGCTGGTCCTTACCTCACCCAGGAGGACCTCCCCGGTGGTCAGTAAGCCAAGCAGGGGAAAGAGTGAAAACTGTGAGTCTCACTGGATCTGTGCTTTTCAGGCATTTGGTCACCATTAAAAGGGCCACAAAGAAACCCTGTCTCGAAAAAACAACAAAACAAACAACAACAACAAAAGGGGGGGGGCTGTGGGCCCTCCATAACAGAATTACATCCAGATCTACAATTACTAGAGCTGAATAAGTTCTCTGCCCATGAGTTCCCCTATCTATAAATCAGTATTACCATAGCATCCGCCTTTTGCACTCAGTATCTGTTAGTCATTGTTTCTGGGAATTCTCAAGCCTTCATGGGGATGTTAGGGACTAGAGTCCAACCACATCTTAGAAATGATAATAATGATATTTAAGAACCAGTTATGACATGAGTACAGAACAAGACCGACACATAGTGTTTTGCAAGTATACCGCAATGCCGCTGAACTGTAACGTGAGCTTCTCCATCAATTAGGAAGCAGAGCAAAAGGAAAGAATGGCAGAATCGAAAAGGAAGAACCCTAGCAGCCTTCGTCAAGCGTGCTGATCAGTTACGTCTGAGGAACACTTTCCTGAGCACTTTTAAAGCTATAAACTCTGAGATGCTATTAATCTAGAAGCCCTGGGAGTCTTCATCTCTTCCTACTTTCCCTGCTCTTCCCCTTCCTCCTCCTGCTCTTCCTTTTCTTCCTCCTCCTGCTCTTCCTCTTCTTCCTCCTCCTGCTCTTCCTCTTCCTCCTCCTCCTGCTCTTCCCCTTCCTCCTCCTGCTCTTCCCCTTCCTCCTCCTGCTCTTCCTCTTCTTCCTCCTCCTGCTCTTCCTCTTCTTTCTCCTTCTATTCTTCCCCTTCTTCCTTCTTTCTTCTCCTGCTCTTCCTCTTCTTCCTCCTTATCCTCTTCCAACTTCTTTCTAAGATCTTCTTTTAAAATAAAAGTTCCCTAGATAATTGCTGGGTGCTTGGAAGCTTGGTCACCATCCACCCAAGGACTGACAAAAGCATCCCACCAGGATCCAAATGGACTTGCAGTCATACAACAGCTGCACACTGAGGTTTCAGAAAATGGCGGCAATGCCAGGCTTCTCAGTTATTAATCAACCAGAGAAATAAGAATGAACTAGTTTTGTGGAATATTAACTTCGAGTCAAGAATATTTATCTTCTGGAGATCTAAACTAGTCTGATTCCAAAAACTGGATACCCAGTAAAAAGATGCACAGGGCTTAGTTGCTGTAGAGTAATGACAGTGAAATCTATCCCATCCCAAAAATCCATCCTTTAATAACAACAATCGTTAAAAGCATTGACAATGTCTCCCATGAAACTAGAGGCCAAGGAAAACCCTGACATACCACACATGCAGAAAAGCAATGAGAAGAGACTACGACCTTAGGAGATTGGAAAAGATGAGAGAAGGTATGATTGACAGCCACATAAAACTTATTGAGTTTCTCTGGATCCACTCCCATCCTTCATGGTTGGGAGATGGTACCTTTCCATCTTTTTTTCTTTTTCAGAAAACTACTGGGGGATGTACCGACCAAAATAGGAGATAAACCAGGGAAGAGGAAGGCAGATTTTTTAGGAAACCGGAGTCCACACAGGAAGGAGGTGAAGGGAAATCCCAGGATGATGATGCAGGGAAGTCCCCAACAACAGCTGTGCAGCAAGCATGACCATGTAGCCCGGAGCGGAGCCATACAGAGGATTCCAGGGACAAAATATATATGTATATATATTGAAACTCAACAGTTCCCACTGAGTTTGAAGGTATGAAAGGTTTAATGTTGATACAGCCATAGGAAGGCTTGGTATAGTTTTTTTTTTAAAACTTGATCAAATAAAACATCAGGTAATAATTCCAGGAAAAAACAAAAAGTTTATGCAAAATAAGAAAACCACATATCACTTCTCTTTGAAATGAGTTGTCATCAGGGAAACACTAGGCAGGGATTCAACCAAAATTAGGGTGTGTGTGTGTGTGTGTGTGTGTGAGCGCACGCGTACATGCGCATGCGAGCGTGCACTTTCTTGGAACATATTAGTTTTATTTTTCCAGAGTCTAAACTCTAATGTTTTATTATAAACTTTCTTGAAGCAGAGTGCCGTGATGTTAAGTGTGTTGATTCTAAATAAAACGAAACCAGAATTCAATTCGAATGCCACAGTGGAGAAGTTCTGTGAGGTGGGAGGAGTTTCTTCTGCTCTGCATCAACTCAACTCAGAGGAGCAACAGGAACAGAGCTAGGCTCACCGGTGTGCACGGTTAAAGGGTCATGTCCAATCAGGGCTTGGCTTACAGGTGTGCACAGTTAAAGGGTCATGCCCTTGTAAACTCTTTGTTATAAGCCTGGCACATAGCAATCACCCAGTAAATCTTATTTCACTTTTATAATTAAGTTTATATATTATCTTGGTAAGAAAAAAAATTTTAAAGAAAGCAGGTAGGACGAGCAGAGATGCGTGGCAAGGGCATATTAGAGAGGGGTCCTCGCCTTGCCCAATCTGATGCTGCATCCTGGCTTACTGTGGTCAATAAAGGGCACCAAGTGAGGAGTGATGCTTGTGAGCCAACAGGAAGTGAGGAATGCTAGGTGTCTGTGCCTTTAAGAGAGGGGGCTGAAGCTTCCACTTACGTCCTTATTTAAAAACAGATTTGTTGCACCAGTATTTTTTTAAAAAGTGTTCTTCCCGGTGGGTCTCTGACATAGAATGAATCCACCTTCTTGCCCTGTGTCTGTGGAGAAGGAAGGGCAGTGGGATTTTGCTCCTGATATCTCAGGCTTCAATGTGGGCCTCTTCCTGTCTTTGAGTGAGGGGCCATGAGGTTGGGGATGGTAGAGTTTCCTGCAGCTCTCTCCCTGCCTCAGCCAGATGAGGCACATGACTGGTCCAGGCTGCAGTCATATGAGTTGTTCACCTGACTGCGGCTCAATCAAACCAGTTCATTGGTGCTGTTTCCAGCTCATGGTTGGTACAGTTGGCTAAAAATTGGCCTGGCTGACACAGCTGGAACTTGGTTCCCTTTCTCCTGGAGAGCAAAGCCTGCAGGGCTCCTATTAGGAGACATTGGTATCTGCTGACTCATCCTGCCTGGAAGCTCTCCAGGCCTGCACCCCACCGCCCTCCTGGAATCCACTGAGCACCAGCTATCAGGAGCCCAGTTTCTCACACTCACTGCCTTTTGGGAAAAGTTCACTGATGTCACTGAAATGCCACCATCTTCAGGAAACTACATCGTAAACTGAATGCTGGAGTGTGGTTCTGCTGTCTCTTTCATGCTGCCTGGACTCAGAGCATTCAGATCTGTCCCCCTTCCTAACCAGATATTCACTTAGCCTGGCTCACCATTTTTGTGTGTTCACTTAGCCTGGCTCACCACTTTCTGAATACTTACCTCTGACCTAAGTGGATATAGCCTAAACATTTAAACCCCGAACACAAACTGAATTGTATCCCCACTGTGGCGTATGACAAGGTGAGGTCTATTAAAAAGCAATTAGGTCCTGAGGGTCCACACTTGTGAATGGGGTGGGATTTATAAAAGAAGCTTGCGGAAGCTTGCGTTCCAGTTCTAGCTCATGAGGACTGATAGCAGGCGTTGTGCAGGAGGGAGAGAAGGTTTCTCCGACACAAGACCTTCTGGTGCTTTGATCTTGGCGTCGTAGCTCCCAGAGTTGTAAGTAAACCTTTTGCTTTCTGTGGGGCTCATTCTGTGGTGTTTTGTCACAGTGGTCGGAACGGACCAATGCCAGGGAGTGGGTGACGCCATAGCCCTTCTGTAAGTGAGGATGGTGACGAGATTGTTTAAGCTTAACAAATGTTTGGAAAGGCTAGAGGAATATTTGGATTCGGACAGGAGAACCAAGTGGCAGGCTCAGAGATGAAGCAACTTTTGGCTGCATGAGGTGTGTGGAGAGCGCATGGCATCCAGGGCAGCTGAAGTCTTGGACAGACCGCTAAGGCTTGACTACTCCCTCGGTGGCCTCAGTGAGTCACTTGTGTTTGGTCTTTCGGTTTCCTTGTTTTTAAGTGATGATAACGATGCTTCAGCAGTGTGAGGTGGGGTTTTCGGATTGCTTCAGAGACCCTCCAAGAAATGAGGGCTTACCACTGTGATGTTGTTTGGGTGTTTAGGTAATGGAGAGAGAGAGAGAGAGAGAGAGAGAGAGAGAGAGAGAGAGAGAGAGAACGAGGTGATGGGCTCTGAGGTCATTAGAGATGAAGAGGCATTCAGTGGTTCAGCCTGGAATCTAGAACCCAAGGCAGGAAGAAGGTAAGAAGGTATATTGTTGGTCAAAGCTTGTCAGTCAAAGAGCCAGAGCCAGGGGCCGGACTGTGAACATCATTACGCGTCAAAGGCTACACCCTGCTTACTCACTTTATGGGCACAGGAAGCAGCCTGCTGCTCACCACCGTATGAGCTTCCTGTTTCTGCTGCAACAAATGAAAACAATACAATCTGTCATCTGGTGCCACGGGCTAAAATCTGGTTGTTGGGAGAGCTGCACTCACTGCCTCAGGAGGCTGTGGGGGGAAATCTGCTTTGCTTTTTCCGTCTCCTAGGGACGGTGCATCCTTGGTTTGTGGAACACTTTGCATGACTCCAGCCTCTGCTTTTGTGACTGATCTCCTTGCCTCAATTCCCCAAGGACTGGCTGTTGTCATTGCCTGGTCAGCCTTCCCAAATCAGCATGTACACCATGATGCACAGGCCTTCTCAAGCATGTGACTCACGGGTCTGTGAACAAAGCTGAATTGTTACCAGCAGAACTCTACAGCTGGCAGTGCTGGAGATTTCACTGAAAAACAGATAACACAGACACCAGTATCCCCACCACTTTATTCTTGATTTGTTTGTCCATTTCACTATTCAAAATGTTCTTGACACCTCCTCCAAGTGAAAATTTTCCTGTAGTCCTCAACCAACCTCCTATTTCTCAGTCCTTTTCCACTTGAACATAATTTGTCCACCTTTTCTAAATGCCTCAAGCTCTTCCTCAGCTTCCTATCACTGGGTCAGCAAAGCCACTGATAGCCATGATTGGGAAGAGAAGGCATAAAAAAAGAATATATTCCTAAATCAGTGTAAATCCTCACGGGAAAAACAACAACAAATACAATGAACAAACAAAAAAACGTAGTTGGAAGCTGAAAGGGCAGGTAGCAATCGTTTTTTGTAAAAATCTTAATGCTGAGGTGGGACCCTATTTCTCAAAATCTCTCCAAAGAAATCTCCATGAACTGGTGCCACTTGGAATGATCTCAGAACATGAGAAAGGTGTGCGGGCTTGAGGGTTAGGCCAAGCTCAGCCCCCCTGCACTTCCTGAATCAAATCACTAATACTACCAAGACCTTTGGGTACTTCACATGCATGGGACAGTTTGACAAGCGTGAGCCCGGCAGGTGCAACAGTATTAGAACCTCCTGGCCAACTCACGTCACAGACTGCCAGGTCCTAGCTCAGAGGTCTTCAAGAGAGTCCAGGACTCTCATCTAGTATGTTCCCTGGAGAGCATGTTTTGAGAATCACTGGCGTAGAGCAGTAGGGGATGGGGAAGATTTGGAGGAAGTCCCAGTGTCTCTCAGGGCAAGTCATCCATCTTGGTTTCTCCACCAAAGTGAGCTGAATAGTCATCTGGCTGACCTACACAGAACAGTTTAAGAATCCTAAAATAATTACTTCTAGTCAGACAAGGAGACTGTCTTTAGAACATCTGAGACACCATTAGTTGAACGCCCCTCTACAGTCTGTCAGGGTCCCTCATTCTGTGGAAACCTTTCTTGGGAACAAAAGCCCAAGTTTCTCTTGAGAGTGGGGATGAGTCCAACCTTGTAGAGTTGTCACAGTTTCTAGGTAACTTTCTTTCTCCTTCCTCCTTCTTGGTTTCTCCTCCCTGACAGAGTCCTGAATAAATCACAATGACTTCCACTTAACTAATCTGTAATCTCCAGGCAAGTTATTTTATAATCTATAGACCCACAATACTTCCCTGGGATAACATCAAAGAAGGTTTTATTAGTTTCATTTTGTGGATGGCTAACTTACCTGCCCCAAATTACTTGGCATAAAGACCTGGTCACTACCCACAGATGTGTGTGGTCATTCAGGTTTGTTGGCTTCAGCAGTTCTCCTAAAGAGGAAGGGTCACTGTGATAATGAACAGGAGCTATGGTATGACTCACTGTGGACAAAAAAAAAAAAAGGATGGGAAAAATCAGATTCTTCCCTTCAGAGCCCTTTGCTTTGCTTTCTTTCACATCCAACTTCTTTCTCAGATCTTGTTTTAGTTGTTTGTTTGCTTTGCTTTGTTTTTGAAGTTCTCTAGATGATTAGTGGGTATGTAAGAGCGTGGCTACCATCCATCCAAACACTGAGAAAGAGCATCCCACCAGCATCCAAGTGGACTTGTAGCCACACAACAGCCAGGCCAAGTATTGAGATTTCAGTCAAGAAGAAGCCTACTGGCCCTGCAAAGAGTATAGTTAATGCAATGGCTTAGGGACAGTAAGTGGGAAAATCTGAGGGCCCTGAGTGTCTAAGGACCTGAAGGCTTGCCCCGACCCTATGTGTGCTTGGGAAGGAGCCCTCATAATAGGTGAGCAAATGAGTAGACAAAGATCTCATTGACCAAGCGATGAGTGGGCAAGTCTTTCATCCCTTGGCTCTCACTGAGCAGATCTGTAGTAACTTTGCCAGGACAGAGGTAAGGTTAAAGCCTTTGCCTACTGCATAAGAGAATTAAATGCATCATGTCAGTCTGGTTCTTGTTTTTTTTTTCTGTCTTTTTTATTTTGTCTACCTGCTATCTCTTTACTCCTGTCCTCTGATATGTCTCACTTTCTCTCTTTAGCCCAATATCTCACTTATATATGGCCAATGCATATATGATCCTGCTGAACACTCTGTTGCCAAGGGGATGGGAAGCCATGGGAATTTTCTCACTTGTATATGGCCAATGCACATACAATACTGCTGAACACTCCACTGCCAAGGGATGGGAAGCCATGGGCATCTTCCTTCCTGTGGGTGCTACCTACTCTCTAGATGTGGTTTTTTTTTTGGAATTTAAAAGTTTTTTTCAGATTTTTTTAAATTTTTTATTGAGAAAAAAAAAGTTTCCGCCTCCTCCCAGCCTCCCATTTCCCTCCCCCTCCTCCCACCCTTCTCCCCCTCCCCCCACTCCTCTCCCCCTCCCTCTCCAGTCCAAAGAGCAGTCAGTGTTCCCTGCCCTGTGGAAAGTCCAAGGTCCTCCCCCCTCCATCCATGTCTAGGAAGGTGAACATCCAAACTGGCTAGGCTCCCACAAAGCCAGAACTTGAAGTAGGATCAAAACCCAGGTGTTTTTGTGTGATTAGTTTTTTTTTTTTAAACCAGACGCATTTACTGTGCGTCTGGTTCTGTGCTGATATCTAAAACATAGACACCCTCCTTTATTCTTATATAGCAAGTAATATTACCATTTTTTGGAAGAAACGGACACAGAGAAATTAAGAATTTGTTGTAAAATGCATTGCCTCCCCAATTTCTAAAGCTGATTCTTTTTAAGAGGATCTCAAGGAGAAGGTTTCTCCAAACCCTGACACAGAAAACTGTGAGATTTAAGTGCATACATGGGGAAGTCTGGAGAGAGTGCTTTCTGAGTTATCTTTTAGCAAGATGGTGTTCTTCAGGTGAGGTCATGTGATGTGTAAAGAGAGGACCCTAGACAGAGCACCATCTTCCCTTCACTTCAAAATCTTTGCTTCTTGTTGAAGACCATGAACATTTAAAGAGGGAGGAAGAAAACAATACCTAGAGAAAAACAAGTATCTTCTCTCCCTCGTGCCAGGAAGTATGCCTCCTGCCCTTGGCATACCCCTGGCAATGAGACAGCTGGCGTTAACATGGCTGTAAATCAGCCTAGCATTTAGGCAGTGGTCCATTAATCCGGTCAGGGAGTAAAGTGAGTAAGGACTCTGGTCCATTTCCTTATGCCCCATGACTGCAGTAGATAATCACAGTAGAACACATCCCAGACTTGAAATCAGATGGCTAGGGAACTTGGTTGCTCCTGACTAGTGTTAGCAATGTGATTGTGACTGTGTGACTTTGTCTCTAGGCTTGCTTGTTCTCATCTGTGGATGGAGGTTTATGTCTGTTCTCACTTAGGGAGGATAGATTCCAGAATCAACTGAGATTATATGGAATGGAGACTTAAAAAATCAGCGGCTTTAATTTCCTAGTGGTATCATGATGTCCCCTAGTCTCAGAAGGCCTGGGACTAGGGGATATTGAGAAGTTCAAGTTCTAGGTCACTTGGGAAGCAGCACTCATCAGGAGGCTCAGGATCTGCTTTTAAGGCAGTGGGCAGGTTGATGCCGGCTTTTGGCTGGAGGCCCTGGTCCATCACCACATGGATCTCTCTAGAGGACTGTTTTAGTGATCTTACACCTTCCAGCCGACTGCCCTCCCAGCAGGCCTTCCCTTAGAAACACAGATCAGCTCCACACTGTGTGGAGCATGAATAGCAGAAGTCAAGGATCATTAGGGACCTCTGAGAGGCCATTCTGTAGGTGCTTACTGCGGATGTCGTCAGATTTATTGTTCTAGCTGACAGTGTTGCTCTAAGCTGGAACTACTGCTAGCTTCCATGATGACTTTGGCTAAAATTCAGGCTGTCCCTCAGATCGACAACTCTGTCTGTGTTCTGAACTTATGACTTCAGAATGTGTGTGTTCCAAAGGCTATTTGGAAGAGGGGGGTGGGTAGGGGAGAGTGCAGATGACAGCCAAGGTCAGGGCAGGAAGTGCTGTGGATATTTTAAAGAGCATGGGGAAGGGCTGCTGAAAGTCTCGGGATAGCTTCCGGACCTGAAGCCAGCTGTGCCATGCTCAGACCTCGTTATTCCCGCTCTAAGAGGCAGAGGAAGAATCTACCTGAGGCGGTGGTTTCACAAGTCTGCTCTAACCGATCTTCTGTCCATCTTGCTAGCAAAATATGAAGTGTAAGATAAGCTTCACTTCCTGTGCCTTTTCCTGTTCGTTTTTTTGTGTTGGGGTCAGCCATCCCCTACGGAAACGGTTAGAAAAGCTGTTCAAGGGCCAAGTAGAAGGCTCAGTCAACTCCCTCTGACTTGCAGTGTTGCTTTTCACCGGAATGAAATATGATCAAATCTGAATGTAGTTCTGTTTCAATCAAGATTTTATCAAACTGGTGTCAGAGAAGAGCCCTGCTTGTAGGTCAGCAGTGGGGATTTCATACTTAATGTGTGAGATATACTACAGGGGTTTGTATAGTGCCAACAAGGCACTCAGAACATGGTGCGATCACCATGATCCCCTCTGTTCTCACTACTGTGCTTCTATTTGGGGATGCCAAGGAGCCTACAAGATGCTCCAATGATGGAATGGCACGGATTCAACAGCCATCCTAAGGGTAACTTCTCCCTGACTACCTCTAGCTATAGTTTGGTTGTTTTTCCTTTAAGGGAAAGAGTTGTCTTTCCTGGCAGCTCCTGGCCACACTGTCTTCCTTACGTGGTCCCGGACACTGCATATTATAAGTCATTGGCAGGAGGAGGTGACATGAGAAATTTCCCTTTTCCACAGAAAAGGGGTGTGTGCAGGGAGGGCTCATTGCCATCGCTGCTCTTCCCACTTCCTTCCTTCCATGTGACCGTGCTGGCTTGGGTGGAGCAGGCTCATCTTGTGGGCATGAGACAACTGAAAAATGTAGCTAAAAGTCCCACATGGGAAGCAAAGGAGAAAAAGAGCCCGAGTCTAGGATGGCATTGTGTTTCCATCAAGATATTGAGTTTGGAAGTCCCTTGCAGGCAGGCTTTCTCTTACCAACTAATATTGAAGCTACGTTATAGACTGAAAGCAGAATTTTAGAAAGGCTGAGGATTAGTGGAACCGACTTTGAAAGCTGGAGAGGCAAGGATAGAAATGGAATGGAAAGGAACGGGGTCAGAGGGACTGCTTAAGAGATGGAAGTGTAGGAGAGGGGGTATACCAGCACAGTACACAGCTTGTCCTAAGTTCATGTCTTTAGAGGCAAGGTTTTTGCAGGTCCCCACCCCCAATAGGTGGCAATAGCTGGGGCAACTTGTATAGTGAGAGACAGCGCAGGGTCTAGAAGTTGAGCTATGGCTTTAGCATTAAACAGCCTGAGTCCTTGACCCGTCATAGACTAACTCTGTGTCCTTGATCCCTTCCTTGCACAATCTCCTTGGTGCTCAGATTCCTTATTTGCAAGTTGGCAATGAAATTCAACAATATAACACATACAAAGCACCATGTTTGATCCATAGTAAGTGTTTGACAATGTGAACGAGGGTGACTACCACTGTTTTTATTGCCATCTTTACCTGTCATAGAAATGTCTGCTTAACCTGAGAATCAGTTGCTCCATCTCTCAGATGGAACCGTCCTTTCTCAAAGTATATCACAACAGGATCCTTCAGAAATTGTTTCCTTTGAAGCAAATTTGTTTCATGTGCAAATAACATAGTTTGATTTTTTAAATTCCTTTACATGGATTTTTGAATAAAAAATCATTATATGGGATTTTTTTTCTCTCCCAGCAGAAATGAAAGAATCCCATGAGACAAGAAGGTCAAAACTTTATAAACCATGACTTTTAGCTAGAGTGGCGATTTCAACATTGCCCCCATCTGAACCAAACCTCTTAAACTGTGGCAAGTTCCAAAGTACTTGTGTTTTGTTAAAGACCTTTGAGAATTGCACTCCCACAGAGGAATGAGGAGAAGCCGAGGCAGGACAGAGTTACAGTGTCAGGAAGTAACCTGGCAGTTAAATGTGTTATGCACTCTTGAAAATTTACCCTCCAGTTGGCCAGAGGGCTGTGGAAGCAGCTGCCCCACCCGTGAGCGTGAAGAAAAGCACACCACATGTCATGCTTCAGTCTTTGCATAATGCTATTAAACAGGTAGCCTTGTAAAAGTTTTTGCATAGAAAGCTGCATTTCATGAATATGTTTTTGTAGGAAAATAGATGGGTGCCTACTTGTTTAGCAAAATGGAATCAGGTAGTTTCTGTGTAAAGCAAATCAGGGCTGAGCACCGGCTCAGGTAGAATAGTGCTTGTCACACAAGCAGGAGGACCCGACTTCCACCCTCAGAACCCATATAAAAAAGCCAAGAGCACAACTACAGCCTTGGGGAGGTAAAACAAATTGAGCCTTGGGCCTCCCTAGTCTTGCCAGACTAACCTAACCAGAGATTCCAGGCCATGAAAGAGACCTTATCTTACAAAACAAGGTAGATGATTCCTCAAGAATTCAAACACACATTCACACATATATGTATCCCCTCATATGCATTCCCATGTATCTGTTTCCATACAAACAGCAAATCAAATTATGAAAATATGAATATTATGATCATATTTATATATCAATAAACAGGTATTTGTGCAGATCTTTGTATGTATTTTATTATTGTTAATATTCTGTAATATATATATATATGTATTTCCATGTGGAGGCATGTATGTATGTATAAATGAATAGTTGACTGCAGAGTTCAGAAGAGGGCATACATAGGATCCCATGGAGCTGGAGTTACAGGCAGTTGTTAGCCCCCTGCCCCGACATGGGTGCTGGGTATGTAACTTGATTCACCTGGAAGAGAAGTACACGTTTTTTAAATAGTGAGCCATCTCTGCAACCGCAAAGGGTAAAACAGCTTTCTAATTTTTATTGATATCTTCTGATTTACTTTAGAGGATTATTCATGAAATTTAAGAAATGGTCTAATATTGTTAAAGGCAAGTTCTGTAAGCATACTTGCTCATACTTATTAACACAGACTCACGACTATTCATTATCTTCCCTAACCTTCAGAATTAGGAGAATGATTAGGACCTTTAAATTTATCTGACTATTACATATACTCTCAAGCAATCAACTGTCACTTTTCATTATCAGAAATGTTAGCAATTATCCGGATATTAACTCCATTGCCTTTTAGCCACTAGTTTTTAATTAAAATTTCCTTCAGAAGTTGGTGAGTTCTATATTTGTATCATTTACAGCCCTTCCTTCCCCCTCCCCAACTCCTTTCTTGCCTACCCACTCTCAAGTTTATAACCTCTTTCTAAATTATTGCTGCATGTATGTAAATACAATCTGTTGGGTTCACTTAGTGTTGCTCATACGTGCTCAAAGCTGACTGCTTGGTTCAGAGTAACGCATCAGAATTTCCTCACATTCTTGATTTTCCCTTGATTTGGCTGGAAGATTATTTATCTTGAGTAAGTTTCTTCAGAGACAATAAAGAGTGATCATTTGTAGGCAGTATATGTCTTACATTTCTCTTGCCTTCAGATGTGACTTAGCTGTTGGCATGTCATATAGCTGTTATCACAATCCCTAACCTATGCTATGATGAAAACCTAAGCTATAATGGAAAGTTTTTACCAGATTCATTTTCAAATATTTTCAATACTTAAAATATTAAATCAAGCGATTAAATACTCAGTAGTGTTAATATTTTACTCAAAACATTCTGCTCCACTATTGTTATTTCCTGGTTACATATGAAAGGCATAATTGTTTGAACCCTAGAAAAGGAACCAAACAAACTAAAGCCCTTCTGCTGTCTCCCTTGTCTTCCTTCTATTGGACCCACAGCCTTGTGAAAGCTAAACACACATGTATTCTCACGCTGAGACTCTGCCTTTGGACTTTATTCTTCTTGTGGCCCTTGGTGTATGACAGCTAAGTCCTTTCTCTCCGCAGACTTGTTTCATTAGTGCCTCTTTGCCTGCTCTGCTGTTCTGGAACTTAGAGTGTGCATGCACACAGTGTCTCCAATCTATACCCAAGGTCTTCCATTTATCTACTATATAGCTAACTTTTTTGCTCTTTTTCTCTATTTTACTTTTCTAAGATTTTTGTTAATGCATATTAATTCTACCAATTAATGGGGCTCAGTATGATGTTTTCAGACATGAATATATGCTATATCAAATTCCATATCCCCTTTATACTTCGCTTTCCCTTTTCCATTCTCTAGTAAACATTTTTTTTTTAGCTTTCACATATGACAGAACATGTGGTCCTTGCCTTTCTGTGTCTGGCTTATTTCATTTAACATAACAGTTACCAATTCTATCCATTTTGGTTTAAATGACAGCATTTAGTTGCCTTATGTATGGATAATATATATATAATGTATTATACAAACACACAGAGAACATTTATTTGACCGGCTCATCTGTTGATAGGATCCTAGGTTGAGTCCATGCCTTAGCAATTGTGAATATGCTGCACTAAGCATGAATATTTCTTTGGTGTGTGTGTGTGTTTGTACATACATTTATAATCTCCAGAAATTGGATAAATGCGTCATAATGGATCATGTTGAAGCTCTATTTTTAGTTTGATTAAATTACATTTTAAATTTAGCTTGCAAAGTAATGAGTGCAATCATAACATTTTATTCATGAATGTCATTGTAATTAATATTCATCCCTCATATCCTACTCCCTTTTCTTCTAATAGTGCCTTATTTCACATATTTTATATATATTTAAATATATGTACATATATTTTACAATCGAGATTTTAAAATTCAAGGTATTTGAGGCTGGCTTATTTTGCTTAACACTATGACCTCCAAACTATCCATTTTCTGTCAAGTGATCTAATTTCATTCTTTTATACAACCTAGTAAAACTTTTTTTATCTATTCATCTGTCGATAGATGTGTAGGCTGATTTAAAATGTTGGCAATTGTGAACAGTGCCACAGTAAATACAGACGAGAAGATATCTCTACCATATTCTGACTTAAGGCCTTCAGGTGTATACCCACAGGTGGTATATAGCTATATCATATGATAGTTAATTTCTAGTTTCTTAAGCTCCCCCATACTGATTTCCACAGAGGCTGTATTCATTGCCTCCCCACTAGCAATATATAAGGATCCATCTCCCCTGCATCTTTGCCAGCATTTGTTGTTGTTTGCTATCTTGATGATAACCGCTCTGCTGGGGTAAGCTGAAATCTCAGTGTTGTTTTCATTTGCAGTTCCCTGTTGATAGGGATTCTGAATATTTTTCATGTATTAACAAGCCATTTGTACCTTATTTAAGATGTTTCTATCCAATTCATTTGCTCTTATTTATTAATTAGACGAGTTAAGTATGTTTAATTTTTTTTCTTTATTCTGCGTATGAAGCCTCTGTTTGATGTATAGCTGGCCAAGATTTTCTGTTGTTCTGTAGGCTGCCGCTCCATTCCTACTCCCTTTACTGTGTAGAAGGCTTTGAATTTGACGTTATTTGTTGATTCTTGCTATGAATTGCTAGGCTATTAGAGACCATTTCGAAAAGTTCTTGCTCTGTCTGAAAGTATTTTCTCTGATTTCCTCTATCAATTTCAAGGTTTCATGTCTATATTAAGACCTTGATCCATTTTAAACTGATTTTTGTCCAGAGTAAAAGGGAATCTAGTCTCATTTCGCATGTTTCCCCAATTTCGTTTGTTGAAGATGTTATTGTTTCTCTAATGTATGACTCTGGCTTCTTAGCAGAAAGTCAAGTGGTTCTATCTGTGTGATTTATATCTTTGTTCTCTATCCCATTCCACTGGTTATGTGTCGTTTTCTATGCCAGTGCCATGCTGGTTTCATGACTATGTCTCTGCAGTATAATTTGAAATTCAGTGTTGTGATCATCTCCAGGCTTGATCTTTCTATTCAGGATTCCTTTAGCTATTTGGGGCCTTTGCACTCCCACCAGGGTTTGGGGAGAGTTTGTCTAGCTCTGTGAAGGGTATCATTGAAATCTTGATTGATAATTGAATCTGTAGATTGTTTTCAGTTGTGTAGCTCTTTTCACAGTGTTGATTCATCTGATTCATGAGTGTGTGTGTGGGGAGAGTCTTTTTACCTCTTAATGTCTCCAATTTCTTTCTGCAGTGTTTTAAAGCAGCCATTGTATAGAGTCTTCCACCTTTAGTGAGGTTCAACCCTAGGTTTTTTGGGATAGGTGTTGGCTTCTTTTTTTAACCTCCATATGGTCCTTTTTAGTAACTATGATAATTTGCATTCCCACCATAAGTATAGACTTCCTTTTCCCCTACATTCTCACTAACAGGGTGTGGTGTGTGTGTATTTGTGTGTGTGTATGATTGCACATATGTGTACATGCACCAGAGACTGAAATAGAACTTCACACATGAGATAAACACTCTGCCACTCATCTGTATCTTCAACCAGTTTGTGTGGATGATAGTTGTTCTACCTGGAGCTAGATGGTATTTCATTGGAGTTTCAATTTGCATTTCCCTTCTGACTAAAGATGCTGAACATCTTTTTGCATACTTTTGTTTTGAGCAAGGGATAATTTTTCCATGTTTAAATTGGATTTAGATTTTTGGTGGAATTCTTTTAAGTAATTTAAGTTTCTTAAATGTTGTGGCTATTAACCCTCTGCCAGATGAATAGTTGGTAAATATTTTCTACAGATTTTGTAGAGTGTCTCTTGGTATTTCTTTTTTGTTCCATTTTCTATATAGAAACATTTTAGTTTGATGCAAATCTTTCTTGTCAGTTGTTGCTTGTAACTAATCTTACGGGGCTCTATCCAGAGAATCATTGGACTCTTTTCCTCAGCTCCATTTCAGTTCCAGCTCTCATAGTTAGGTCTTTGATCTTGCTTGAGTTCATTCCTCTACTGAGTGACAGACACGAGATCAAGTTTCAGTCCTCTGCATGGAGATATTAAGTTTTCTTAGCACCATTTATTAAAGAGGCTGTTCTTTCTGAGACATATGTTCTTGATGCCTTTGTTGAAAACCAATTGTCTGTAGAAATGTAAGTTTATTTCTGGGATCCTTGCCAGCTGATCATATGATTATTTTATCCTTCATTATCTTGATGTGATATATTATCTTTAATGATTTTAGTACATGAAACCATCCTTGAGATGGATTCAACCTGATCACAGTAAGAGATCTTCTCAAGGTACTGAATTCCATTTGCTAGTAAGTTGGTGAGAATGTTTGTATCTATATGCATTAGGAATAAGTCTGTGATTTTTCTTTGCTGTTGTCTGTTTTGACAATAGAGCGATGCTGGTATTGTAGATAGCTCCATGCCTTTCTGTCCTTTGGAATGATTTGGAAGGGTAAAGTCGGCAGTGGAGCCGTCATGCAGTCCTGGGTTTCTATTGGGAGATATTCTACTACTGATTTTGTCTCATTACCTGTTACTGGCTATTGGTCCATTCAGTTGTTTTAAATGCCCTCAGGTTTTGATATTTTGCTTGAGCATATGTATCCAGAAACTGATACCTTCCCAAAGTTTTCCAATCTGTTGACAGAAAGTTTTTTCATAATCCTAATGCTTCTTTGTGTTTGCGTGACACTAATGAAAACGTTTCCTTTTTCCATCTCTGATTTCATTTTTTTGGGTTGTCTATTCCCCTTCTTCGTTAGTCTAGCTGAAGTTTTGTTGATCTTTACTTTTTATACAAGAACCTAATTTATCTTTTGTGTCTATTTCATTTCTTTTAAGTTTTATCCAAAATTATTTCCTGTGTGCATACAGGGTGGATGATCTGTGTGTGGCAGGGAGGGGCCCATGCATGCCACAGTGTGTGTGGGGAGGGCAGAGGACAGCTCTGTGGCATCCGTTCTCTCCTACCTTTACCTAGGTCTCAGGGATTGAATTTAGGTCATCAGACTTGCACCGTAAAGTACCTTTAGCCACTGAGACATTGATCTATCCCTAGTTCACTTATTTTTGCTTTGATTGTTATTTCTAGTTTTGAGATCAGTCTATCTATCCCTACTTTTTGAAAATTCTTAATGTGCACTGTTAGATCATTTACTTGAATTCTGCTTATTTATGTTAACCCAGGTACCTATTGATCTAACCGTGCCTCCCAATGCTGATTTTGCTATATCCCACGTTATACTGGAGCATGTTATATTGCCATTTAAAAATTTTTTAAATTGAATTTCTCTTTTGATTGTTTTTATGACTCACTGTTTACAGGAAAACATCTTGTTTGATCTTTACATATCTGTGTAATTGCTCTAACATTTTTCTCTCATCAGTGACCTCTAGTTTTTGTTCCATTCTGATCAGAGAAGATGCAGAAAAAGAAAAGTGAAATTTGCAGGAAAATGGATGAAACTGGAAAACATTATATTAAGTGAGGTGACCCAGGTTCAGAGAAATAACCCAGGCTCTTTGAATTGGAGAATTTGTTCATTTGTGTTCACGTTCATCACTGATAACTAAAGATGTCATTTTGCCCATTCTTATTTGGCTATTTCAGATATTTTTATTCTTTCTCTCTTGCTTACCTCCTTGGTTTAATAGTTATGCTCGGCTTTTCTACTTCTTAGGTACGCACTGTCCTAGTGGGGATTTATACTTTCGCGTCCTTTCCTGGTGACTGGGGTTTTTATTTTACTCTTGAATGTAGGGCTCTCTTAAGCATCTTTTGTGTTTGCTTGTCTCAGAAGGATTTTATTCACCATCACTCTGAAGGACAGGCTTTCTTGCTGGGTATAGCATTCTCGACTGGCAGTCACTTTGCTTCAGAACTTGGAATACATAATTCCATTTCCTCTGGGCCTTTAGGGTTTCTTCTAAGAAGCCTGCTATTAGTATAATGGGGTTAGCCTTAAAATGGGTCTTGGCACATTGTAAGATTCTAGAATCATTCTTTTTACCTTAACAGTCTGACTTTAATATGCTGAAGTGAGGATCTTTTCTGATCATGTCTTTTTGTAGTTCTATAAGCCCCTAGCATATGATTATATATTTCCCAAGACTTAAGAAGTTTTCTACTACCCTGACTAGGTTTTCTGTGCTTATTAACTTTTTTTTTCTAGTTATCTTTGGGTATTTAAATGCATGTAGTTATTCACTAAGTGGTCCCTTGAAAGCCTTGAATGCTCCCATTTTTAACTTCTTTGTTTCCTTTCTTTATTTCATTTATTTATTATTTATTTACTTATTTATTTGTTTGTTTCTTTTTTCAATCTGATTGAGTTATAATAAAAAGGCCTAGATTTGAGTTCAGATTTTTCTCCATTTAATCTAGTCCATTGTTGAAGATTTTGATTAATTAATTGATTTATTGAGTTAGTTTTCAAATGCTTATTTTCTGTAAGGTTCTTCTCAAAAACTCTACTTGGTTTATTCTGTATCAACATTATTTCAGTGAACTGTTTGTATGTTCTCATTTTATTGAACATTTTAATAATCATTCTTTTGAACTGTCTGTCATATATCTCCCCCATATTAATTTCTTTGGGACCCATTTCTAGAGAACTACTGTGTTTTTTTTAGTAGAATTATTCTTTTATTTTCTTACTCTTTTTTATTGAAATTTGTTCATTTAATAGATTGTGTTTCTCTGCCACTGTTTTGGGGTGGCCTTAGAGGTGGTTTTCTCTTGAAGATGCATCTAGGGTTTCTGTTTTGTTTCTATCCAGGCCCCACAGTAGCTCACCTGTAGCCTCTTTGACTATCACTAATGGTTTGGGCAAAATATATACTATGAAAAAAAATCAAACTCATTATCCTTGGGTCCCTGAAAGAGTTGTGGTAGAGACAACAGTTGATGGGGGCCATTCACTGTCTACCTACCCCTATAGTGAAAATGGTGTACCCCCAATTATATGATGATGGTCATCGATGCTAATTAGCATGCTACTAACAAGGGCCCCTGGCACTGGCAGCACCAGCAGTGATGAGGTTACCTGAGACACGTGCCTCCTGACCAAACAGTGGCCCAAGTTCACAGGCAACGTGGGGAGCAGTAGGGTAGGAATTCCAGGGTCACCTGTGTGGTCCTCACACCCTATGATGGTTAGTTTTAACTATCAAATATAAGTCTAGAATTATCCATCTGCAAAGCAAGTCTCTATAAGGATTTGTCTAAACTTGGTTGCCCTGTGGGCATGTCAATGGGTTATTGTCTTGATTATTGGGAAAGCCCTTCTACTGTGGGTGCAACATCCCCTGACTAGGGGAATCCTGGATTGTGCAGGAGTGGGGAAAGTAAGCTAATCTCAGGTATGGATTCATCAATCCATTGCTCTCTGCCCCTTGTTGTGGCTGAAGTATGACAGGACTTTCAAGTTCCCGCCACAATGATACCTCCCCCATGATGGACTTTAACCTGGAACTGTGAGCCAATTAAACCCTTTCTCCTGAAGTGCCACAGCATAAACTCACATTGGTCAGACAATGTGTGAAAACAGGAACAAGGAAGGGATGAGGTGGCCATAGAACCTTAGGATTCAATTACCTTCCTCAATGGTAGCCCAGCCAAGAATAGGACGTTTGCCAGAGCTAGGTGAATCTATAATTGTTTCTCCACGTCATGTGTACCCATGGATTGGTGATAGCCAGAGACAAAGTTGATCCAGGCTCCTGAAAAGAGTCCTGTGGGTAGGGCTTCAATGGGCACTCTTTAGGCAAGGTTCTCTAGCTTAACAGAATTTACAGAACGATCCTCTCTTTCTCGACCCTGGGTTTGATCGCTAGTTCTGTCATCCTTCAAAGGAAGTATAAATAATTCAGCCCAAAAATGTGTAGTAGGGGAGAACAATGAACTATAGTGCCACATGAGATTTGGCACCAGGCCGAGTTGATGTCTAGCAGGGAGTACAGAGCCTAGACTTCAGTGTCAAGGAAAGTAGCACCACCCGTTCTTTATGTACGCCATGAAGCTACTATCAAGCGGCCACGCCACTTCCCACTGAGCCTTTGGCCCATGAGAGTACAGCATTCAAGCAGCTGGCCCTAATTTTGCCGCCCTTTCTTTCTGTATACTTTGTAGAATGGCTTTCTCAGGCAGGGTGAGGCCTGAGAAATGTGGCCCAAAAGAGTCCTGGGAAAGGGACAGGATGACTGTCATGCAGGTTTTTGAGCCTAGCCCTCAATGCTTTCTAGAACCGTACTTGGTTTTGATCTACAGGTTGGATAAGAAAGCATCATATCGGGAATTTTTCTGAAAAAAAAATTAAAGAATATTATGCAAGGATCACTATCATTTACAGAGACTTGTGACAGACTCCTCAGGGGATGGGAAGTGTTTATCTCCTGAAGTGCTAACAAGGTCCTTCTATGGGAGCATTAAGCTATGACGCTATTGCATGGTCTTATTTTTTTTTTCTTTTTCTTGGCTGATAGAAGGCTGCCTTTCCCTTTAGTTATTGGAATTTTCCCAATATAAATTTTTTGTTATCAATAACTTTCCCCTATCCCTTTATTTGTTTTGTGTCTATTGTGTGTTATGCTTTTTTTAAAAAAATTCTGGTATACTTGTATTTAATAATTAAATATATTTTTCAGAATAATTAATAGACAATCACCCATGCACAGATCAGTGATTTTTAGTGTGTTGCTTCTGAGAAATACAAGAGAGCATGCCCAAAATCCAATGAAAACAAAATAATATTTTAGATATAGGTATAAGGAATCATAAATATTTTATATAATGCATATAGTTTAAAAGTCAAGCAAATACATTTTTCATCATCCACCACATATTCATCCCTATGCTAAGAGTAACAGTAAGTGGAAAGTGGGAGATATATTCCTGGGGAATACAATTCTATTAGATAGGCAAATAGGACCAGGGTGCATATTTATTGACAAACGTTATTGAGATGCCAGTCATGAGCTCGGTGCATTCTCTGTGGCATCTTGGCTCAGATACTGAGAAGTCAGATGTGTTCTGTAAAAGTGGTACTTGGGTGAGTCTATTGCACAGCAAGGGTGAGGAGTTCTCATCTGGAATAAAAGGAACATGAGCAATCGAATGCAGCTCGTTTCTATTATGCCAAGGCAAAAGAGCCAGGCAAGGCCTGGCCACTGTCCCTGGGCAGGGAGGACAGTAGCCAGCCTGGAGTGGAACTGTGTGATGTCAGCCATCTGAACTCCCTGCAACATGGGAACCACAGATGCAGGCATTTGTTTCTAGGAGTGAGTTCACTGTCTTAGCTGGGTTTCTTGTTGTAGTGACCAAATAATTGACAAGGGGAGGCTGAAGGAGAAGAGCTTTAGTGTTCGATGGGATGCAGTAGGTCATGGCATGAAGTCACGGCAGCAGGATCATGAGGCAGCTGGTCACATTACATCTGTAATCATGAAGCAGAGAGTGGGCTGGAAATGGGACCTGGCTATAAAAATCTCAGGGTCCACTCCCCAGGGCCCCAACTTCCTCCAAAAGGCTCATCCTCCTAAGGGTTCCACAGCCTTCTATAAGAGTCCCACCAACTAGGGTATTGCTCATATGTGAAGAGAGAAGGGAACCTTCGGGACTTGAAACCCTTGGCAATACCTAAGGGCAATGGGAGAAGTAGAACACTAGTGTCTCAACAGTACAGGGTGGGAGAAACTGCCATGACCAGTCTGTGTGTGGGCCCAGTCCTCCACTAGGTGACATTTGAAGTGTGCCCTGCTCTGTAAAGCTTAACTCTCCCTTGGTCATCTGGAAGCAAATTGTTCATTACTATTATCAGTCTCAAACAAGAGAGGACAGGCGTTGTAGTTTGCCTCCAGTAGACCACGGACCTCTTTGAAGGCAGCCATTTTCCTTCGTCATCGTTGGATGGAGACCTCTCAGTGAAGTTCTGTTGAATGGATAACAAGCACTGTCAGACTCTTAAAGTCGTGCTGGGTGGGGGGCGAGGGGGGAGATCCACAGCCCTTAGCAACTCAGTGCAAGGCATGCAGCACAGGGCGTCTCTGTAGATGACAGCAAACACGAGAGAAAATGACCAGTACCTCTTCTCCATGGTGATAAAGTTCTCCATATTTTTTGATTGGCAAAAGCCCGGACAGTAAATCAGTGTGCTCCGAGATGAAAGCTCTATAAATAAATTGGTTCCAGTGGGCTAGTCAGACAACGGACGGTGTATTTTCCAGTCACCGTGACAATTTTAATGAGCCGTCCTGGTGATGGATGGAGCTCTTGTGGCACTCTGTCCTTAACGTTGTGAGTGGTGGTCCTGGAGGTTCAGTGTCCTGTCCTTATGTTACGGGCCAGATCTGGACATGTGTCAAGGCAGGTAGAGCTTGGAATTTTTTTATTTAACAGCAAGTTGAGCCTGCGGCCACGCTCAAGCCATTGTGATTGAGTGCTGGAGAGAGAAGAGAATCTCTCCCTTTCCTTCTGGAGAGCCAAATGTAAATAAGCAAGCGTGTGTTGGTGGCTACTCATTTATCCTCTTGTCCCCCTTTTGAAAGCAACTCAGCGGTTTTCTGTTGAGCTGATTTATGACAGCAAAACCAAGCTACGGGCTACAAAGTGGGACCTTTGGAAAAGATAACCTGAACTTTGGATAGGAAAGAATCTATTATATCTATTTATGCTAAGTGCATCTCAAAATTCTTATTTCTAGAGATGGTTTCAGAAACTGGTTAAGAAAAGTCTTTTTGTGTTTGTTAAAAAAAAACATGGGCTCAGCAATCACATCTTAAAAGACTGTTGTTAGCCACTGAGAACCTAGGGCAGTGGTGCTCAACCTGTGTCTCATGACCTTTTGGGAGTCAAGCAACCCTTTCCCAGCGGTCTCCTAATATTGTCAGAAAACACAGATGTTTACATTAGGATTCACAACAGTAGCAAAATTATAGATATGAAGTAGCAATGAAAATAATTTTATGCTTGGGGATCACCACAGCATAAGGAACTGATTTAAAGGGCCACAGCATTAGGAAGGTTGAGAACCACTGGCCTAGAGGATTTGGTAGGCCTCTTGTCATCAGGAGGTGTTCAAAAGTCATCTTGAAATATTCTTCCGTACACGCTGTGTAGAAAGATCTCAGTTGCCAGTTTGGGTTCACTTAAAGGACAGCTTTTAAGATGTCAGCAAGACTCCCAGGCTCCAGGTCTGCAACAGCTCAGCCATCTTGCCAACTGTAGAGGGAGCTGCGGGCCACTTCCTGCCACCTGGCTCCTGGCCACCTGGCTAGCTTATGCCCCGAAATAACAACACACAAATTGTATTCTTTTAAACACTGCCTGGCCCATTATATCTAGCTTCTTCTTGGCTAACTCTCACATCTTGACTAACACATATCTAATAATCTGTGTAGTACCACGAGGTGGTGGCTTACCAGGAAGATTCTAGTGTATGTCCATCTTGGGCTGGAGCTTCATCGTGTCTGACCCAGAGAGGAGAGGCATGGCGATTGCCTCACTTCCCAGCATTCTGTTCTGTTTACTCTGCCTACCTAATTTTCTGACCTATCAGACCAAGCAGTTTTCTTTATTGATTAACCAATGAAACAAAAGATTGACAAATGACCTTCCCACACCAGCCAACACTGCCAAGGACTGACAGACATTACATTCAGACTGACCACAGCCCTGGGGTCACCGGCCATGCTTGTGGGCTCTAACTGTAGTCAGATTGTCACTGGAGTGTTGGGGGATGGAGATGCTTCTCTCAGTTCACCAAATTCTCTCTCTATATCCTAAAAAGAGTCCCAGATTCAAACTTGGTTTTCA
Organism: Neodon shergylaensis; assembly: GCA_025134845.1. Classification (NCBI taxonomy): domain Eukaryota; kingdom Metazoa; phylum Chordata; class Mammalia; order Rodentia; family Cricetidae; genus Neodon; species Neodon shergylaensis. The sequence goes on from JABTXL010009415.1 coordinate 4,815,202, forward strand.
CAGAGAGGAGCTGGAGGCCTGGATAGGTACATGAGTTGGCTAGGTTCCCATAGCTGGTTAGAGGCAACAGTAAGACCAACTGGGCCTCTCCTACTGCAAATTAGACCAGTTCCCTTTCCCTGTGGAGTCCGTACCACAAGCACCCACTGTATCATGAAGTAACATTTCTAGTACTCATTAATGTCTATGTTTGAGCAAAATACCAGAAGTGCTCTGAACAGGTGACATAAAGTAGCCTTTGTTTCCATGGAGAGAGTCTGCAGAGTTTGCTGGAGCAGAGTGACAGCTCTACTCTGGAGTCACCAAGTGAGGGATGAAGTCTGGGAGCTGGGATTTCAGCCAAGTACCAACTGATGCTGATGTGCTCTGAGTAGCATCATGTTATTCCAGGCCATTCATTGTTGGCCACCACGTTCTCTCTACTGATGTTGCTGTGTTCTGAGCAGCATCATGTTATTCCAGGCCATTCATTGTTGGCCACCATGTTCTCTCTGCTGATGTTGCTGTGTTCTGAGCAACATCACCATTCATCATTGGCTACCACCACGTTCTCTCTGCTGATGGCTGCTGTGTTCTGAGCAACATCATGTTATTCCAAACCATTCATTGTTGGTCACCATGTTCTCTCTGCTGATGCTGCTGTGTTCTGAGCAACATCATGCTATTCCAAACCATTCATTGTTGGTCACCATGTTCTCTCTGCTGATGCTGCTGTGTTCTGAGCAACATCATGCTATTCCAGGCCATTCATTGTTGATCACCATGTTCTCTCTGCTGATGCTGCTGTGTTCTGAGCAACATCATGCTATTCCAGGCCATTCATTGTTGATCACCATGTTCTCTCTGCTGATGCTGCTGTGTTCTGAGCAACATGCTATTCCAGGCCATTCGTCATTGGCCACCCGTCCTCACTACCACTTGCCACATTATTCACTCCCTAGCAGGAAGAGTTCCTGGTGGCCCTTCTTTGAACTGTTCCATGCATGTTTTTTCGTGGGAAGTCTTTAGATTCCATCCTGAGGGGGGAGGGTGCCTTAGCTTTGAGTGAGATGACCTTGACACTCTGTGTTCTAACATGCTACAAGATCATGAGTAAGTCATGTCACATCTACGCTTTTCCAATCTGTAGGATGGGGGTAATATCTTCTAACTCGTATATATATGTTGGGGGACTGGCTTATGTAGTTGACGTATTTTAGAGCACACTCCTAAGTATAAAATGTTTTCTGTGGAAGCTTGCTATGTTACACCAGCAGTAGCCCCAGACAGCTCAAGTTCACGTGTCTTGATTGTACCATTTGTTCTTGTGCTCCATCTCCTCTCACATTCTTGTAGCCTGTTTGGGCCCTAGGAGCCCCTTAGGTTCATGCCATACAGCCCAGGTGTAGTACGACAGGCTATGCTAGCTAGGTGCATGCAAACACACTCTATGCCATTCACACAGTGACAAAACTATATAGGCATTCCATTTTCCAGAATGTATCCCTGACACTAGGTAATACAGGTCAGTGCTCCTGATAGGCAGAATTAAATAAGGAGACTCACTCAGCAGACGAAAGGGTTCAGAAACCAAAATGAAGCTATATTGGGAAAATAGAGTTAAAAGCAGCACCAGACTGCAGATATTTGGAAAACTTGACCAGAGCCTTATCGAAGAGCGAATATGCAGGCTATCATTCGCACCTGTAGGAGACAATCAATACAGCAGAAACTGCAGCCATGGAGGAGACTTGCTCATAGAAACCAGAGGGTATAAGATTTAGGAAATGAGCTCTATGATGCCCCAGAACTAGAAATAGACAGGGCATTAACCTCAGAGCCACCGCCATGCTTAACATGCAGTGGCCATTGTTGCCATGACAGTGGCTTACTCTCACACTTTCTCCTAGATCAAGTCTTCTTATCCAGCAGCCTCACCGTGCTCAACACATAAAATGTGGGACCCATGTATGTACACACACAGCGGTGCGGCCATAGCTTCAGCAAGCAGGAAATGTCAGTGGGGAAGTTGTTTCATAGGAAGAGCTGCTTCTTGGCCAGGCGTTGCGATGCTAACTGGTATTAGGGGAGTAACTTGGCCCCATTTATAACCTCAGGTCTCACCACTGCATTCTGTTCTTGTACCAGTTTAAGTTACCCAGTGTACAAAAGACAACACCAGAAGCTGTTGTAGGTGGGTCTTCTATGTGTTGCTTTCATTGGTTGATTAATAAAGAAACTGCTTGACCTGATAGAACATAGATGGGTGGAGTAGACAGAACAGAATGCTGGGAAGAAGGCAGTGAGGCAGACGCCATAGCTCTCCTCTCTGAGATGGACGCAGGTTAGAATCTTCCCGGTAAGCCACCACCTCGTGGTGCTACACACATTAATAGAAATGGGTTAATCAAGATGTGAGAATTAGCCAGTAAGAGGCTAGAGCTAATGGCCAGGCAGTGTTTAAGTGAATACAATTTTTTATGTTGTTATTTCGTGTGTAAAGCTAGCCATGCGGGAGCCGGGCGGACAAAAAGCAGGCCTGCTTGCCTTATCACTACAAGAAGCCATCCAAAGCCATAGGTACTAGTAGCTAAAGGTTAAGATTAGGTGGAGGACAGGAAGGATGGAGGAAAATGAGACCTTTTTTTTAAGAACAAGCCTTGAAATGCAACCACCTAGACATATGTAATTTTACCATAAAAGTATTAAGATGCTACGTAAATAATATTGAGCACTCCCAAGCGACGAATCTGTACCTTTTGTTTATAAAGCTCAGTTAGGCGAGAGCAACAAATGGGCTGGTGGAGGTTTAGAAATGTCTCTGGTGAAAACTAGAATTCCAGATGGAAACTTTAAGTTTCAAAACAACCTTTATTCTGTTTGAGGACCTAATACAATGCATTAAGCAACTTAAAACAATACATAGCTTCACTGAATCTATAGCTTGAACAAAATGTCAAGGAGGCACAACTCCCTCCCCATCCCCCTTGCCTTGTAAAGGCAAAAATTACAACTCCCTCTCATCAAAATCACATCCTCCCTCTCGTCAAAAGACCAACTTTATTTTATCAATGTCATATAAACAGATCTGTAAAAACATTGAACAGAGTCTAGCTTTAAAAAATACACACATATAAATGAGGGGTATTTTTTTGTTTTGTTTTGCCTTTTTTTTTTTCTGAAATAGCAGCATCCTGGGGAGCCAATGCCATCTCATGGTGACAAGTTCAGTGTGAAGCTGGAGCGTCTGACCAGTGGAGCCACTTCCTCCCTACCCCCAGTACTAGTTACTTTATATAACTATAGATTTTCGTAAAAAATAGGAGAATTTGGCATTTTGGAACTTTGTCCCATGTGAGGCATTGTGCTTTTAACTGCCCCTTTCTTAAAATGACCCTAAATTCAAACAGACACAGCAAAGCCCGCTTTCCAACTGACTTAGATATCATGCATCGCGAAAAGCACAGTTGGGAAAACCAGCAGGAACTGTCTCCCAATAAGGAACATCAGCAGGACTTCCCAAACAAGTTACTAGTTCAAGACCAGATCTATGACAAAGCGATTGGTTCCTCACAAGGACAGCGCACAGACACACACACACTGACTTGACAACACTGAAAAAAACGAGGATGAGTCAGAAAAGCAAGTCATCCAGACCCGCTCCCTCAAAGGGCATAGCTTCTAAAAACAGAAAGAAAAGTCAAATGATGAACTTCTCACTTCATTTGCCAACAAGTTTCACCTTTATAAGACAACACAAAGCAACACCAAAGGGAAAGAAGACCATACACATATACAAGAACTGCACTAGACATCTGCTTGGTATGCACTTGAACTCGACTGTGGATCTGCGTGGCTGAAAAGTGTACTGGAAACACAGTCCATGCACATTTACATATATACATATATCCAGGGCCGTGAAGTTGCCAAATGTTGCAAACATATGCTTGCTGCCTTTTCATGTGGTTGTGACCGCTCCGGTATGGAACATGAGGTCCCAGCCCTCCCACTTCTATGGTCTAGCTCAGCCTGTCCGCAGCTTAGTGTCTGGCTGTCTTTAGGATGGGAGAAAAACTATGTAGGCACACTTACAGATCAGGAGTGCTGTATCCATCTACACTCACGGGCCACTCAATGAACGCTTCTGGATGCCTGCCCTGATGGAATCATGGAAACATAATGACCAAACGTCTCTAAGGACAGAGTTGGTGGGCGTCATGACTAACCCGTCATCAAAAAGGCCTTCAGCAGGACAGGTGTGGCAGAGCTCCCTCTTGTAGAGGACAAATGACTTCTGCCTTCTGACATGGATGGAAAATCAATTGTACCCAAGTTCATGAGATGGTTTTGAAAGTCATCTTGCAAAGAGTGTTGAAGAGAAAAAAAAAAACGGTAACAGAACTTGTAATGAAATGGCCAATTTCAGATCCATTTTAAAATTAAAACGAAAGTTATTTGCATTTGATAGCATACATGGTGTGCTATTGAAAGAAAGAAAAGGAAAAGGAAAGAAAAGAAAGCAAAGTCCACCTGCAAACCTAGCTTACAATTAGTAAGTTCAGTCGTATGTGGCATGGCAGAATGCTGCCACTGGAGGTTGCAAAGCCCAGAGTAAACCGGGGGAAATCATCAACTGTCTGGCAATAAGGGCGCGGTCAGCTTAGAAGAGTCAAGTTTGCAGGCTCACAGTCTGGTTGACCGACTTCTGCTTGAGAGGATGAGCAGTGGCTTCAGAGGAAGAAAAACAATACGTTCTACAGACCATTCACCCAGACACTAGGTTGCAAATTCCAAAAGGTGAAAACAGCAACATTCAAAAACACAGAAACCCTTCACCTCAGTCTCGAAAGGGGAGAGAAAGTCGTGGGTGTATCTGATATAGAAAGGGAACGTGAAACTGAAGAGATGGCCCTTGAGTCTACCAGGGCTGTGACCGTGACTTTGGTTAGCCTCCCCTCTTCACAGCACATGACAATTCCCGACAAACACGCCAGCTTTCACACACATACATCAGGGTAGGGAAACTCGACTCTTATCCTAAAGATGCCACCACCTGCTCCCCTTCCTCACCATGAAGTACAGCATGCACAAAGATGGAGTGAGAAGAACTGCCATTTGTATCTCTTTTACCAATTTCCACAAAGCACAGCGACCATCTACTCGGGTCTACTCGCTATCCGTTCTAAAGTGAACGGAGAGCCAGGAAAATAACAAGCGTCCAACTAAAAGGATTGTTATCAGACCATGCTTTTGCTGAAAGGAAGGGTGGCCAGCTGCCGTGACTAGTCCAATATTAAAAAAGAGAAAGAACACATTTTCTAAATGCAGGGATTCAACCTTGAAAACCAGTGTGTTCAACAACAACAACAAAGAGAGCACGTTCCAGGAACCCCCAAACAAACTCAGCACTTCCTTCATGAGAAGGGAGATGCTGGCCAGCTGCACTGCATGGAGTTACAGTAGGTCTGGAGTCACTGTTGATGGGTAATGCCTACCACATTCAGACGGGGAAAGATGGAGACAAGCAGCCTCCCTTCTTCAATAGTTCTCCCCTTCTCTGGAATCCCAAGAAAGTGCACACCACCTTACCCCCACCCCCACCCCGGTGACAACCCGTGGCTACCTTCCCCTCCAGAGTCAAGAAGTTCACAATTCACTAGGAAATAAACATTGCCAGGTACCGTAGTTCAAGAGTCTTAAAACAACACTGTTGGACTCAGCAATACTTTGTCATATCATATATCATTTTCTTTTTCTTTTTTATTGAATAAAGCAGCTTTGAAGCTTATCAGGCCCTGCCCAACATTTAGTCAAAAAAAAAAATCTGTTATGAACTTTTTAACCTTGGGCTAACAGCCAAGTACTCTGTACAAGAGAAACTGTAAAATATTTCATAGTTTTAATTCTTAAGCCATTTACCTTTCTGGCATCCTGTACATTTCTTTTTTTTTTTTTTTAAAAAAGTAAGAATAACAAAACAAATATTAACAAAAACGAGAAACAGTATTTTCAAGCAACAAAAAATCGGGATGAAGGAAGCTTATTCTGAAGGTGTATTTGAAACTGGTAACAACATAACAAAAATGAAGATTTGCATAGCGCTGCACGCTTAGCCTTCAGCAAAACAAAACAGAAGCTATTTGGTATTGATACAAATCCATCTATTTGATAGTTAGTCACCCAATATTATATACATATTTTATATACTGAATGTCATTTTCAAGTCCCCTTGTCCACACTCATCTTTTTGTTGTTGCTTTCACAAGTTTTAAGCAAGACATTTTCCGGTGTTTCTGTTTTTCCTCCGAACATACCATGTCGGTGTTCTCTCAAAAGTGTCCCGTGGGAGCAGATGTGCCTCTCTGCTCCATATCGCTCGTCCATTACAAAGGAAATAACCCACAGTGCAACGTGTCTGGGTTCACCACGCCCAGCAACACCCAGGCTAAACCAGGCTGGACCAAGCGGTCTCAGGCGCAGGCTCTTCAGCCCTGTCTACCTTCTGGTCTCCAAAGTTCCAACTTGTAGCTGGTAAAGCTTCAGAAAGCATTGACAAGCACCATGGTTAAAGGCCTCTTTGTCCCTGCACGGAGAGATTTTTGCGTTTCTTTTTCTCTGTGTGTTGGTTTGTGGCTTTAAATTAAAAAAAGAAAGAAAAGGAATAAGGTTAGAAATGTCTAATCATCCAACAGCCCTAGGCTGCTGGGTCTTCCCCCGACTTCTTTTTGTCCAAGAAAGCTCGAGTCCCACGTGCAGACAGCCGGCTTCGTTTCTGCAGCTCAGTTCACAGATCGGGCTGGAGAGAGAAGCCCTTGGCTTCCCAGAGGCCTTGGGTGGCTTGAAGGTGAGGAACTGGATCCGAGGGCAGCGTGCTTCATCGCCTCTGTTGTGCATATACCGGGTATGCTAGTGTGACGTTGAGGGAGTCATTGTGCTGCACAAGGGACGTGTGTTGGTAATGTAGCACCAGCTCCTTCAGTGAGCTGTACAGGTTGTAGGGCTCAGCAAAGCCGTAGCCGGTGGCAGTCTTGTTGATGACGCAATGCTTGACTTCGCCGTCTACCCTGCAGAGGGGAGAGGGAACCAGAAGAGTCTTTTGAGCTGGTCTCAGACAATCTGGAACGCTGCAGGATAATTTTTTTAAACAATGTCATCACCAGGGAAGGGCACAGTGAGTGGGTTTGTGTCCCTCCTGGGGAGCCAAAGCCTCAAAGCCACAGTGAACTATTAGCGCCACTTTTACTGGTCAAGCCACACACACAAGGGCTGATCCTCTGGGCCTGCTTCACTGAACTGGTCAGCGGTTAAATGGTTTAAAGGAGAGAGGGGCATCACATGTGTTAGGGCGCCTGTGAGACATGAGATGAGTGCTTGGTAGATGCGTGGTGATATGTTACATTTGGCAAGCATGTGACAGGTGGCAGTTTCCCACCTCCTGGGTACGGATAGCATTGTCTCTGTGAGACCACGTTCTCATGCAGGCTCTCCTGGAAACGTCATCATCGCTCCCCATCTTGGCATTTATTCTGAATTCTGTTCTCTCATTCTCCTGTCCTAATCACAGTTCTCCCTCTCTCTGTCTTATAGGAAGAGCTCTCTGTCTTATAGGAAGAGCTCTTACTTGAAGCAGTGATTGGCCGTAGAATATAAGGCACTTGTAGTGTCTTTCCACACCAGAGGACATTTATTTCTTTGTCCCAGTGATGCTTGTGGCTCTTTTGATTGACTCAGGGTCTCCATACACAGCCTCTGCTGATCTCAGTCACTCTGAGTGCTAGGATTACAGACGTCAAGCTCAACCTTCAAATTTTACTTTTCAAAGTACTCCCTAAACTATTATGAAATAAAACAAACTAGGCGACAAGACAGAGCTATGCCTCCTTCCGCATGTATCTCTGCATGACCGCAGTGGGGTCCTACCTCTCTGAAGGATTCCTTTATCTATTTTCGGTGATGTTCTCACAAAACATAACCTTGAATTCTAACTCTACTGGCTTTTAGAGGAGTGGGGACAGTGGGAAGGCATGGCCACTTCTGTTTATAATTAAGATGAGGGGAAAAAAGACCTCAAGACACCTAGGTATTAACTTGTGCCAATATTGGAACCCAAGTCCCAGCTGTCCTACTATATGGTGACAGGTGTCTCTCTGTTAGGTTTTTAATGGATTCATTTGTCTGGCTAGACCAACCATAGTATGATCCTCCAAGGTTAACATGCTTTCAGATCCTGATCTTTCAAATGAATAAATGAAAGAAACGTAACGAGTAAGTTTTCTGGAGCTACTTACACCACAGAGCAGGCGTAGCAGCCCTGCTTACTGCTCTCCCGGACAAGAAAAGTGCCATCTCTCTTCCCTCGTAATAGATTCTCGGCTTTGTTGCGGTTGCTGCTTCCGACATTCCAAGTCTTCTCATCGTGGTGGGGCAGGTCCTCGTCGTCTTCTACCAGTGAGTATTGGCTGTCCAGGCAGAAGCAAAGATGAGTGAGAGAAGGCAGGCGGTGGGAATCCTGCCCCACCCCAGGGTCTCCTTCCGAGCTGGATCGGAGGACTCCGCCTCCTCGCCACCCCTCCCCCAGGGTGAATCGCTAGCAGAGGTTATTACTATCTCCATCTTCAAGTTGGCAATCGCCCTTAGGTACCTGGGCAGACAGTACTGAGAAGACTGTCAGTACTCAAATAATTCAAACCAAACATATACTTCACCTTCAAATGAAACTAAACATAATTGTTTTTCTCTCATTGTTCCAAAAATATTTGGGGATTTTTTTCTGAAGCTCAGGGACATCATTATGGACACAGAGTCAATTTACACAATTATGGGGAAAACAAAGAACAAAATGAAACAAAAAACAGCCCCGTCTCCCTGGGCTCAACTTTCCCTTTGTAAATCACTGGCTAAAGCTACCAAGTTTACACATTTTCGCTTGCCAGATGTGCTAAGGCTGGCTGCCCCCATCCTCGGTAGCTACTCACTCTTCGTTGTTTTCGTTGCCCAGCCACTCGTTCAGCTTCTTCTGCCGAACACCTTTCTGCGTGAGCCACCTGAAAGAGGTTTGCAAAAAAGAAAAGCCATTGAGGACTCGTCTTTGATTTTAGCCACTGTCAGTTCTTCGGGCTCTGTTTCAAACACTTACATCAAGTATTGGTCTCTTGTCTTTCTCAGCTGAATGAGGTCTGGCTTGATGCTGTTCATGCGCCTGTCAATCTCACGATACTCAGCTGCCTGCTTCTTCAAGTCTTCCTCCAGCCGCCTCCTACTGTCAATGATCTCACTGATGCGAGACTTTAGCTTATCATAATTATGCATAATCCTGCAGGAAGGAGAAAAACATATTGCTAAGTATCTGGGCACACCACACAAGGTTCCCCCCCCCAAAATTTAGGAAGCTTTGGGTATTCCATCTTAAAATTGCTCAAATGCCAGGAATGGGGAGCATCAATCTGACCAGTCTTAAACAATTTTTGTTACTTCTGTCACAAGGGTACAGGGGGCTGCTCGTGGTTCATCTACCTTTGAATTTCTTTCTCGTTGCCTTCACGTTTAAACTTTTCTATGTATTCTTTGCTGTACCGCTCCTGGGTTTGGCATTGCTCTTCAAATATTTTTATGGTTTCATTAAATGCTTCAATAGCTGTTCTTTTCATTTGAATTTCCTGCAACACAAGTTTCATAAGACAATGTCATCCCTTTCAGAACACGACTTCTCACGGCGAGAGACTAGCTAGTGATGCGATGCAGACGTGCTGCTGGTTGGTACAGGCTTCCGTGGGCACCATCAGCTTAGTTACAGGAGCCCTCTTGGCCCCTAACAGCCAGGATGCTTAAGTTCCTTATTGAAATGATGCCACGGCCACGCGGGGGCCGTGCGATTTTTCTCATCAACTCCAAATCATCTCTAAATTGCTTAAGCCTGATACAACATCAATGCTATGTAAACAGCTGTGCTGTGTTGCTTAGACAACAGTAGCAAGGGGGTGGGGAGTGGGGGAGAAATCTGTACTGTACACCTCAATACAGGACCAGGAGATAGGGAAAGCCGGCGTGCGCTCTGTTGGCAGGGCTGAACAGGAATTCACAAACTCTAGTTAAAGGATATAGAAACAAACGTTTCTTGTGGAGAATTTTCTGTCTACCTTCACTTTTTAAAATTACTTTATTTATTTATTTTATTTTTTTGAGATTACAGTATAATGATATCATTTTCTCCTTTCCTCTCTCTAAACCCTCCCGTATACCCTTCCTTCCTCTCTTTCAAATTCATGGCCTCTTTTTCAATAACTATTGCATGTGTGTTCCTAAATATGTAGGTACAACCACGTCAGTCTTTTCAATTAATCTTATTTATATCATCCACGCTATTTTCTCCTCTGGCAATCAACACAGTGGACACAGTCGCTTCTCCTCACAGCAGAGGGGATGGATATGAATTTGGACAAACCGCCATTAGCAGAAGTCTCGAGTCAGGACTCGCGTTGCATGGGCTGAAAGTTCACGATGACCCTGCCAGTTAGAAGCAAGCCTAATGTGGGATTCTTATACGCATGGGCTCTACAGAAATGGGTTAGACACAATTCTTCTTTTGAATCTGACTATAACATGTACTAGTCCAAACTATCTTAAACTCACCTGGGACGTACGGGTGTATTCCTCGTATAATCTATCATATTCCCGACTTTTTTCTTGAAATTGAGTATTATATTCATGTAACTTTTTCCCTACAGCTTCAATATTATCTTCTTTGACAACTTGATCCTGGAAAGGATATACAAGGGAGGGGGGGGAAACTCAGTTGATAAGGTATTTATTCCAGTAACAGTCCTTACTGAAACAGCCAACATGCTATCTGATTTAGCCATTGTGAAATTCCAGTCATGGTGTAAAGTTTGTCAAAAGCCAATTTCAAGTCATTTTCCACGCTGGAGAGTGGTCTGGCCCTGTGCTCCCACGGCGGGCGGGCGGGAGGGGGAGTGCTGATTAAATTACCTGCTGGTGTTTGGACACCGGGTAGAGTAACTTCACATCCAACTTGGGGTTATACTGAGCGAGAGACTCATTCCGGTAGTGCGTTATTAGTTCAACCACGGAGTTGAAGGTTAACGGATCAGAGAAGCCATATTTGCCATCTCGGTGAAAGATTTTGATTAATTTGTTATTTCCTCCTTTCCTGTAAATACAATAGAAAACTAATGATTATTAAAGTTTTCTGATGTAGTCGGGTTGGGGGGGGCTCTTAGAAGAGGGAGGCAGGAGTCGGGGAGAGGGAAGAGCAAGCATCTTTCAAAATTCTATAATGAAACCATTACATTATGTGCAGGTTTAAGGAGAAAGAACTCTAAGGAAGAAGTGTTTTCATGACATCCCATACCATCCTCATTACGGCTACCTCCCTGGCTCACCTTAGTGTAAGAGTATAATCGCCGTGCATCTTAGTAGACGCGTCTCGTACCAGAAAGGTCCCATCCGCTGTATCTCGGAGTTTTTCGTTCACTTCTTCCCTGGAATGAGCACAATGAAGGACCATGCTTACTTTTCAACTTTGAAAGACCACACACTTACAGACAGACAGACAGACAGACATGCACACCATTTCCCCTCCTGCACTCAGGATTGCTGTACCACTGGGCCATACCCTTAGCCTTCACAGTCACTGAGCAGAAAATCCAGAGGTCCCACATCTTACATCCTCCTGTCCTTGTGGGGTCACATGTCGTTATTGCACATAGAACTAATGAACAATTTCTCTTTGCTTATACAGAAATGTCATAAATTCATCCCACTAAAAATAAGTGCATAACACCTACACTTACATATGCATACACCCATTTACACTATTGGCATCTCTATAATACAAGGATTTTTCCCCCCCTTTTAAAACAGTTTCTGATAAATCGGCCCAGAAAGTCATAGTCCACAAAGAGGCTCCTCCAGCCCACTCACTAAGCACTCGAAAAGCTACAAGGGTTTATGAGGGAAGCAATAACCTGAATTCCTAAAGTCCTGCTCACTAGAGAGAAAGCAGGCAGTGCTCTGTCACCCTGGGAGCTTCCCTGACATCTCTGTCCACAGGGAAGCTTCCTGGGTATTTAATTTCCTGTGTCATCCAGCACCCACACTGCTCTGGTGCTCGGTGACTTTTCTGGTCGTCTTTGGAAGAGAACCAACTATGCTTCATGCTTATGTTGGATGACATCCTAAAAATGGAACTCAGCAAGCTGGTGCTTTCTGTTCCCTTACTGGAAGCCTCCCTGCATCTGGTGGAAAGGCAGAGCCCCACGGCCTTACCTTGAGATGTCTCCCCAGTACCACTCAGCATCCTGTAGGGACATGTTGTTCATGCCGTTGTTGGCTACAGTCGTGGGCTTGGGTGGCTTCGGGGGCAGTGCTGCAGCCAAAGGGGGAAAAGAAAGTTGTTTGCCATCCTGACTCCAAGTGCACGTTTCAAATTAGGATAGCATCTTTTCAGATGAACAACATTTCATTACAGCAGCGAAGAGTAAGGAGGAAGTGGTTTCATTTTATTTTAATTAAAGATGCACAAAAATTCTATTTTCAGTTAAAAGGCAGTTGAATTTCCTAAGACATTCACAGTGGTAGAGGGGTGGGGGAGAGGACACCAGGGATTCACAATTCCATGGACCACAGCAGGTATTTGTTTTCAAAAGAAATCTTAGAATATGGTTAAAAACAAAAGCTGAAAAGAAAAAAGTAGTGCAGGAGGGTGGGGGGGAGGACGACACAGACAGACAGACAGACCTAGAAGTTAAGAAATAAATAGGACTGGCTATGGGAGAAAATGTCAATGCTAACCAAGAGTCGACATTTCTACCTCTGGGTTTTAGCTGTATTAAAGTTGTGTGCCCAGGCAGCTCTATCTAAAGAAAGTAACTAGGAACATCTGAGCAGCAGAAATAACAGGAGCTGGCTTCCCTTTCTTCTCCTCCTCAATTATGAAAGACAAATTTGGTTGCTCTGTCCTGCAGGAGCGCGGCAATCACATTTTTTTACAGCCCTCATTTTACAGCAGTGTGTTTTAAGAGCTGGGTTTCTCTATGTTAGTTCTATGTTAGTTCGTCAGGCATGGCTCTTGCCAAAGCCACTTCAGGAAACTCCTCTCTGAACTACGTCTCCTTAGTCTTTAGTTACCATGCTGCTGGGGGGAGACTGTGCTCTACACGTTAGGTTAGAACCCCATCCTCTTCAATGTCAAATCAGTGTGCACGTCCACTGCCCTAGGCATTTCTGAGTTCCCTCATTGAAGGGGAGGGCTGACCCCAGAGGTGCCAACCAAAGGAGCCTAGGATTTTTACCTAAATCTGATACCACTAACTTTGAAAGCACTGTGACTGTTTCAATTTATGCCCCCCTCAGAAGATTTCGGGTGTCTAGCAAGACTCTTTTACAAAGGCGACGAAAGCCCGCTTCTTTTTCCACTGTAGTCTCTCGGCAGGAGAGCAAGCAAGTCTCCAACATCTTATTCGCAAGCCCTTCAGGTCAGCAGACCTGAGTTTAAGTCACGGCTACCTCTCACAAGCTTTCTCAAGCACCCGGCATCATCACAGCAAAGTACCACGCTGCCAGAGTCCACAGCCAGCAGAGAAAACAGCGCAAAGGACACGTCCCCTTAATTAAAGGAACAATATACAACAATATAGCCCAACCTGCCAAGGAACATAATTAACAAAGGACGCCAGCAGCGGAAAAAGTGGAATCCAGTTCCTAGCCAGCCGTTCAGCAAGAACCAGCTTGTATCACATACAGCCCAAGCTTGCTGCTACAGTCAAACAGTCTGTTTAATTTTAAAGTTCTAATCAGACTAATTTTAAACCGTGAAACAAATTAGTAAAAATAGCAACCTCGAGAGGATCTGTTAACAGCCGCTTTCCAAAAAAAAAAAATTAAAGTCAGAAAATTAACTAGCTTCTCCATTAATACTGCAGTATTACCTGGTGGATCCATTTCTATATAAAACATCAAGTCCGTGCCACAGTTTATATCTGTCTTGGCACACTCTAAGTCCAGGTCTTCCATAGTCCAAACCGTAGTGTACATTTGTGCGAGAGTTTCCTCGGCTGTGCTCAGTTATAAGAAAAGAGTCCGGCTTTCTTTGTAATGGTGCCTTGGAATTCATTTTAAAACCTATACGGGGCTGCACTGTAACCTATTACATCACACGCCCCAGCCAATCAAGTCAGAAAAATGTCACCAGACCACTCCTGCTTCATCGGTTCTCCTGGATGCCAGCTTCACAGGGCCCCAGCCTCTCTCCGAGCGCCTGCCTCCATGCCACACAGCTGCAATGTCTGCACGCTCATCGTTTTGAAAGGTGTTTAATTTGCCTGCTCTCTACCAGCAGTGAGTTCTCTAATTCCCTTTTATTACTCCCTGCAGCATGGTACATTCCGCTGTTGGCAGATTGACAACGGCTGATACACCAGCGGCTTCTAGCTCAGTCCCTAGCTTAGTGCATCTGGGCTTAGAGATAGCCTGGCTAGTCCGCGGTATAAAAATCTTACAGAGGCATCAAACTACTGCCCTTCAGCTCTGTTTTAAAGCCCTTAGATACCGCTTCTCTATGTGAGAAGCAGAAAGGATCAAGCGGTCTCAATATTTAAGACAGTCTCCCACAGTTCTTAAGCATGGCCATAAATGTACCACATTAAAAGGGGGAAGCTAAAAGACAATACTCAGACAAAATGCCTCTACCAGAATATCCCAAGGTCACAACAAGGCTTTACAGAATAAATCATGCAAACTCAGCACTGGAATGAAGACGCCTATTATTTGCAGAAATGATAGCATTAATGGTCTACACTGGTGAGTTTCAATGTTTCCTACCTAACAAGACTGGACAATGAGGTGCTTCTGCCAAAATAAGAGGCCATATATCAGAAGGCAGAGTTCAGGTGCTCTCTGCCAAGTGGCTTGCTCAGGAACCAGTCTCACTGCTAGCTGCTTTAAAAAAAAGGTGATGTAATCTCTCTCTCTCTCTCTCTCTCTCTCTCTCTCTCTCTCTCTCTCTCTCCATGCCCTCCCCTCTCCTCTCTTTAGCTCAGTGCCTTACTTGGGGGACAATACTCCTTCTTAGCAGTGTTCAATATAAAGAAATCAATTTCTCTACAAATCTAAGGATTTAGTTTGGCTCTTTCAATCCCTCTGCATGTGATTCTGTCATGGCAACCGGAGCTTTACCATACAAGGCCACCGAGGACCCGAATCTCTTGACATTTACATTATTGTGGAGGGTACTGCTCCAATGTGAATGTGGCTTCATTTTAAAAAAAATGAGAGTGGGGGATGTGCTATGCACCCGTGGGAAGGCTGAGGAACACAGAAGCCCCTTTAGATTTCCACCACGTTTGGAATCATACAGTATGAAAAGTAGAGCAAGGCATTCTCTCCCCTGGCTGCTGTCCACTTGAGTCCCCTCCCTAGGGCATTTCTGCCTCATTGGAGACAGCAGCAGACTCAACCCTGTTCCTTCCAATTCACACTTCTCTATCTGCCTCCAAGTTGAAGTAAATCTAAACGAAAATTTAAATCTATCCTAAAATTCAAATAAAAATGGTAAAAGTCATGGTGAAGTATGTCCTTAGAAAAGGTGGAAAAAAAATAATAGTTGAATAAAAATGTTGAGTCTTTTCCAAAAGTAAAGGGACAAGTTTCCCTTGGCAGTATAACCAACCCATGGGTCACCCCGAACGGGTCCAGTGTGCAGTACTCCTACAGGAAGCCTAGCTGCAGACTGCTGCGGCCATGTGGCAAGGGAACCCAAGGGGCAGGTCAGAGAGACAGGTGATTTTCCATGTTCTCTGCAAGCTCTGGCTTGGTCCCAACTTCCTGACCCCCACTTTCTAAACTCCAAACCTAAATGCCATCTCTTCCCCCCTACAGTGTCCCCCACTGGAGGACAGAAGGGAGTGTCTCCCCCTAATCGCCCATCTGCTCTCCCCAGGCGCACACACTCCCAGTGCACACACAGACACTCACATACACCCGCTCCAGTCAAACTAGAGAGGATGGCTTGCAGATAAAGAGCCCGGTGCGGAGAAGTGCATAAATGAAAAGCGACTTACTTTGTAGGTTATGCATTTCAGCGGTTTCACTTTGAACTGCCAGTATCCCACCGAGAAAAAAAAAATCCAAAGAAGCTGTTCTTCCACCAAGTGGGCCCAGCCCCCGAGGCTCCCCCGCCCGCTCGGCACCAGCAGTCGCAAGCCTAGCAGGAGGAGAGCGTGCAAGGCGGGGGCGCGCGACTCTCCGCCCGGCCGCCGGCTCCCCCAGGCTAGGCTGTAGCCGGTCCCTCCGCCCCGAGCCCCGCCCCGGCAGCACGTCCCCGGCTCCGCGAGCAGAGCCCCCCTGGGTCGCGCAACTGCGCAGGGGAAGAAAGGAGCTCTGGCGGACGCTCGCCCGTCTCGCTCAGATAAAGATCGCGGCTTCATGATTAACTTGGGCAGGTTCAAATATTTGCTGAGCTAGGGATTTGGGGAGGGGGAGGGGCACCCAAGTCAAAGTCAAAGTTGTCATCAGGCTGACAAGTGACCGAGGCAAGACTAACTTGCTCATTTTCGCCCTGGAAATGAGAAGGGCATTGTAAGGGAGCGCTGAAAATAGTCCTCCCTGGTGGCCATGGTGCCTGTATGTGCAGGCAGCCCCCGCTCCGGGGGCTCAAGTGGCCCGCAGTGAAGCGGCACAGGAAATGGCCCAGCTAGTTCAGCAAAAAATAGAATCAAAGCCGCGTTTGTGAAGGCCTGAACCTCTCGGAACAGCCCAGAACAGGGTGCCTCACTCTCGTGTCCACCTCCTCCCACACATTGGCACAGTTGGCCCCGCAGGTGTATCAGGAAAGCCCTTCACAGAGAGCATCGCACAGGCACACCGGCTGGCAGCCCCAGGAGGGCATCCTCCTTGCAAGCCCAGATTTTCAAGAGGTCAACTTCAGCTCACCTTCAAGGTCCTAGGACTTTCTAAGAGGTGTGTCTGCACTGGGTTAACTGCCCGCTGGGAGTGGCAAAGGATAGGACAGAGAAGGACACACCTTCCTTCCTGTGGATTCTAGTCCTTTATTTGAGAAAGTTGCAACTAACTAGGTTTAGGGTTGTTGGCTGGCCAGAAAAGAATTCAAGTCTTTCCCTGGGACTTTTCCATTGCATCGACACAGAGGCCTCTCCACTTTAATCTTTTGAACCAGAAATAAAAACCCAAAACATAACAGTAATTTAGATATTACCCCAGGCAATTCCTTCATACTATAGGGGAGGAAAAACCCCCAGACAAAAAGAACTCCAGATTTTTGGCACTAAACTCCATTCTCTGCTCTTAGCTTCCCGTGATCGAGGAAAGTAAAAACTGATAAGAAATTGAATTTACTTTCTTTTAGGCCACATGAAAAAAAAATCATACCTATAACAAAACTCTGGTTTCCTGGTTTTCTCCTTTTAGCTTAAGAAAAGTAAATTTGCTTTCTTATATTCGTGCATTGCCTTGCTTTAAAAAAGTGGCCCTCTGGAAGAAACAGACACATTGGTTTCTGAAGCATACCTCCTAGAGAGATTAAAATGTAACTCTGAGAGTCTCAAAACGAAAGTATCTATGGTAAAGTAGTACACTCCCAAAAGCCTTCAAATAGCCATGAACACCTTGTTGCAAACAATTTCCTCACAATGCACAATCAAATGGCTACCAGGGACTCTCTATCATGGGGCTGCAAGTGTGAGAAGAATCTGTCCCCACTGATAAGATTCGTGCTCTTCATAAGTTTAGGGAGGGAGCCCTCTGCTGGCGGAACCGAGCAAATCACTCCTGCTTCAGAGAAAACCCAACTTCCCATTTCATCTTCTCTAGAACCAAGACGCTCCACAAACAAATAGATATGATTACAAATATACTGCTGGCTATACCAGTCACTAATAAACCAAAGGCACAGATGTCACGACACCTAGGAAATAATTTCCATTTGCCTGTTAAGCCCCTTTAAGAAAACCTGTGTTTTCTCAGTGTCCCATTTACCTGGGACTACTGAGACCCAGGACACAGAAAACCTTGTAAGTCTAACTGGAGGCTCACGTCACCTTCTGGATATTTCAAGCTAGCGTGCATCCCTTTCCTCGGGGGTTCTGTACAGCTCCCTCCAGAGGCAAAGATGGGCCATGATTCTGCTTTGCAGCAGAATGCACCGAGTCAGGAAACTTTCTGATCATTAGCATGCGTTTGAAACTTCTGGGAGATGGTTTCTGCCCTGAACAAGTCCTCTCCACGCATGGAGGGACCCATGGTCTGAGACCTGGAAAGCTTGCTTCTTCTCAAAGGACTCCGAGCGCCACTATTAAAGAATAAAAGCCATGGAAAAGGAGGCAGCAGGAAAAACTCAATCACAACCATCGGCGGCAAAAGGAATGAGTTCCTTCATAATTTTAACAGAACACAACTTAGAAAGTAGGGCCATCCAGTAGGAGGTAAATCTATAACTCCATGTCCTGGGGTCTCAAAGAACACACACTAACAACGAAGAACATCCTCCAGTTAATAAACAAACCCAGGTTTACATATGCAAAAAGCCAGAGGCAGGCTAAGCGCTTTCTGCAAAGGCACGCCCACTGTCTAGGGGAGAGGGGAACTCTTTTTCCAGTGATTAGGGCTACCTCCCCCCACCCATCCTGTCCCTTGAGAGACAGAGAAGGCTGTGCCCTGAAAACAAAAGTAAAACCGTCCGCCAGCACGTGCCCAGAGCTCACAACGCTGGTGCAGACTTTGAGTAAAACTGGCTGGTTTTAATGGGATGGAGCTGGGCTCTCCCTCCATTCACCTCTACCCCTCTCTCAGGCTATGCATCTTAAAGTTTCATTCCTTACCTTTGAAACAACTCAGGTCAGACCCCATTTGAAACCCAATGGGAGGGGGGGAATTGAGAGAAAAGTAAACCGTTTCCCCTGTCTTAGCATTTGCTTGCACCTCAGCCAAAAACCCAGCCCAGAGCATTTCAAACACGACGCGTGAATTACGCTCTTCAGGAGGGATGTTTTGCAATGCGCCAGTGGTTAAAAATTAACTCTGACAGGTGTAGGAGGACAGGGGGAGAAAGAGCCACTTGTTGCCTCCTCCAGGCTTGAGGGTGCAATGTTAGACTCCAATTATGCTACATTAGCATCTCTGAATACGTCCGTGAAATCCAAAATATGGGCGGTATTTAGAGGTACCCTGTGTTCACTGGACCTGTTCCTACTGTGGCTCCCCTGGCGAGATCAGTTTAGTTCTCCATGTCTGGGCAGTGTAAAAGAGATTCCAGAAAGCCTGCCATTCAGCTTTAAACATATTGAGGACTTCTTGCAATAGAGGGAATGGCAAGCTAACAACAGAACTCTGAAAACACACTCTCTGCATCACCTGGCCACACCTGTGCCTCCTTCCATAAGAGCAAGAAATCTTTACCTCAAAGGGCCGCTGGGCGCACAAAATGAGCTGGTTTCTAAAATTTCTTTGAAAACCCAAGTTTATCAGTGTTATGAGTATATTTGGAGAATTATTAGTCTGTGCTCAGATCTGTAACTGGAAGGGATCAAAATGAGAGATAGTTTTTGTCTTTGCCTTTTAGAAATGTAGCCAAACCAATTAAACTAACAGTTTTGAAAAAAGCCCACGGGACAGTTGAAGAATAGGGAACAGGGAATCAAGAACACACACATGGTGAATGGGCTGTTTTAACCTGCACAGAAGGCACACTGGGGCCTACTGGGATGAAGTGGATGGCACAGGGGATGCTGTGCACAGTTGTACATGTTGTGCACCGTGCAAAGGCGCATTGGCAAGGTGACAGGGGGAGCAGCACTGACATCCAGGCCACTCCACCCACCAAGCCACACGGCTTATTTATGTCAGCTCATTTAATCCTAACAACCCTGGGAGAGAGCGACCCATTCTTCTTTCCACTGCGCATCTGATGAAGCCTTGTTCCTGAAGCTACCCACCTGGCCCCGCAGCCCTTTGTTCCCTGTTGTCCATAGGCTCTCACTTCCCTCCGGTTTAGCTCATTTCATTCTAGAAACTTCGGAAGGCTTTTTGACTGGACACTGAACACAGCCCCATGGCTCGAGATGGTCCAACAACTTAGGTATACAAAGGTTGCAGACAGGACAAGCTGGACCCAAAGGTAGCTCCTGGACAGATCTCCCTGTGGCATACACTGGTCAGATAGCAGAGCAAGCCTCTCATCTCTGTATCTTCAGGGTCCCAGTGGTACCTTATAACCCTGTCACCTAAAACGTGGCCTTACGTCAGCGCCTGATGGGCCAGTTAGCAGAAACACATTCTTAAGGGACTGACTGCGGTGTACAAATGTCCTACATGAGTGCACACAACTTAAAGATGAGCCTCAAACACTCTGATTAGCTAGCTTGCTGTCCATCTGCAAATCAAAATGCTATTTTCCTTTGCTCCACTTAGAATTGGACCCGGTTTTCAAGGCCCTTTTCAGGGTGTATTCTTCCATGAACTTATCTATTCAGTTACCCCCAAATGTCATTAACTGCACCTCCAAATCTCTGTCTTAGAAGTGCACTCCCAGCTCGAATTTAGAGGCTATTTTTAACAGACCTTATTTAAGGTGATATTTTGGCCTCAGGCATCGGCCTTATCTTTCTAACTACTACTACCTGGTAGAACCCAAAGAAGCCAGAGACATGTCTATCTGCCACACAACAAACACCTCCTTGTACTCCTCACTTACAGGTCCTTCAAAGACTCCCTTCTGTTCAGAGTAGCAGCTTAGATAAATGCCTGATTTATGAGCATGCACTGGAGATGAGTTTCCAAAGCCCTTGGGGACTCTTGCATGCTGGACTGGTGGGGAAGGCACTAGATTCCCACCGGGTTGAAGAGGTCATTTCTTTTTCTGGAATACCCTGCCAATGACTGCGCTGGAGCTAGCCTGGAGCCCAAAGGTGTTCAGGATGAAGGCACCTACCTTCCCCTACCCTCTTGTGGGTGGAGCGTGACATGAGAACCTCTGAGGCATCCATTTAATCCCAAGGGACCTAGACAATGCTCAGGGTGGCTGAAAATTACCGCATGAAGTGAAAACTGGCTCAGATAGGGCTTACGAATTACTTGGGTTTAATCCATTTTCTTTCTTTCCTTCCTTCCTTCCTTCCTTCCTTCCTTCCTTCCTTCCTTAAGTCTGCACAAATACTGGGACAATCCAGGATGTTCAATCTTTGTCATCCTCAGCAGTGGAGCTGACAGAACTAATCCTGCTTTGAAATTAGTATGCCAGTTTCTACATGGGGGACTGTCATGCTCTTCTGTGTATCAGGCCACGTCATGAGAGCGGCGGACGATGATAACACGCTTACTTTTAGAAGTCAGTCTGATAAAAGACATTTAATTCATTTTATATTAAACTCCCAGCGGTGAAACCCCCCCCCCCCAAACAGACAAATAAAGACCTTAGTAATCAATTCATTTGTAAAAGTCCCATCTGGATTTCAGCGTCCGTGTCACCTGCCTGATGAGGTCAGGGAGTGAGTGTTACGAAGAAGGCCATGATGACCAACTCCTCAGCTCCCCTCACCCCCACCCCAAGCCCTACAGGGCAGACAAAGCACAGGTGTGCTTCTTCTCCAGGGTGCATCTCAATGTCAGTCAGGAGGAAGTGAACAGTTGCCGCTGAGCGCTTTGGCTGGGGCCTGCCTATTCTTGGTGCGCCTCTTCCTTCCTAGCCTGTGTGGTTAGTCTCCACGTAGGCAGTCTGATGGCTCACAGCCACGTCCAGGCCCCACTCTCATCCTTACCCACTGCGGCCAAAGGCAGTTCCTGAACATAACCCAGGGCTCCTGAATCCAGTGCACTCGGTCTACAGCTCCAGGTATCCCCACTAAACGCTGTTTGCTGCAGTTTGGAACCTTTGGAAGATACCACGCTTGCCTCCTCTATGATCACGCTCACACTAGGTACAATATTTTGGGTCAGCCCCACAGAAGCCCTTCCAAAATCTTGCATCTTGAGCACTCATCTATGTCCAGTCATTTCAGGGTGGAGTTTGAGCCCAAACCCTTGCCTCTCTCAGCCTGCTGCATCCAGATGCAAAGAAGCATAGCTGGCCATGACAAAAAAGCCCAGCCTGTCGCTCTGTCTCAGTGGCTACTCACCCAGCCGTGCTAATCTGCATGAATTACCCATCACAGAGAGCAGAAGCAGGGTGCTTGGGTTTAAAAGTCTAGGCATACATGAAGAAGGCAAGCACAACCTCCTCCTGGCCCTGCAACTATACTTCACCTACTAAGGGCTGACTAGGAATCTAAAGGAGCAGCCCTGTGTGCTACTAGATCACAGGTTGTTTGGACTCTCTAAACAACACGCTGCTTTTCTAG
Organism: Neodon shergylaensis; assembly: GCA_025134845.1. Taxonomy (NCBI): domain Eukaryota; kingdom Metazoa; phylum Chordata; class Mammalia; order Rodentia; family Cricetidae; genus Neodon; species Neodon shergylaensis. The sequence goes on from JABTXL010009415.1 coordinate 4,837,545, forward strand.
GTGTGTCGACACCCTCCACCCTGTTCAGTGAACAGCTAGAAGACCACCTGGCTCGCCCCAACTGCAGTCAACACTGCTTTCCTGCTGCCTGTGTTGTTGAAAGTGTTTGCTTTGACAGACATTTCTCGGCATAGTCCCTTCCAAAATACTTTAAATTATATAGTAATTATCAATCTCCCCGCACCCACTTTATAAGTATCAGAAAAACCCAAAAAGAAGAAAAAATGTCAACAGCTAAAACGAACTCCATAAATATGCCTGAAGCATAAGAGGTGTCGGGTCCAGAGAGCTCGCCCTATGCTCTTGTAAGACAGAAAGGTGGAGGCAGGAAGGAGGCTTGAGGTCAAGGCCAACCTCTGCTACTAAGTGAGTTCAAGGCCAGCCTGAACTACATGATGAGACCTTGTTTCGAACTAGTAAGCTTAAGAAAAAAAAAGTAAGACTAAAACCAAGATAGCTTAAATTTTGCAAGAACTGATATGTACCGCATAGCCCACCACTGTTATTTTTCTGTGAACCATAAATTAGCATATTATTAAACGTTACAGTTGTACCAGAAACCTGCATTCATTCAGAGGAGATAGAAACAGTGGTTTCTATCTGTATGGGCCTCCTTTTGTAGCTAAGGAAGAGAGAACACAAGGGTTCAAGCACCTGCTTCATGGTACCTACACATAGCCTTACTCTGTTTCTTGTATTTATTATTTGTTTTTAAAACTTGTATAAGTACAAAGAAAAGGCCCAAAAAGCCAAGTGACCATCAAATATTGCAAAGCCTTACCTGGTGCTGGCTGTCGTTCATTCCATTCAGTTGAGATTAAAATCTCTATCACTTTTATGAGGTGTTCAGTATTATCAGAGCTGCAAATAAGAAAGGTGGTTCGTGAGAATCGTCCTTCCTAAAAACAATACCGTCTCCAAATATCATCCTACTGATGTGTGTGGACCAAGTCCCCATGAGCTGTGCATCTGTGGCCAGGATCTTCAGACACCCTTAAATAGTCATTAGGGCCACCCCCCACCACCACCATACCCCCAAACCTTCTTCTCATCTTTCACTTACCTGGATGCTGGGAATCTAAAAAGCACAGGGCTGAAAATCTCAGAGAGGACTCTTGTGTTCAAAAGATTTTTGCTGGAGGCTTGAGAGAGCTTGAAGAAATGCTTAAGCAGATACTGAAGCGTAAGCCAATATTGATGAGGTATATTAGGCGACCTAATGAGCTTCTTCAACAGCTGGATGTAGTCTTCAGGGCTTTGTACTTCTACAAGTTACAGAGAGAAATACAGGAAACAGAGTAAGGCTATGTAGAGGTGCCGACGAGCCAATGCTTGAACCATTTCAAATCTCTGCTGTAGCTACCAAGGGAGGCCCAGACAGAAACCTTCAGGAGAGGTACCTAGGACCTTTGCCCTTCTTATTAAGAAATGCATTGTGAGAAAGTAAAGATCTCCAGTCAAATGAAATACAAGAAACTCTTCTTGTAAAAAAACCACAAAATGTTCAGGGTGTGCTCTCAGAAGCCTGGCCTCCATCAAGCAGCTCCAAGCCTGATTGGCTGCCTCCTCAGAGCATCAGATAAGGAGCACAGGTTAAACTTTGAAGGTCACGAACCACAATTTCCTGTCCCCAAAGCACTGCACAGAGCTCTGGCTCCTTATGCTGAGTGCTCCACCCTCCATACGTTTCATTCTGGGTGTGCAGGGCCATGGACAAGAAGATTCCTCGCCGTGCATTCTAGACCTAGGTCTCTGAGTCTGAGGTTAAGGCTTCGATAGTCATGACCTTCCCAACTGCAGCGATCCCGACAGATCATGATCAGAAGAAGCGAATTAGCCAGTTTAAGACATGGGCAGACTTCTAAGCCAACACAAGTCTAAGTCTCTTTTGTCAAATACTCAGATGCTGTGTGGAAAAGGGGGGAGTCTGGGGTGGTGGCGAGGCACTGGGAGAGCAGCTTAGAATTTTCTCAATGCCTTCTCCTTATACACAGCACTTCACAGAACGACAGGCCTATCTACATCTCGGTCACCTGTGCAGGAGAGGTCTGGAGAGAGAAAACTCACCTTGGGCTAACGACAGCATTTCATTGTAAACAGCTACTGGAATGACAGGATTTGGTAAGTCCAAGAGATAGCGTTTGAAAGCATCTCCTAACACCTGGACATCAATCATCTCCAGGTCCACTGAGGCGGCATCTAGGAGAGAAGTCATTGAAGAAATATTTCAGGCGTTCATACTTCTGTTGGGCCAATTTTCCAAATGTGTGTCTTTAAAAAAGACCCAGGGAAGGAAGAAACTTGAGGGAAACAGAAATTAAGGCTCAGGAAAGACTGTTTCTCATAGGGCAGGCTCCTGAATTTTGGCCAGAACAGCGTTTCTTCACGTAGCTTTTGTCCCACATAATAAGCATCCAGCGTGCTCAGACTTTAGCTATCATGCTGGTACCACCTTCCTTAGCACAACAAAAAATAATAACATTATTACCGATAAGTTAGTGTCCTCCCTTGTGGCTGTGTTGAAACTCAAAGTCCCAACGCTCCATTGCTATTTGGAGATGGATCCTATCACAGGTGATCAGGTTAAACAAGTGTTTACAGTAGACCCTGAAACCAATCTAACTAGCATCAGTGTAAGAAAAGACAAAGTCCCAGAGACACCAGAAATCCGTGAACGAAGGAAAGGCCATGTGAACAGACACTGAGGGGCAGTTGTTGGGGAGTCAAGAAAGAAGTCTCAAAGAAAGCAAACCTTCATCATCTTGGATCTCCATACACACACACACACACACACAGAGCCAATGTTCCCTCAAACCACATTAGGAAGATGAAAAATGAAAACTCCCAGGTTTTCTCAAACCTGAACTGACAAACACTACATAAAATTCAGCCTTAACAGGATGCTCAGCTAAATATCAAGATACTTCAGCACTTGAGCAATCAGTTTCAAGATTACCTATAGAATAATCCGAACTGTTCCAGAAAGCTTCTCCTGATGCTGCTATTATTTAACCTGAGAGCATCCAACTAGCTCAGAGAAGAGGAGCGAGTTTCTCCGAGAAATCCATCAGCTAGAAAGGAGGTCAAGTCATCCAGGACAGGGGTAGCAGTGACCCAAAGCACTTTTCGGCACAGCCCTTGGGGTGGGGAAGGAACTGCGGTCCACTAGAAAGCAGGGGCACCAAGAACAAGAGTGACTGAGGGCATCCATAAAAGAGGGGCATTTGGCAGGGAGGGACCAAGAGGAGAGTTATCTGGGGAGCAGTGTGCTCAGAAGGTGGGCTGACACTACTTTTTTTTTTAACTGTCCTCAGTTCTGGCACTGAGGGCTCTGCTGTGAAGGAGCTATAAGGAGCAAGATAATATAGTTATGTAACTCAGTGTGTGGCTGAACTGGGCGGTGTCTCGGAGATGAGAAAATACCAGAGTCATGCTAAGAAGGTTCTACGTGAAGAGAGGACAGTATTTGGGCTATCCCTGAAAGATGGCCGTGTAAAGCAGGGCCCCTTCAACTGTCCCCCTTTCAATTCAAAACAAAAAACAAAACCTTTGCCTATTCATGATCTCCTTGTAGCCAAGTAATTTTTATATGACCTGAACTACAGAGGTCTGTAAAGGCATGCAAAGCAAATAATTATTGAAATTATAAAGCAGTCTGTATTAAAAGGATTCTTAGGTACACATATAATTTTACCATTGATTAAAGGTGAAGGCTAACTTGCATACTAATGAGAGATTTCCTTGTTTATGCTTATACAGAATTAAATCTTAGCTTAGTATTTGATACTGTAAGATACAGAGCGCCTTCAGTGCTTTTCAGAGCTAATCAACATTTTTATTTAAAAGTTATGAACAGGGGAATGCTGTTTTGCATAAATACGTGATCCAAAATGGCAGAATTGTGTCAAGGGCCGTTCCAAAACTTCCTGGAAATTTTGTTCTAACTCCAAACCAAACTTTATTTATTTTTTAAAATAAAAACTCAAATCAGAAACTCAAACAACCGTGTTCACAAACAATTTTATACAATCCAACCCCCAAATATACTAATGTATGTATGAGAATATATTTAAGTGTGAGGTATGCGTGTGGGTAAAAGATACACATGCTGAGGAAGGATGATAAGAAAATTCATATCAAAGTCTCCCATAATTCAATCACAGTGTTTCTATGGAGAACTTTGTGTGTATGGAGAACCATGACAACTCATACCCTACACCAGTGTTGAACCTGAACTGAGGTGTCCGTGGCCTGAGGACTGCATGCACAGTACAACATGCGGAGGTTTCAGGTCCCAAACTAAAGATACGGTGGAAGTGAAGGACGGCACGCAGGTAAATGCCGCCAAAAACATCTCCGACTATTACATGTTTGGTTTTCACTTAAACTTTGATTCGGAAACCTTCTATTGTTGTCGAACTCTTCACAAGCACCACATGCTGTTACCCGACCCTTTATGAGAAATGACCCACGCATGGAGAGACTGCGGGCTGAGTCTGGGCTGAAACTGAGGTAGAAAAGTTTTTCCGGACACATCATGACATTAAGTGGAACTCGTCCGATTAAATAGCCAGATATAAGTGACCACACCTCACACTCTCAGAAAATCAGGCTAGTGTACAATATGCATGGGCCAGGCCAAGAAAACCCTGCAGAAGTTGAAGGATACGGAGATAAAACATGTGTTGCTGAAATATTCTAAAGGGCTAATCAGACAGGGCCCATTCTAACCAGACACACCCCAGTCTCACAAATATGCAAGGGCCATACTGGGCCTTTGTGTAAAGGGTCTAGCCTGAAACTAGGTCATTATTAGTGACATGATATAGTGTTGATTAAGATTACATGGGCATCACTGCAAACCCCCAAAGAATATTTGAAGCTTCTGGCCCCGCTAGCTGCCGCCCTTGTGGGGTCTCACTTTCTATCTCTTTGCCTTGAAAGTCAATGGTACCTGAAAAATATATGCTCCACCATTTGTCGATATATGTAGACTTCTAGGTGCTCAAGACACATGACCCTCTCTTGGTGCTCCTGCAGGGCCGATGAGAAATCCTTTCACCAGAAGACTTGGCAAGCAGTCTGGCAATTATGTATCTCACATGTCACTTAGGGGGCCTCGAGGACAGAGTGTACCTCTCCTCCTGCCTCCCTAAGCAACCAATGCAAGAAACATGGCAAGTATTTTAGGTCTGGAGCTGTTAGGCTGACGCTCACTCCAGAGACCTGAAGAATGCAGAGTGTGTGGTCTACCTAGTCTTTACAGTGTTTGAATGAAATTACATACGCAGGTCTAGGGATAAACTCACCACGTGTCAAAGGCCACAAGAGTTGATGACGGAGTATATTTGGTTTTATTTATTATTATTTGTGTGTGTGTGTGCTGGGACTTCCCATGTGCCCCGGGGTTCCTGACTTACGTCTTCTGTATGAACGCCACCCTGGCAGCTCCTAGACACCCACAGCTGTCTTGGTGAAGAGAGAGGGTGTTCCGTCATTTCACTTTTCACCGCACTGCCAATGGGTAACCAGTTCCTTCGATACCACGTCAGCTCCCTGGGAGGCCCCACCTCTAACCCCCAGCCAGCCAGCCACCAACTGATCTCTATCTGGTGTAGTGGTTCCTAGGGCGTGGGGGGTAGAACAGACTGCAAACTGGCACTATCTGGAGACATTCTAGACTGTCGTGACTTGGGGGTGGATGCTACTGGCACCTAGTGGGTAGAGGCTGGGGATGTGGCTGACTAGCCCACAGGGAACCTGACACTCCTCATCGGTGCGGCATATCCAGAGGGCCAGGTTGCGACAGCCCTGGTGCACGTTAAGAGAAACACGAAAATGCGCCAGGAGGAAGTGTTGACCATTAAAATTCAAGGAAGATTAAGAGAAGCGGGGAGGGCAATTTGTCTTAGGGTAAAATAAGAAAGGGGTGAGAAGGGCAGGGACAATCAAAATAATCTGGATATAAAACCACGGCTTTGCTGCTCGCTCGCTCTCCCACCAAATCATGTTAAGTGAATTTGCTTAACTTGTGCCTTCTTTACTGGTCCGACTTAGCGTCACTAACACTTCAGAATTAGGCTACCATGAGCGGCTGCAAAAGGAGCATTAAGAGAAGTGGGCTGCTTGCCTCGCCTCTGTCTGGCATTGCAACTTTACAAAATTGTTCAAAAGCCAGCAATTTTTTTGTCAGGGGAAACGGAGGTTTCCTCTGGGACATTGTAATAGCTCCAGGTACTGAAAAGTCTACAACGTGGGGGCACTTTTGGCAGATGCACTCCCGAGTTTGGATAGTGTTTGCTCTTTTGTGGCTATGAAAATGTGTCAAGTTTTCTACATGTGAGTTTTGGTGGCAATGAGGAAGGATGCTGCCCATCAAAATAAATATATCATTGACGTGAGTGAATCTTGGTGGTTTGCGCCATCTCCTGAGTGGTGTGAAAAAAATAATAATAAAAATAAAACTTTTTCCAAAGCTAACGTGGAGCGTTTTGTACTGGTCGCATTAAAAACCTCAACCACAACTTTTCACAATTTCATCGGTTTCTGGTGTCTTCACATTTCCTGTGACTTTTAGCAAACATCCAATTTTACCTTTTATTTTGTTCTTTTAACCAATACATGTAACCCGACTTCAATTAGCAAAGCACAAAATTCAGTATTTCCTTAACGCCCTGGTAAGGTTGGTAGAAATACAGAAAACAGAAAAGGCTCTCACTCTGGACTTTTCCACCAGCCAGCATCTAACGAGCAGATTGGCGGAACACACAGAAGCCCATAGGTACGCTGCCCTGTGTGTGCTAGGCTGAGCTCAAGGGACACAGGAACTGGAGTTGAGACATTTGCTTGGGTTCGCTTCAAGTGAAATCACTTGCTGATAAGCATCTAGTCGCATGCTTTTCTCTAAGAAATGTCTTTTGTAGAAATTCCCTAAAATGGCCTAAGCTTCAAGCTACTCCCCACTTCAAACGGTTACTTCGTAAGGGTCAGGTGGACATTCCCATGCCAGCATTCTTCCGAAGGGGCCTTGCCCAGAACAACATAGGCAACTCTTTCATTTAAATATCCAAATTCAGGTAAATAATATGAGGTAGAAAACCTCAAAAACAAGAAAGAAAGAAAGAAAGAAAGAAAGAAAGAAAGAAAGAAAGAAAGAAAGAAAGAAAGAAAGAAAAAAAGAAAGAAAAAGAAAGAAAGAAAGAAAGAAAGCTATAAATGAATGAAGGATTTAAGACATTCTAGAAGTTGGCACGAGAAGATAGCTTCCTGGGATGAGGGCAGTACTTTTCCCTGTATGGAAAAGGAAAGAGGAAGTCGCATAAAGCCACTATTTGGCAGAGTAAGTTAGTGTCTCCTAAGTAACGGTGTGCTGGAGCTGGCTGCTGGCTCAGGAGATCACACGTCCTCAGTTTTTCCCAACTGCACATTCAATGACATCATGTTAGCATGAAGTCAACCACAGTGAGGCTATTTACATCACAGGAAGGGGCTAATACTCTCACCCCGTAATTTCCCTCTGAAGAGAGTACGGTCACCATTACACTACTAGATAAACACCCAATGCCATGATGTTACCCAACGGACATATGGCATGAGAAAGTCAGCAGGTGAGCAAGGAAGAAAGCCAGCAGGCCAGGTGGGAGGGAAAGAGCCCAAGAAGGGCTAAGAGGACACCAGGAGACACCTGTCAAATGATGCAGGCTTAGAATATTTTCAGGTGACCCATATGAGTAAGAGCTCACCAAAAGCAAGGCTGAGGAACATGGAGAGATAGAGTCTGATAAACGTCAAGAAATTGTTGCTGAAATTCCTGCAGAACCCAGGGGCTCATGTGGATGGAAAAGGTCGAGGGCTCACAGCTTACACTCACACATTCACACCTCCACTCAGGAGTCACAAGCCAAGGTGTGCATGGCTAACTTCACTGAGCAGAGGACACTGCGCAGGCTTTGAGGACTCCTTTGAAACTTAAGGTGTTGTGTGGATGGGGGTGGGGGTGGGGGTGGTAGCGGGCCATCTGAAACAGAAAGGTGAGCTTATCCTCGTTTACAGTCTTGTGAAGTGACTCACCACAATCAAGAAGCTGTCGTAATTCTGCAGGGCTGCTGGGGCTCTGTGTTCTGTAGAGAGTTGGACATTCCAGTCCTGGAAGACAAAACAGACTGTGAGTGCACAACACAGTTCTCTGCAGACTCGGTGAGCCTGTTGCCGGAGGGACATTCCCATTTCCACCTAGCATCTACTCTAGATGCGTGCTGAATATTCTTGGAAGCCAACCCCAACAATTAGTTGTTATCTAGTTTGTCAATAATTTTTGGCAACTCCAGTAGGCCATTAAAAAGCAGATTAATCATATTTATTAAATTAGGGAGAATTGAATAGCTCCCACATAGTAACTAGTAGTAGTAGTAGTAGTCTAGAATAGTGGTCTTCAACCTGTGGGTTGCGACCCCTTTCACAGGGTTGCCAAGACCATCATAAAACACAGATATTTACATTATAATTCATAAAAACAGCAAGATACAGTTATGAAGTAGCAACGAAAATAATTGTATGGCTGGGGGGGGGTCACCACAACATGAGGAACTGTATTCAAGGGCTGCAGCATTAGGAAGGTTGAAAACCACTTCTCTAGAGTTAGGAATTATCAGCCACGATTCTTCCCTGTTACAGAGACCCATACAGCTGGTGTGGTTAGCACAGCCTCGGTTCACAGCAACCAGTAAGACATTCACATAATGAGTGGCCCAGGGATACATATACAGTATAGCAGTCACGAAATAAAGGTCTAACACTAACTCCTTCTAGCAGTCTGGTTACCTTTCTTTTCGATGGCTTCTAGGAGCTTGATAAGAAGAGGTGGGGCGACATCAGGAGGGGCGAACTGCTCAGCCAGATCGGGAAGGGTGAAAGCTGAAAAAAAAAAAAAAAAGAAAGAAATTCCCAACATTAGATTTCATGTGCAGCAGTCAAGTGCATTCAACCACAATACAGAATATTTAAGTATAAATAATTCAATTACTCCCATCCATAACAGAATGGAGCTAGAATAAACACAGAATGGAGCTATGGGGAATCCTCTACCACATTACACACTGTTGGGGCCCCAGGGAACACCTGGGTTTTGTTTTTCCCCTTTCAGAATGTTCACCAAACGCCCACCAAGAATCCCAGAAGGCCATGACAACAGAGTTTTGAAGGTCTCTCCTCTGGGGCATCTTTCCTAGGACAGACTGCCCTGTCTTAGGGTACCTGGCTTACATAGAGGGGCTCCAGGCTAGACTGGAGCTTGGATGTTCAGGGAGAATAGAGAGATGCTGCAGCATACAGCTCTCTTCACCCCCATATGTCCTGGGCACATTGATATTTAAGAGCGCAATCTGGGGAGCTCAGAAAATCTGAAACCAATCTGGCTTCTAGGTTATTATGAAAGAACTGCAGCTCAGGTAGGAGAGACTAGATAAAAATCTCATGAGATAGTGTGTTATCATGATATATAACTGAATAGCTGATCATAGCAACTGGACGTTCTTTTGGACCCTTGCACTGAATTCTATCAATGCCCAGTAGTCACCTAACAACAAACTAAACCCCTGTGTAATTGCTGTCAAAACTTTTTCTTTCTGAACGCACACACGTGTATGTGTAGGACATAAGATACTTTAAAAAGGTCTTTAGGTTTATTTCATATTATGTATGAGTGTTTTGCTGGTATATATGTATATGATATTACTTGAGTGCCAGGCACTTGTAGAGGAAAGAAAATTGCACCAGATTCCCTGGACGTGGAATTATAGTTGTTCGTGAGTTCAGTGGATTCAGAAACTTAACTCGAATCCTCTATAAGAGCACAAAGTGCTCTTAACCACTGAACTATCTCTCCAGTTCCAAGAAATACGATACTTTGATAACGGTATCTTCATAAGTTATGCGTATGTTTTGCCAAATGTAACTATACAAAAATATCTAATACCACGACAATCACAAATTACTTCCTGACAATATATTGACCATATTTCTCACTCAAAAAAGGGGAAAAAATGAAGTAAAAGTATTTTTCAAAACTGTGCCAGAAGAGGGAGCTAAATATTTCGCCTCAAATTTCTCAAACTTCAAAATATAGGGTTGTGAATCTTAATGAAAACATCTTCAGGAGTAACTTGTCTTTCAATAATCCAGTAATTTCAGGTGTTTATGATTCGTTACTTGCATCTTATCTAGGACAGTTTGTATACTTCACTAAATGGCCATAATCAGGTTTCAGTGAGGTTTTAGTGGTATAATTATTATAAGATGTATATGATAATTAAAAATTCTAGTTAAACCATTGCAAGTACCAAGAATCAATGTAGAATAGTAACAGATGTATAATGTAAAAGCAGTGTTAATAAATGCTGACCTCAAAGGACTAAGTACGACTCAGGAAGTCATTTTGCAAACTAAAACCCCTTGTCCTGAGACCCCTGCAGATTTCAACATGCCCGGTATAGATGGACCCATGGGACTTGTCAGTTAACTATACTGACCACAACAGCCACCAGAATGACAGAAGAGCTAAATTTTGAAGAAAAACTCTATCACAACACTATACAATGACACTTTCTGTGATGAGAGAAACATTTGTACAGGCTTGCTCTACAATAAAATATAGCCACTGCAAAATTTAGCAACTGATTTTTTTTTTTTAGTTTAATTAACAGATGTAGCCTGAAGTAGCCAAATGCAGTTGTGACCACAGTATTTAAGCCTGCAATCTGAGAACCCGGGTGAAGGCAAATTCTGTTAATGAAAAGTTAAGGAACCTGTGGACCTCAGAATGAAGACATCTTTGTTCAAAATTTGTGCTAAGCAACCTACAAAGCTCTCCATCTGGCTTCCTGGGAGACTCTGCCTCATGACATCATTCCCCTAGCTTTTTGGCAAGATAAAGGTAGAGTAGATATGGCCTTAATTCTCTAGACAGCTACTGTGTACAAGGCTATGGGTGGAGGACTTCATTCCTGGAACCAAGGTGTGTCTAAGAATAGGGGTAGTAATTGTTTTGAGTTGGTAGTAAGTTTGACTTTGTAGGTGATTTCTATGAGAAACCGAGCAACGAGAGCAGTCAGTTTTAAATGTTCAGATGTGAAATGTGTTTGAAAAGTGTTTATAATATAAATGTGTTTATTAAAAGTTTATAATCATTTTAACTAAAAGCACTGTAAAATAAAAAAAAATTCAGCTGTCTGGAAGCACAGGTCTCTAATTCAGCAAGTGGGAGGCTACAGCAGGAAGATCACAAGTTAAAAGATAGCCCAGGCTACCCAGCAAGACGCTGGCTAGAAGAGAAATGCAAATACCACACACACACACACACCAGCAGCAGCAAATGCCACACAATTTCATTTCCTTCGATAAACTATAAACCACTTCCCTTGGCTCTCATGTTTGAGCTCACAACAGTATCCTCTCCCACAAAGACCTTCCCCGTTCTACACTGAACAAAATGAAGGTCATTCTGCCCCTGTATGTATGCACTAGAAGGGAAACTGGCAGTAGAGAAATGATGTTAAGAAATGCTATTAATCAGGATTCAATACAGTGTTTTCCTGCTAAGGAACCTCAGCACAGCCCCAAATCCAAAAGCCCACAGCTAAGTAGGAAATACGAATACCCACCCTGCACTCATGCGACTAACTTCATCAAATCCACTCCCATATATAACATAAGCATTTTTATGGAGGGGAAAAAAAAACAACAAAAGCTGGCACTGAGATTGGAATTGCTTAATAAAGTTTATCTTTTTCCAAAATCTTATCAACACGATCACTTAGGCAGGCAAATATGAAAACCAAATTAAATGATAATTAAAAATTTCATGTGATTGTGATTGAAATATGCACCCAACAGTTGCTGGTTCTCCAAGTGCCGCAGAGGCACTTCCATCCGGATTTCTCCTCCAGCTGAGAAAAAAGAAAAGGAAAAAGCGAACTCTCTTGTCTTCGTCTTTCCCGCTCTTCCTTGGCAAAGAGTTTTTTTTGTTTGTCTTTGGTTATCCTGAGCTACAAAGTATCTTTTGTTTCACTCACACCGACTTTTCTGAAAACCGCTGTGGGGGTCCCCACATATCTAGGAGAATGCTGGTCTTTTCAAATCACTGTACACACGTGTAGGCAGCTGTACTGTGTGAAGGTCCAGCTGAATTTTTTTAAGACGAATGCAGCTTTATCGGCCAAAGGCATGAAGCACAAAGCTGATAGTGCTTTGGCAAGAGGAACTTTAAAAGACAACATTTACAAGGTGAGACAATGAATACAACAACAATTCCAGGATTTCCTAGTCGTGAGTATAAGGTCTCTCACTCAACGTGCTTCCTCTCGGAACTATGTAGACCCAGGTAATAGAGCAAGTTCCTGTCACCCGCTGTAGACAGTGGGATTATCACTAGAATTCTAAGCTGTATTCCAAAGCAAGTGCTACTTTCCTCGAGAATCCTAAACCCAACTATTCTCTAATTCCATTATATACACTAAGTCTATATATCTGTCATTAGATTTCATCATAAGAGATTGCAGCAGGAAGCAGCAATTACTGGGAATGACTAAGCTTGGTAAATTGTTGATTAGTTCACAATAAGAGGACCAAATGATAGTCTGAAAAAAAAATAATGGCACCAAATATTTGTTCTCAAAAAACTACAGAGCATACATACAGGTTGGGACTATCAAGCAAAACACAAATTAGCACCACAAACTTCTAAATTTTACACATAAATTCCATTTGGTGTAAAATTTCCAGGTATCTTTGACATGAAAAGGAACGCACTTTGACTTGGAAGCTTGCCATAGTTCATTATCTGAAGCATCTGGAAGCATCCGTGGATTTCCCGACACATCCAAGCCCAGTGTCTCACTCAGCCAAATCATTTTTCATTGGAAGAAATCAACATTGTGCAAGGAAAAGGAAACCAAGCAAAAACAGTTGAAAGGTCTGAGAAGGGAGAACCTAAGCACGTATAATTGCTAAGGAAAGGCAGACTCGTCTGGCCAGCCTTCCTTCCCACTCACAAGAACTCCGCTGAACCAGAGAGCCCTAGGTCATAGAAGAAACCACGCATACTACAACGGAGGCTGCATTTTCTGTTTGCTCTTTCTGCAGGCCCTGGTGACAACCAACCACACATAACAGAAGAGACTCTCTCTCCCAACTGAAGCCCTTCCCAAACTAAGTCGGGCAAGCCTCAACACTCCTGGGCACCAGCGGTGCGTGGGAGATAGGAGCATTCTGTGCGCTCTGTGGTGCCAACAGCGCTGCTAAGTGCAAGCTGAAACCAACACACAGCTGCACCTTTTGGAGGCCTTCTCCATTTAAAAAAAAATTAAAAAGAAAGAAAAGAGAAAGACATTTTAAAGTTAGTGCCTGGCAGGACTGAGCGGAAAGTTTAAGCAGAAACATCAAAACGGCAGAGGCTGCCCAAGCCAAGTATTCCTAATGGAAGCAGCTTGGAAGTGTGTAAAAAAAAAAAAAACTGCTCATTACCCCTCAAAATGTAACTCAAAATACACAGGAAAGAAAAGATATATGCAAATGGGGACCGATATTAAATCAAGATGTTAAACTGTCTACCGACTCGCTGATTCCAAGCTTTATTTCTGTCTGAGACAATCTTCTCTTGTGACTTCAAGAGAAAAAAAAAAAGTAGTGGACACGAATCAAAGCAACCCCAATTCTGTTCTTAAACAAACTCTATAAGCACGTTCATACTGTCTACCTAGAACAGCTAATACCCTGGACTTCAAACTTGTTAAGCTCTGCAGGCTGCAAACCACATCAAAAGCTGGTGCGCTCTTTGGGCAAGACAGCATTAAAAAACAAAAACAAAATAAAAGAGAAGAAACCGTGGGTTCGTTAATCTTGGTACACACAGGTTTCATCGGCAGCGCTTCAATGATTAGAAGCACAAAGAGACGGGGTACCATCCTCATAGACCAGTTACTGATAGCAGTCTTGGACAAGTTAATTAACTTGGACCTGAGATTTTTTTCATCTGTAATATGGGAGTAATCATATGAGGTTAGTAAGGATTGGAACACACCCTCAGTCAGTGGACACAGTACCCAGAGTGGAGAAAGCATAATCGTTATTAATATTGGAATTATTCAAGAAATCTTTACTATGATTAAAGATTTAAAAGGTTTTGTTTTTATGTGCATCAATGTTTGTCTGCAAATCTGTGTGCCTGGTGTCACTTGTGTGCCTGGTGCTCAAGGAGGAACTCGAGTTATTGTTGGTTGTAAGCCGCCATGTGAGTCCAGGAACTGAACCCTGGTCCTCTGCGAGAGCAGCCATTATTCCGATCTACGGAGCATCTCTCTAGCCCCATTAATAGATTTTTAAATAGTCATTCATGATGACAAAATTTAAGATGAGAACTATCTATGATATTAAGACAGTTTTCTTAATATCTCTTAAAGGAGTGAAGCTTGAAGCATGTCTGACGGAGTAGACATTAACATTTTGCCTCTTGCTCTATAAATAATACTCAGTATCTCTTTAGGAGTCAACTCAAATATTATATCTGACCATAATACTAATCTGTTTAAGTTATTTGACTTTAGTTCTCTGAATGTGAAAGAAAAACTAAGTTGAAATGGCTGTGTAATAAATTATACTAATCTCCCAGAAACAAGATGGGTTTGATTGTAAAGGAGAAGGAAGATAAAATTACAGGCAATGAGAAATGGGAACTGATAAGAAATAAATCTTCAGGCACGACCACATGGTTTTCAGAGGTAACTACTAACGTGGAATTTTTCAAAACTGCTCACAGATTTAAAGTCCGAAAGTCCTTGTAGATACCCTACGCTCCTTAGTTCTTCCGATTTCCACGTTCACCTCTCCCTATCTCTTCTGTTCCACAGGTCGGAGGGCAAAGGAAGAGGGGAAGACTCCACCCACTTCATTTTATTTCTACATAGCAGACTAACATCAGCGACAAAGGTCTTCTGAAGCGCAAGCCGGCACACAGCGCTGTCTCTGATGGCCTCTGCTAAAGCCTTAAAGTGACTAGAATATTGAAGCACAAGGTTGCTCTTAATCTTCCACAGGCAGGCTAATTAATTGTGATCCTTATCACCTAAATTGGAATCTGATATAAAGATGACAGCTTACAGTGCACAGCAAATTAAAATGCTGAGCAGGAGGTAAACAAGGAAGAGAGTGAGCGCACATACGTGCACGCATGCACACGCACACGCGCGCGCGCGCACACACACACACACACTTCCTACCTAGAAAATATTGAGTCCAAGGAATCTCAGAGGCCAGTGATTTATACGGAAGTTGGCCTTTGGGTCTGTTGGCTTGGAAAGATTTCATCTGAGGCCTGACTCAGATACCCCATAAAGGAAAGAATAGGGAGGTGGGGATGGGGAGAGAAAAAAAAATCACATTTCATGCACATGGACTTGGCTCTCTTCTGAACAAGCACATGAAGGACACCGGCTAGGGGCCTCATACTATTTTACACGCGTGCTCTTGTCTATTTTTCACAGCAGCTCAAAGGTGTCTTTATTATTCTTGACTTAAAGGTGAGGAAACAGAGGTAGAGAAATTAAGTTATTTGGTCAATGTCATAAACTCATAAGTTGTGCACATGTGTTCAGCTTGGGCCAATTGTCTCTCCGTCAATGTCTGGCTAGGGAAAGAAACCTATGATGTTTTCCCAAATTTCCTTTAAAGGTTCCCAAATTTCAGTAGTAACTGCTGTAAGAGTGTCCTGTAACACATAAGACATGTGATACCCATAAGGTGATGGCCATAATATTTACTGGTGGGTTCCAGTAAGGCCACCTTGACAGCAGCGTGAGTTTATGTGTATCCTCCCCAAACTAGACAGTAAATGTATTCTCCTCTTTCACACTGTTTTGATCAACAGCATTATGCACACTGAAGCAACGAGAGACCCCCTGTTCATAACAGCCGGAGATGGGGAATATAGCAGAACGACATGGGGGGAGGGGAGGGCCAGTGATGTTTGTGTTTCTCCCACATCAATTTAATAATAAATTTCATAGTCAAACTTATAAAACACATTACAAATGCTACAGGGAAGCCCGATCATAAGCTGTAATTTGAGAAGACCCAAAGGCAATTAGAGAAAATGGATGGGACAGTTAGTTATTACAGAGACACCGGAAGACGGATCTAGGCTGGCAACCACTGACCAAGTAGAAGCAGATGCTGGCTGGCCCAGGGAGGGCAGAGCTTGAGAAGAAAAACTACCAAAAAGGCAAAGTGGTCCAGCTGAACAGTACTGTGAGTTTTCAGAAAGCCTGGATGCAAATCAGAGGCACAAAGGAATCACCAACTCCCATCCTAGGAACCCCAGGGAGCCAGGGCTTTTCTCTGATATCTGAAAATATACTGAAAACTTGAACGAATTGGTTAGCGAATGCCTAGCTAAGTTCCACTTAGATGCTACAATTAATATTTTGTCATAAATGTCATACATAAATATTTCAGTGCATCTCAATATAAGGGGTACAAATTAGTTGCCACGGACTGTATGTGTTCCCCATAACTCATAGTTTGAAGCCCTTAGAGGTACCAGAACACCCCCAAAGTGATGATACTCAGAGCTAGGCTCTGGAAGGTTATTGAGTTTAGATAAGGTCATGGGGGTAGGTCCTTCAGGATGAGAGTAGTGCTCTCATTGCTTCCAGGAGAGGACGGATGGAAGGAGACCAAATACAAGCCAGGAAGAGGCTCACTAGGTCTTCACCTAGTTCCCAGAATATACTAAAGTTCCATGGTCATCTGAGCTCATGTATCAGCAACCATATGTAAAACAAAACAAAAAGAATCCCTCTGTCTTGGAAAAGTCAGTAACAAATACAAACTCTTCCTGAAGTATCTAGTAAACACCTCTGCGTGTCAGACTGTATCGGACAGTTATGTAGGGGAGGGCTGTCCAAGCCTTCATATCAATAATTCTTAAACATGTGTGGTGGCGGGCCTGGGATTCTGCATTCCCCACAGCTTGCAGGTGGTCCCCATGCTGCAAGATCTCAGACCGCACTTTCAAAGAGCAAGACTTGAGGATGAGTGTACCAATTGTAGAGAGAAGAGCATTCAAAGAGCCAGACTCTCTGGCTCCTGCTACTGAGAACCCTTGCTTCACTGGTAGGTTTTACAAGGGGTCTCAGTGGCAAAGCCCCTCAGTTGTGTTGGGCAGATGGCATTGACCGTGTGGGTTAGATCTGATGTCCTACCTAACTCAACGTCCACAGATTCTAGGAGCAGAGAGTCGGGCTGCTTGGCACCTTTGTGTACCCCCGTGTGAGGAAGGACGGCAGGAATCACAGCTTGACTGAGGTCTCAAGGCAAGTTCCAGCCAAGGAAAAGGCTTCTTAGATTTGGTGCGTGGTTCGGAGAGGAGGCAGAGAGAAACTGGGCATTGGAGAAGCCGTGGAGGCCATGACCACTGCTCCCAATGGCTTCGAAGTATTAAAAAGTTAGAACCTGGAGAGCTCTGGGAGGGCCTATAGTTGTCCTCAACCTACAGACGAAAAAAGTAAGATTTAAAAAATAAAGCGATTGGCCCCAAGTTAGTACAACAGAAAGTTGCAAACCGACTTGAATGACTTGCTGTCTTGGGAGGTCCACGTGGTGCATTCTGGAGGTGACATGGCCAAGAGCAGAGGCTGCAGAGAACTTTGCAGGCGACTGATGTAAATGACCCTGGCAACATTTGGAGGCCTTGGTGACAAGAAGCATGTTTGTTCAAACTGGGCTGGGGTTGGTGGGCCAGCTCTCACCATGGCTCGCGCTTTATCTGGTTTGAAATTTTGCCAACGCACTCAGCCAGGCTAAATATTTTCAGGACAGCATTTATTAAATATTTTTCTCATAAGGCTAAACTAAGCACATTCTTCCTTAAGAATGTCATTGGGTTTATTCAGCTAAAAATAACTGGCCAACTTATCATATTTGGCAAAATATGAAGGACTCTTTGTGAATCATCAGGTGGTGGAAAGGACCAGTGAAAAATAAAATGACCCGGGGACTAAGTAGACAGCTCCGTGGTTAAGAGCACTGGTTGCTCTTCCAGGACTCGGGTTCAGTTCCCAGCACCCGTATGACAGTGGACAATGGCTGTAACTCCAGCCCCAGCAGATCCAATGTCTTCTTCTGGCCTTTGAAGGCAGATGTACTACACAGACATACACATAGGCAAAACACCCAACATGTAAAGTAGATAATAAAAATGAATATATATATATATATATATATATATATAGACTAGAATTTCAGAAGGGGAAGGAAGAACAAGAGAAAGATGGGCTGCACGTGGAATGGGGAAGCAAGATCAAAGACTCAAAAACATCGAATGGAAAATTCTCTATTAAATGGGAGAAAATAAGTCTATAAGTCAGAGTTCCTTCATTAACAAAACCTTTTTAAAAAAAATTACAGGCAGTAAACTATGCTACCTCCATATAATAAAGGCAAATGGTCTTAAGATAAAAGTAAACAAACACAATTTTAATGGCATGAAGGGTCAAGCAATATGCCTTTACCACCTCTGTCACAGGCAATTAATTCTGGTGGGCTTTTCCTGCTTCAAAAGATGTCACGTTCATCAAATAAATGAACAAAAAATGTACCCACCTCTTCATTAACAAAGTGAACGAACTTAGCTTGGTTATGATTCTGAGACTGTTGGGTGAGTCCGTTGAAGCAGAAGACGCAGTGTACCAATGCATTCTCTTAAAAGCATTTCCATTTGCAACTAGTACTATGCTACGGGGAGTTATTTTTGTCAGGCTATCTTTTTTTTTTCTTTACAGCAACACCAGGAAGCACTGCAGATAGAATTGTAGCAAAAATATTAAGTATATATTGATTACATCTGACCTCGTTCCACCAACGAGTCTCAGAATAAGCTAACACACAGGGAGGTGACATCTGAAGAGAGCACATGTGCTAATAACTGCTTGCCAGCCCGTGGGGGTGAAGTGGTCAAGTCAATACCAAGGCGCTAACTGCCGAACGAAGTGAAGTTAAAAGAAGCCGGACTCAGGGTAGGAGGCGACCAGCCGGGCTTTTTAATCAACACCTTCGCTCTTAGTGGAAATACGGTGCCCTGCCGACAGGACACAGCTGAAACTTCCTGGCTGCAAGTGGGAAGGGTGGGGGAATGTCGATTTTCTATAAATGGAAGTACCTGGGATGTTGTTAATGAAAAAGCACCGTGACTCAGTCGGAGGTGGGGGACGAGGGTGTGGGGGGGGAAATGCTTGCACCGTGGCGAGCCCTTTCTGCCTTTAGCATCTCAGAGATGGACCCTTTCTATGCTCTGCTCCCCCCGCCCCTCCCCCCCAGCCACCAGTTCTCTGTTGGGCCCGAACAGGAAGTGATAGTGCCTGCACCATGGGAAGCAGTTTCGTACATTTTGTTCTATCAGATTAGCCTCGGTAACTTTATGAATTATGAGCTGTCAACTCCTTTTTCAACTGCTATAGAATAGGCTTCTTAGAAATTGTAGCTATAAATAAAACAACAGATGTTTTCAATTGGCTCCAAGAGCGAGCGCTTGGGCAACTTGGTTGAAGGCGAGCAGTTGAAAGGAATCACCCTACGGCTGCATTAGGGCTCCGCCTGTCGGTTGCTTCTGTAACAGCCTGCTACAGACACATTTTCATCCACAGATTGGGTTTGAGGCCACTTACAAACTGAGGGACTCTAACAAAGAAACCAGGAAGGGGATTAAAACAAACAAACAGCTGGACACATGCTGCGACCTCTATTGATTTGCTTGTTTGTTTGCTTGCTTTTCTATGTATGCTTAGATCCTTTTTTGGGCACAACTGTCACTATATCCCAGAAAAAAATAAAATAAAATTAATCCAAAAAGACAAGAGGTGAAGGATTTGTTCAATGGTTTCCTGGTTTTTCTGTGGGCAGGGAGTCTGGTAACTTCGACTAAACATTCAGGGTTAGTATTCTCAGGCATCTGCACTGGCCTGCCCTTGGGGTCCTGATAGGATGCGTCCTCCATCACAGCCACTAAGAGCAGCTCCTGTGCACATTCGCTATGTTCCCTTTTAAAGGTGGGTTTTGCCCACCTCTCTCTCTCTCTCTCTCTCTCTCTCTCTCTCTCTCTCTCTCTCTCCTGCCACTCTTGTCCCCAGGAACCTGTGTCTGCCCCTTTCTCTGCCCTTCTCCTTTCTTTTCCAATAAACCTCCTGTGTGAACCTTGTTGCATGGCGTGACTTCTCTTCGTGGTGGTTTTAAATAAATTGCAGTATTCACTATCTCTGAGTCACATTTACGCAGCCGAGTGAAATGACCAAGGATTAATCTGATTGGCCATATTAAACTGCTTAATCCTAGGATCTAGAGAGGCAACAACATAGGTAAATAAAAAAATCAATAAATTTACATGTGTCCTGTACATGAATCACTTTAAAAAGTAACTCTGTGCTCTCAGCAGCCATGCAACTGCAACCCTGGAAACAATGTGAGGTACCCATGGGACAGCTAGTGTCAACAACTATGCACAGGTTACTGCAAATGTGTGTGCGCACGCACGTTAGAAAGTGAGAAGGGGCAGCGATGGCTTACACATCATCATACAATACCCTGTCATCCTGAGCCCAGGGTACGGGGCTTAACGGGGTGTCTGCAAATTAGGAGTATGTTTTCACTTTGCCAGAAAGAGCAGTACACGCAAAGAGACTCAAGAATTCTGGTGACTTCCTAACATGGACCTCACAGAAGGTAACAGGCCAGTTGTGTAAGTCATGACTGCTACAAACCAGGCTGCGACAGTGGTGGACTCGGTGGGGAGGGAAGAACGTGGATCTGAGACTATCAAAAAGCCAGCCAGTGAGGGAAAAATGGGGCCAGTCTCGGACCTGGAAACCACACTACACACTCAGGGTACTTCTGGAGCCAGGACGGCAACCTGGAAAAGCTCACCAGTCTCATCTGGTGCTTAGGACAGAGACTCAGAGAGATGGGTGTGGGCATCAAGGGCCCCCGATGAGTTGCTTGATACAGCGGAGGATACAGCGCCAAGAGCGCCAAGAGCGTGTGTCTTTCCAAGTTGCCTTTGGTTTCCTTCTCTCGCCCTCACTCTTCTATGCTTCCGAGTTGTTTATCAAAGAATCTCCTTTGATGGTTTTGGATTTCTGAGCAATGCATGCAGAGCACCGCTGGGCTCTGAGAGAAAGGGGGTGGGGAGGAAGAGTCTGCCTGGGAACTATAGTCAGTGACAGGACAGGCAGAGGTGGCGACTCTGAGGAGTCGGCCGGCGGTGACTTGCCGTTCAGTTGTTTAATTCTTCAGAAAAATCATACATTCTGTAAAATGTGGCCATGGAAAATAATCGCACACCACACAAGAGCAGAAACAATACACTAAGCCCGGGGCAGCTGAACTATGGGCATAAAGATGTCATCAGTCATGGCCGACACTGTGATGCGGTTAACATGTACTATGTTCTGCGCTCCTGTACTTGAGCGGTTCTTACTGAAATTTCCAAATACAATCTCCCACCACACTGTGAGCAAGCTCTACAATCCCCGTCTTTATGGAGGGCGGGCGGTGGAGACTCTCTGAGTGTGGTCAGTCTCATACAGCTGAACTTGTCAGAGCCAGCCTCCCATTCAAGGGACTCCCCATGGACCTTCAAAGACATACAGCCCGGAGCCAGATGGCAAAGTTAGAATGGTGCTGGGGAAATTGAGAACTACCTGACTGGCTTGGCTCCCTACAGAGCACTTTCTTCTTTCCCTAAGAGTCCACACAACACACAGCAGATCGGATTGTTAGCTACCCACTGGCAACAGGCCCCAGCATGGTGGCAGTCACCTCTCCTCACACCTGAAAATCACAATACGACAACAGCCTGTGGGCACAGTTCTGTCCTTTCCCAACTGACCATTCACTTTGGAAGGGAAGAGACAGATCCGAAAAGAAATCAAACGGAATACATGACACCGTCACCACACAGACGTCAGACTAGCGCTCTAAGGAATCGCAGGGCCCTGCAACAGGGGCCCTGAATGGAGGCAGGCATGGAATTAAGTTTTGCAGCAGCTACATTAACTTTTTATTTACTCCTATAAATGTAAAATATGATCACTTCAACTGTAACAGATCAAAGAATTAAGCAGGAATTCTACAGGCTAACGTTTCTACCCACGCCATACTCGGAACAAGCTCAGGAGAGAGCCAGCAGCTCAGCGCGGTGGTGACATGAGGATGGGGGACCCTGGAGTGGGCAGCGGTGCTTTTTCAAAGAGTCGTCCAATCTTCCTCAGTGTGGCTTTGGTTATCTGGGAGACGTATCCATTTAAAAACCAAAATTATTAAGACAAGCAAATGAGGAACTATACCGCAGTGTTATGGGAGGGTCGAATAGGAAGGTGTACTTGACTGATAGCACGGAACCACTCCAAATGAATCAGCCCTCCTGGGGGAGCATCTGGGCTGAGCTGAGCGGGAGCTGGGAGCACCCACAGCATTTGACACAAGCAAGGGAGCTGCTGCAATATGAAATCAGCTGTCCCAGAGTTTGTCGTGGCGTCCAGCGTGAGGTCGGGACATCAGCAGGGCTAGAGTGAAGTGGTGTGATTAATAAAGTTGTTGCATCTGATGCTTCTCCATCTGCTCCTGGCCTCCCCTAAAATGAGCAGGAAGTTTGACTGCGCGCCTCCTGTTTCGAGCCCCTCGTCCGCTGACTGCAGATGACAGAAGTTTCAATTAGCAGGGAGAGGCTGGCATCGCGGAGCCATTAAGTCAGAAAGCCCACGGTCTGCTTAGGTTCACATCTGGACAATATGAGCTGCAATAATTTCATTTATAAAAATTAGGGATCATTAACATGGCCCTTATTGGCTGAAAGACAAATGAACAGAAGTTACAATATAGAAGGGGCGGAGGTAGAAATATCTACCAATATTAGAGGCAGAGGCCGGCACCTCAGTGAGCTCTGTTTCTTCTTGATAACATGGTCTAATGGTGTACATTTTTTTTTACAGCACAGTCGCCACCAATTCAGTCTTTCTAGAACATTCAGGTTAAGGACCTCATTCTTAAAAAGACATGGAACTATTTTTTAAGGGTGGTGGTTACAATCTAAGCTACACACTGTCTTGAAAAATCAAAAAAAGAAAGAAAGAAAAGAAAGGAAGGAAGGAAGAAGAAAGAAGAAAGAAGAAAGAAGAAGGAAGAAATGGTTGTAGAGAACAGAGCCATGCAGCAGCTCCTTATGCTGTGACACCGTCTTCTTGCATGAGGTGGCTATGTTGCCTGCTGCTCTGTAAGTTCGTGACTTGTGGAGCTTCAACCAACTCCTAATTGGCACTTAGGAGAGGCAATGAGTTTCATAACTCTTCTATCTATTAATAGTTTGGGCCCAGAAGAGAGTTTCTTTTAAAGAGGTGAGTGTCTTTTGTTCTCTTCTGAGTGCAAGGTGTTTGTGGGAGGTGGTGGTGGGGGACAAGTGCAGCAGAAACCAGAATCGCAGACAATTCTCATCTTGGATCACATATTAATGAAAGACACCAAATTAAAAGAAAAACGATTATTCAGGAAAAGCAGCAAGAAAAGAACAGAAAATTATGTTTCCCACGAGGGAATCTCCCTCAGAAATGTCACTTCCTGGGTGACAGATGCTGCATGCGCTGAAAACTAACACAGAATGGGGAGCCGATCTCAGCGGCGTGGAGTCTCCTTCAGAAGTGACATCAAGTGGTTGGTTAGAAATGTCAAAGTACTCCGCCAAAATCAGCTAATGAAGGAAGAATATAATCGCGCCGCATATGCATAAAAGCAGCAGCAGGACATAATACAGCCCAAGCATCTCACACCCCGTACATGAAATATTCCGACTGGCTACCAGGACTGCATTGCGCCAAGTTTACTTCGTGGTTACTCTGTAGCATCCACCATCTTTCTGATAGACAGAAAGGATAATGTTTGAGGGGACATCGTAGTTCCACGTGTCATCCAGCCACCTGTGTTTCCCTAAGTTCCGAATTCTGTTATTCACTCCTCGGACTCAAGACATTCAGGGGAGGTTAGGGCGAGTCCTGATGTGGTGGTGATCGGGGCTGCTCCCACCTTGGACCAGTCAGCCCAGTATCTGGCTTTCTGTGGCACCTCGTACACCAGGAAGTCTCAATAAAGTACTTCTGACCTCTTCCTACAGTGACCATGCCTGAGAATGTTCTACACTGCAACATAGGTCCAAGGTACCACCTCTCCCAAAACCTTGCAAGGTCACCAAGCCACAAATACCCAAGGGAACGCACGGCCATTCACTAAGGCCAGACTAGAATACAGGGCTTATGTTCATTGAACAGCTGCCCTTCCTTTTCCAAACCCCTTTTCTTAACTTGCCAATGTTTTCCTTCCTCCATATTTACCCATTCATAGTCTCTCTATCGCTCTCATATTCATTCATCCCCCTCTCCCTCCCATTGAGCATCTTCCCCAGTCTAAGAGAAAGTTCAAAGTTGTAGGTAGCCTCTGGCCTTTGCTCACACAAAAGCCCACCTCTTCAGCTGACTAAAAAAGAAATTCATCATATTGATATAGAAACTATGAAACGAAAATGAGCTGGGGCGCAAGGACACGGTCAGTTTTCACAAAGCATGGAGCCCAATTCTCATGGAAAGATGTGAGGAACAGTTTTCCCTGGAAATGACTGCTCGCTGATAGGAACCACTGGAAAAGTCTAAGGTCATCAACATGCCACACAACGATGGATTTAACAGTAGAGATAAAGATACCCAACACGCTCACTTGACCAGAATCAACTTTACCACCACGGGAGTACAGGAAGCAAGTCATAAATTGATGTTGCATGTAAAACATCACAAAATGGGCTTTTTTTATATATTATGTTTGGAGATTCTTAAAATAAAAACAAAAACAACTAACTGAAGAGAAACACAGAGTGGGGTGGAGAAAACACTGTTAATAAGTCACTTCAAATCATTTTTAGTAAGGAACGGGAAACGTCGTCTAGGTGGGGAAATCAGTTGCTTTGAACTCGGCCATTTTGAATCAACAGATACTGTTTTTAAAGGCTTCTCTACAAATTCAGGGTCTCGCTCCCTAAAAGAGGGGCTTCAGAGAGACAATAAAACTGAACTCCAAGGGCCCTGAGTTACCAGGTCTGCAAATCTTAGGCTCCTGTGGCTACTGGGGCTCAAAGTCCCAATCAGTCACCAGCGCAAGCCACAGAACTGGGAACTCAAGGAAATAAAGATGGGGGAGCCATGAGGTGCATCTAACTTCACCCTTTCTGTCTAATCTGCAAAGCCTAATACTCCAAAAGGTGTTGGAAGAATATTCTGAGTCTCCAAGTTAGAGCCTCGCTGCTACCATAGCCGTGAAGACTAGAGGATCCAGGGCTGTGTGGGAGCAGATCCTTACTGTCCTCCTTGCTGTCGACTGACACTGAAAAAGCTCAAACGCGGAGGCTGAGATGAAGGTGAGGCCAGTTCCAACCCTTCCGCATTTCCCTGAGTCCCATCTCTAATCATGGCCTCACGTTCTTCAAGGATTATTTTGTAAAGCTGAGTTTCGGCTAACTCCTGCTCCAAAAGAGGCACAAAGCAACAGCCAACAAGGAACGTTTATGTGCTGAAGCAGACAATGAGGCTGCTTTGGAGGCTGACCCAGGTCATCAAATCATTCCAATATCGGTGGTCAAGAAGGCCAACAACCAAGACTTTGGGAAGGTCCTGACTTCAGAATTTGTTCCTGAACACATTAACTTCCCTATTTCTTTTTCTTCTTTTTTTTTTCTTTTGGTACAAGTGAGTTTTCCACAATGCGGAAAATCTTTGACCACATATTGAGGATGACTGAAGAAAGTGTCCTCGAAAACCAATCAAATGGTGCTAACTTTCTTCATTTATTTAGACATCTCAGAAGCTCTCAAAAACTCTGTAGCAACCCAATGGGGGAAAAATGTTCCAGGCCCTTCTAGGTCTGTTCCTCTCTAAGGTTCTCTCCCCAGAAATGCTGCCTCAGGGCCACATCGAATCCAGCTTTGGAGTCAGGGCCTGACTCGAGTCAACTGGGGACACGGGCAAGAGGGCCTTGGAGGTTACCCAGTGGAAAATTTAGGAATAAGATTCCAGAACCTCAGGAAACTGTGATTTAATTTAAGATAATGTTTTGTTTGCCCCGTGGAAGAAAAAAAATGTAAAAGGCAACTGAGGTAATGTGCATTCCATAAAATTTAAGACAGACAAAAAGATTGTGGGTCTAAAAAATAGTTACATTCCTCCAAAGGTGTCATCTCGTGAACCACGTAAACCCTAAGTGACAACTAAAAATCAGGACATTTCTTGGTTCATTCAGACCAACCCAAGACTAACCATGATTTACATTTTAAACTGATATTTCTATAGGCCTAGTCTTAGGGTCTTGACAGCAACAAGTTTGAAAATTTCACTAAAACGAAGAAGTCTTTGTCAAGTACTCTACACAGAAAACACCCCGATGATGCCGTCCTGAAGAAAGGTCACACCACCTTGGTGCTACGTCACATCATCCCTCTTCCTGTGGGTTTATTTTTTTTTTCTTTTAAGGAGAGTAGAGTGAGGGTCGATAACCCCTCCAGTCCTTTTGCAATCTGAAATCCATGACTCGAAATTCTTTTCCGCAAACTTTCCGTCTTCTATTCTGATAGGAGAAGATAGGAAGAGGAAGCGATCACACAAAGCAACAAAACTTCTCCAGAGTTCACGTAGGTGAAAGATGACCGCTTTCTTGGGCATCTCTCCTGGCTGGGCTTTATTTCGGGAGCTGCACCAGATGAACAGAAACCTCACAGGAGTCCTAAAGTTTGCTCTGACACTGACTGACACCCATTTATCTTTTTCAAATGTACAGAGTTCTATTTACTGGCCACGCTGAGGACCAGATAGCCAATGTGTGAGCATCTCTTGGGATCCTGGAAATATGACCGAGAAGAGGGCTCAGTCAATGAAATGTTTGCTGCACAAGCAACAGGACATGAGTTTGCATCCCTGGCACCCACATTAAAAACCTGGAAGAGCCTGCCTGGAACCCTGGCACCTGTACCGCAGAGGCAGATGGATCCTTGGAGTTCCTTGACCGCCAAACTAGCCACATGAGTGAACCCCAGGTAAAGAAAGTTTCCACCACAAAAAAAATAGGGTCAAAGGGCTGGAGAGATGGCCCGGTGGTTGATACTGCTGGGTGCTCCTGCAGAGGACCCAGGATCAATTCCCAGTACCCACCTGTAACTCCAGTTCCAGGGAACAGAACACCCCCTTCTGACCTCCACAGACACCAGGAACGCACATGGTGCATATACCATACATGCAGACAAACACTCAGGCTCACAAATAAACATATATGTTTTTAAAGATAGAAAGTGACTGAAGAAGACGCTAGGCACTGACCTCTCACCTCAACACATGGATGTGAATACACACAAAACGCAAACACATACAGAAAATCACATGCACACACGAGAAAAACCGAAGCCAAGCAAAGCCTAACGCTGACCCACGGGCTACAGAATGCCACTTTCTTGGCATGGGCACAGATGGGCTGAGAGGTTTTTGTGTAGGCCGCGCTTCCCACGGAGCCAACGTCCCACCTGCATCATCAAGTGCCAAGTGACAATGTGAACGCGGCTCTGCTGCTGGAGGCAGGAAGCACGGGTTTCAGTAGCGCCAGCAAGGCAAATGTGTGCGCCAGATTCCGATAGCCCTGCTCAGGGAAGGGACTCGCAAACGCCCCGAAAGGCCCCGGCTGCTTTAATTAATAGCACATGCTGGAGCACCTTGCCGAAGTTAGCAAAATATCACTTTATTTTAAATAGGGTTCTGAACATTTTTTATAAAGCACTGGATCCATTTATTTTTCAAGTCAAATAAATAACCCCAAAATAAATTTAAACTGGGCTCTTTTAAAAACAGTCATATTTCACATTGAATGTGCTCCTGGGGCCAGAGGAAATGGTCTCTCCTTTCCCAAACTTTGTAGCCAAGTACTCACAAACCACGTTTCTTCCCAAGAATATTTGCCTTTTTTTTTTTGTTAATTTCTCAGAGCCCAGTTTTAAAAGGCTGGAACTTTTCACAAGGCAAAATAATTCCATTTGCTAGTTGGCTCCTTCTCTGAGTCCTGCTTGGATCCTATGGGACACATAAACCCTTGCCTGAAATGCAGGCTAAGTGTTGTGAACCATGCTAGGAGATTGGTCAACCACAGCTCAAAGCCCAAACTCAAAGAGATTCGGGAAGCTAGCTTTAAAGCAAGAGCGGTGAGCAGGCACACCACTGAGCGTTCATTAATCTTTAAGCCAAAGGAACAGAAACATTCAAGGAGAAAATACACACTTTATGACAAATCGGAGACGAGGACCCGTAGCCAGATAGCATCGACTGTTAGGAAGACGAGACCAGGTATATAGATTCAAGTTTACCCAGAATGCCTGAAGCCTAACTTTGAGTCAAACTGTTTTGTCAAAGACCATCTGTAGGGCCTGGGATGCTATCTCGGGGGCAGGGGGCTTATCAAGCCTGGGTGAGGTCCTGGGTTCAATCCCCAGCATTGGGGGCGGGGCGGGGGGGTGCAAAATTGAGCTGCAGAGAAAAAAAAAACTGAACAGCAGAAAAAACAAAAACTACAAAAGTGAGGAGTTTTTGCTTTGGGAGAAAAAAGTGGGTCTAGTTTTCAGCGCCTGTGCTGTGTAGCCAACCACCACTGGATGGCAGTGGGGTTTCAGTTAGTGAACGTGCTCGTGGCTTACTCCGTTTTTTCTCCAGCATGCCTGGCTCTGAGGTCCCAGAGGATTTAAAAAAAAAGGGGGGGGCTCTTCTCTACAAAGAAATGTTGGGGACTTCTGACCTCGAAATCACAAATCTCTGTCCGATTTTTTTGATAAGTTTTTTGAAAATTATCATCAAAGTATGGAACTGAAAACTAAAACCAACAAGAACTTTTAGATAATTTCTAGGGGGCTGCAATTTGGGCAGCACATGCCACGCACAGACACACATCTGCACGCTGGCAAACAGGAACACACACACACACTTCTGCAGTCTGCTACTGAGATACTGTCATCCTGAGCCCAGGAAAGAAACTGAAACCGCACTTCACCCCTACTTTTTTCTGGTGAACTCGATGGCTTCACCACACTTTTCAATGCTACACATTTGCCTCCTTCCCTTGGGGGTGAGGGGGGTGGGGAGTGAGTAACCTCACCAATGACAAGCTTTGCTTGCAGTGAGGACATCTGCCAACTTAAACAGCATCTCCCAGGGCAACAGGATAATCAAAGACACATGTAGGCCCTCGCTGTCACCAGATGCAAACAAGCTCAACTCTGGCTGAAATTGAGCCTATAATCGGTTGATCCTGAGACTGAAAAAGGTGTGGACCCGAGGGTCTAGGATACAACCCTTAGCTAAATAGTAGAGAAGGGACCCAGGAGCAAACGTCTTCATCTCTGCAGGGCTTCTAGCCAGCGCTGCTCCTACAAAAGACAAGGCAGGCCTTCTGCTCTAATACTCAGCGGCTTACCTTAGGGCTCAAAGCATTGAAATCTCCCTCACTCCTGCTCATAGGCTTGGGCGCAGCTAGCCAGACTGGATCACAAGATGCCAGCAGAACCCATCCAGGTGAGCCACTCCCGCCCACAGCCAGGGCTCCGCCCACCCCAAACTAGGGTCAAAGCCCCAGAGATTCCCAATCTGGGGCTGCAGTTTCTGTCTTTCCCACCTCTGCCTGCTTTGCTCTAGTCATCTAGAGAGAGAGAACGAACCTAGAAGGCTAGAAAGAAAGAACAGAAGTGGTCATTCTAGTCTACGAAGCTGCTCCCTACCCTCTGCGGCTGGGTCCATGGTCACGGCTGAGTCATCCAGTCCACAGGGAACTCAAGGCTGCCCCCACCCACAGGCGACTTGACCCCATCCATGGCTTACCAGGACCCGGAGCCCTTGGGTTTTCTTGTTTTCGGTCTTTTGTTTTGTTTTTGTGGTACTGGGATTAAACCCAGAGCTTCCTGTGTGTTAGGCAAGTAGCCACCACTGTGCTGGCGAGTTTTATTTCAGCTCGCCCATTCTGGAAGAAGGGGCCTCAATTAAGAAAATGCCACTACCAGATGAGTCAGTTGTGCAGGGTTTTTTGTTGTTGTTTGTTTGTTTGTTTGTTTTTGATTGATGGTTGCTAAGAGAGGAACCAGTTCACTGTGGGCAGTACCTCCCTTGGGCTGGTGGTCTTGGGCGCTATAAGAAAGCAGGCCCAGGCCATAGGGAGAAAAAGAAAGCCCATGCTCTCCTCTATTGTCAATACATCAGTTCCTGCTTCCAGGTTTCAGCTTTGAGTTCCTGACCTGACTTCCCCTGGAGTAAACCCTTTCCTCACCAGGTACTTTTGGTCATGGTATTTCACTACAGCAAGAGAAATCCTAAAACAACCGCTAACCTGCATACGTCAGTTACCCCCCTTCCTTCCTTTATCCATTTCTCAACGGGGTCTCAGACTTGCTCTATAGTCCAGGGAGGCCTTAAATTTGTGATTTTCTGCCTCAGTCTCCCAAACAGCTGGGATTATAATGTGCCATAGCTCTGGTTCAGAATGCTCAGTATAGCCTAACAAATGATGATTTAAAGGGCCATAGGCCATAGGGATTATAAGGATACACTCATTATAAAAATAACTACCTAAATCTATCCAGAGATCCTAAACAACCAATGGGTTTCAGAAATGGTGCTTCTACCATTTGAGCTGAGAACATGCGTGGACTTGGGTATAACAGGCTACCAGGGATGTGTCATAGATTTTTATCAAAAGTATAATATCACTCATACACTATGACATTACTATTTCAAAACCTATTCTAGAGTTTTGTTTTTTCTTCTTCTATCACTTTCTTTCAAAACATGGTCTCAATTTGTATCCCAGGCTATCCTTGAACTCTTGACTATCTTCCTTGCTTTGGCTTCCTGAGTGTTGAGCCTGTAAATCTGCACCATCTTACCCAGCTTGAGAAATGATCTCATAGTCCAGGTTAGCCCTAAGCTCATTATGTAGAGCAGGTTGGCCTCAAATATCCTCTTGCTCCTGTCTTCCAAGCGCCAGGAGTTTCACACTAGAATTTGATTTCCAGGGTAACAAAAGCAATGCCAATCAGCACAATAATCATATTATCTATTATCTATCTTATCGAATACAGTGGGAGGAAACAACAATAAATGGGCGAGGTCATAGAGCCCCAAAACTCAGCATTCAGGAGGCACAAGCAGAAGGATCTCAAATCCAAGGTCAGCCTGAGCTACACAGCAAAATCCTGTCAGGACAAAAACAAAACAAAAGTTCCTATTGGGTACTCTCCTTGTCAGATCCTGCTTAGCCAGCCATGCCGAAAAGACTCGATGGGTGTAGCTGCTGACATGTTCAGCAGACACTTTCTCATATGGAAGGGGGTAAGCTCACAAGGCCTCAACTACAGAGAAAAAAAACTGCAGGTAACTAATGCTGAGAGTGAGAGAAACACTTCCCCAAGGAAGAGCACACAAACTGGTTATCCAATACTAAACGGCTAGCCCGGAAAACATACATATAAGTAACATTATTCACACTGAGCAGGTTGTGCTTATGTATTTAGGAATATACATATACATATATGCAACAAGAATTAAAGAAAAAGAAGACATAAACTTGAAAGAGGAGGAGGAGGTACAACAGGGAGGCTTTGAAGGGAGAAAGGAAAAGAGAGAAATCACATAATCTTTAAAAAAAAAAGACACCTACAACAGAGTTAGCAATGACCCAGAAGAGGCCATTGCTTTGGAAATTGAGCCTTTAATATCGATCTTCCCTCTTCCCTAGGGGGTCACAAACTGATGTCTATGTGCAGAGTATTGAGTTAAGGGCCTCTCCATGGACACAGTTTTCTTTCAAAGGAGTCATGTCACTAAGCCCAATTTTGAAATCTCATAACGAATATTAAAAGTTCAAGGCAGCCCATTCCCATTCCCGAGTACTGCTCTTAGGAATGGGAAGCAATGAACACAGCCGTGTTCCCACAGTAGGCTCTCCTCTTAGGCTGCCTGTTGCCACAGGAAGTCTCTAGCCTACGTATGAATACTCTTTCTCAAGCTCATCTGTAAGCTGGCTATGTAAAACCTAAAACACACTTTGCCCCTAGAAACGTCATATATCTGAAGGTTAGAGCTTCAGCTTAGGACACCAAAGTCCACTTTACCAACATGACTTTTAATGATTGCACTGAAGCCTGCCAATGGACATACCAGTGATATTATGGGTGACCTAAATTTTAGCAAATGAATATAGAAACCCACCGCACTTTAGGGAAGTTTCCATTTGATATATAGGTGTGTCAAGCCCAACAGAAATAGTCAAGACTTCTCCCTGCCACCTTCACAATAGGAAAGGAGTTGACAAAGTTGACCAAATCCAAGAGACAGAAGGAGGGGGTGACAACAGGCAGGCAACGATGCCTGGGAGACCTTACCCCTTCCTGACCCAACCATCTGAAGAGGGGTTATAATACCCCAGCTCTCCAGAAGGAAAAGTGCAGCCACTGGGAGAAACACATGCAGGACTAAGGAAGGCAGCTAAAAACCAGGTGCCCCGATCCAGTTCCAACCCCAAGGGACACCACTTGCCTGACTGCATGGTGTGCATTCTGCTCCCTGCCGTTATGTTATGGGCTTCGTTCAAGGGATCCAGGCTAGCACTTGGCACAGAATGAACACAGAACACACAAGACCGTAAAGAGGACTCCTCGGGGAATTCTCCCCAGTTATCTTGGGAACAACTGGACGTCAGCAGTAGGAGATGGAGTGTTGCTATTTCAGTTATATGGTCCCTCACCAAATGGTCGGTCAACTCACTTTTGTGTGGGAATGTTCAAATGATTGCTTGAGAGAACGCCAGGGTTACCTTTCCTTCCCCGGCAGTTTTGTTCGAAGAGCCCTTGAAATGCGAAGTAAGTGATGCCTATAAACACCTACTAAAATTCAGCTCTCTGAGAGGTTAGATCATTATAATGGCAGTTCAGGGGACCAGTGGCGACAGAATTTCTAGAAGGGTTTGGGGGATTATCCTGTGCCATCTGGGGAAAACAGTGTAGTTATGAGGATGTCCAACGGTCCAGTTCAATATTGTTTAAAAGGGAAACTGAGTGTAGGCTTCAATCCTGGCTTTTATAACAGGGCTGCTTAGTGCCAGGATGGACAATCTGTCCAGGTAGGGTTTGAAAGCCCATATCTGCACTTATGAATTCAAAAGAGAAACACCAAGGAGGGGTACCAAGATACGGATCTGATGGATGAGAGGGGGTTGTTTTAAAAGGGATACATATCAGATAATTGGGAAACGTCGACTTGAAAGAGGGACTGAAAGGTTTCTGGTATCTAATTCGATTCTTCTTAAACAGTAGGAACAAAAGCAACCCGAACAGGAAAATGGCTTTGAATTTTAAATAACGAGTAAGCATATATTCCTTTTCCTAAAGGAAGGGACAAAAATAGACAAGAAAGAAAGATATCATTACTGGTAAATGGGCAGGCCTTTTCAGCAGGAAATTACGCAGCCCGCCTGACTGCAACAATGCATTTCAGCTTGCCTACAGGAGACATTCATGCCTCGAGTTTCTCCAGTTTCCACAATGCTGCCCCTTCTTCCTCGCCCCTCTTTTCAGTCACACTGAGCCACCGAGGGTAAGCCTCACGCTGGCATTCATCAGACTCTGCTGGAAAATAGAAATAGGTTCTACTTTCTTCGGGAAACATCGCTCCTTCTGCATGGCCTCCCTCCAACCATTCTTCTGCCTGCTTCTTGCTTGTATCATGCTCTGCTTGCTTATCAATATGTTGCTTTGTAACAGTTTATATATTTGTTTCACACATATATAGGTGCACTGCGTCAAGATGCAAGCAAATAACATATGGGGTCCCCGGTTCCGCTTGTTCCACCTCTTTCTTTAGCTGTCACCGTACTTTGTTCAGGGTAGAAGGAACGTGAATTAATTAGCTGAACATGGAATGCCCAAGACAAAGGGCCTCAAATGATTATTTGGGTACTACACAGCATTTAAAAAATGCTCATAATTCCAAAGATGGGCAGGCACATGGGAAGGAAACAAAGCCTCAAGTTAGAGTATGGGCCTTAACCATAGTTTGTTAGGATATTACCCAACATACACATGCCCCAACATACACATGCACACACCACACATATACACAGAGCCTACAAGTAGAGCAGTTATGTGTATACAATTTAGCTTTCAAGATTTATAAGATTTACTTATAGACATTTGGGATAAGAAATAGATTTTAAATGATAAATTATTAATAAAAATTGCTATTCTAGTGCTTTCTATTGAAGTTCAAGCTGTCTTAATCATTGAATATATATATATATATATATTTAAAAAAAAACATCCATAGTAAAGAAACTCTTTTCCCTGTTTGCAATGGCTTGAGAATTTACCAAAATCCGTGTGTGTGTGTGTGTGTGTGTGTGTGTGTGTGTGTGTGTGTGTGTAATGCATCTTATGACATTAAGCAACTCTGGATAGATGCCATTACTTAGATCAACGGTCTTTAATTAGTACCCATGGTCAAGTTAACCAGATCCCAGCACCAGAGCCATCAGCTGCCCATTCCAAGGGCCTGTCCCATGTCAGCTGGACAGGAAATACCAGATTCCAAAGGCTGGAATCTGAAATTTTGAAAGAAAGCCCAAACCAACCGCAGAGTTACAAAATCAGCCATCAGTTTGTCTAATTAAAACTTTATTTTCTATTCCACTAAAATGGAATTCTGATGGTCTCAAGAAATATGCACTTAAAAAAGCTATGTACGCCCTTCTCCTTAAATACTTATCATGACTTACAGAGACTGTCTAGAGAAACCAGGTTTTAGGTTCCTAATGAAATTGTGCATTTCCAAACGTTTTCAAAAAGAGCATCACGGAAAGACTCCCCTCCCACTATCACACCATCTGAAGCATGGGCACGTCCTTTTCCTCTGCTTCTCTCTTTTTACCAATAGATGGCAACCTCTATTGGGCGAATCAATGGGATTCAGAGCAGGCGTCCCCTCCCTCCAACCAAGGCCTTGCGCATCTTTCTTTTACTAATGAGCTATTTCATAACGAATCAGTGATATGAAAACAAAATATTTTTAAATTACTTTGCTATTGTGAATTCCGACTTTGTAAAGGAAAACGAAGTTCTGAAAATAAAAGTTTTCCTCAAAAAAGAAACACATTAAATGAACAAAGCAGAAGAGACCTGCAGATCTGGGCCTGATTTTGCCAGGACTATGCCTTCTGAATATAACATAAAGTCTACAAAACTCTGCCCAGCAGATCAACAACCCCTGGAATGGTTTGCACTTAGCTGGCACGAATAGTTGGACATGGCTGCATACACCTACAATCCTAGCACCAGAGAAACTGAGGCACGAAGCTTGTCATGAGTTTAAGGTCAGCTTGGGCACTCGTCTCCTGGAGCCATATAGAAAGACCAGTCTTAGAAAAACAAAACAAAACAAAAATGCCTATATACCAGTGAGGAAGATGAAGGAACGCATACAGGAACGACTACCATATGAGAAAGTATCTGACAGAAACTAACAAGACATACACATGTCAATAAAAACTCTGTGTTAGGAAACTCAACTGGCCCAGGGATGTCTGTGTCTGGGAAAGCATGGACATAGCTGTGGAGAAAACACATTGGTCCACAGAGCACCACCCGCCCTGTCTACCTTCCACTGAGAATGAACTCTCAGACGGCTGAGTGTTTTCGAAGAGGCAGTTGCAGTAACTGTGGTAATTCTGCTGTCACTTTGCTTCATTCCTCTTTTGGACATCGGCAAAGCTGGGAACGAAGAGTTCTCTCTTCTCCGTGAACCACTGCTTCATGCGTTCTCCACTGTTTAAACTGCCCTTGGCCTTTATTTCCTGTGGCTAGGCAACTCCAATTCCTTTTGTTTCTCTCGGATTTAGGCCTATCACTTAAGTCTAGGACTGTGCCTGTCCAATGTGTAGTTTCCATTTTGAACATCATCATCAAATAGTAAGCTTTAACCACTCCTGTCCTCTGGGACTCGAGGGGTGACCAGGAGAGCTCCCTCATACCCCAGCCCCTTGCCATCAATTCTGTTCTACAGATGAGAAAGCCAAGGTTAAGTATGTGACCATCTTTGGGTCAGGCAGCAAACAATTCACAGTAACTAAGATGCAGTTTGCCAAGGATGTCCCTGGAAGTTCTTGGTGCCTGGCTCACTCAGAAGTATGCCATAGGAACAATACCAAAGGGAGGAGGCACTGAATGAAGAAAGGGCAGTGGTTCATCAGGGGACCCTACAACAACAGAAACCACCCTGCACCCCACGTTCTCTTCCACCTGCCCTACACGTAGCAAATAATGTAAAATCTACCCAATTGGTGTGTTTTTTCTTGAAATTTATTTATACAAATTCCTGAATGTCCCAGAAAACTGTTAGCACTGCTGTCTGTGTTCATTTTTACTAGAATAAAGAACTATGAAAGACAACTAGGATTTGGCAATGTACTGAATCATCTGAACCGTTTTCTCTACAATCAGGAGATTCTTTTTGGCTAGAAAGGGGACAAGTAGCAAGGCCTGTTGCATGCTGTACACTGAGCCCTTTGGTGATGCTGAGATACAGTGTTTCATCCTACAGACAGCAGACAAACCTAAGAATCAGTCTGAAGTGGGGGCCTTGGGTGCCTGGCTTAATCCCACAGTAACTGTGAGAAAGGTCACCCTTCTGCTCAGCCCCTTGTGCAGAGAACTCAGAGAGGCCGAGGACATTGCTGCCTCTCTGGGTTCCTCAGAAACTCTCTATAAAACCCATGGGAAATACAACGCAATAGAATCGGGCAGAACGTTAAAGACCACACAGCAAAAGCTACATTTTTTTTTACCTCTAGTCCTACTAATTCATATTGATCAGAAAAATTCAAACAAGTACATTTATTTCTTCTAGAACATACAGATTACCTTGTCGCTATTACTGGAAAACTAAGGAAGTAAATGTCAGCAATCGGTCTAACCAGCTAACTCTCCAGAAGCAGTTCATTCATCAGTGCAACATTAATATATTTAGCATGAGTTATGATTGTGGTCAAGGCTAAAAGTCTTTCTTGTACCCACAAAAATTTAATTTATTACTTGACGTAAAATAAAATCTGCAATTAGAAAAAAATTTTTCCGTAAAGCCCACTGAGTGGGCTTTACTATTTCTAATTAAAGTGAATAAGCCCCGATGTCTTTAATTATGACCCATTTAGGTAAGAGACTTTCAACACATGCTTTCTGCAAAGTCCGACTGAAAGAAGAGACATTTTCCATCACTCAGGCCTGTCTCCATGTAAATACACTCAACTGCTGCGTCCTTCTGATTTGTTTTCTGCTAGGTAGCCATAAAAAGGGAACCAAGTTAAATCATTTCAATTTTAAAAGGTTTTACTATAAACAGAAAACTAAAAACCCCACTAAGGACTGCGGTTAGCAGAACTTTTATTTCCCCTTGATGAGCATATATTGTCACTTTTATGTATCTGTCAAATCCACGGGAACTTAATCTCAACAGAGAATAGAATTAATGTAGCCACAGAACACGCCAATTAACGGCTTAATGTAAACTACAGCTGGTTAATCTTTGCATAGTAAAAGACCAGCATACTTAAAGCTTGGTTCTAGAGGAGCAGGAAATGAAATGAACATGGGTACGGAAAGGAAAATGAAGGTACTCGACTGTCCGAGAAGCTTCGGGAACTATTTTATATACTCTCGGTTAAGTGGTCGTTTGTCGCGGGGGGGGGGGGGGGGGGGGGCGGGGGGCGGTCACGTGATTGCGCAATGACGGGCAGCCGGTCCACTCTGGGTGCCAAAGACGGCCTGTGTCAGATCCTGAGCTATCAAAATCAATTCAGCACCTGACGTATACGGAAGACCCCGGCGGGGCCAGGCTTGCTGTAGCAGGAGCTTGCTGTAGCTGGCATGCTGACCCTGCTGACCATAGCTGGCTTACACCTACTTTCTGAAAGACACAAAGACTGGTGCACACTTCTAGTGGGCAACGCTACTACTGCCCTACATGGGGAGCCGAAGTCTGGTTCTCAATATTTATTTAATATTTATATACATGCATATACATTGATCAGCTCTACCCCACTCTTCCCTCTCCCCACTACTTTCCCTCCAACTTGATGTTGCTTTATTTTTAATTATTATTTTAAATTTTCCCCTGAGATTTCCACAACAGTCACCCATCGCAGAACTCAGGTCTTCCTAACCCTGCCCTCTTCATTCACTTCAACTTCCTCTGAAGACTTTTTTATGTTATGACCTCTATGGATGTCTCTTCCCGGAGCCGAATTTTCTCTGAGGAAAATCTCATCTTCTAGGAGTTCATAGGAGAGGGTGATTTTTAAGAAACAAAACAAACAAAAAAATCAGGAAATGAACGACAGAGCCTGACAAAAAGTTTTAGGTGTCTGATCACAGCGGTGGAACAAATCTTGTCTTCATCAAAATTATCCTTCAGCAGTTAGCATCCAGCGGGTGTTACGTGCCTGTCACCGAGGTCCAGAACACTTCTCCCCATCCTGAGGCAGAAGTGCAGGTTTCCCGTAAAGGGGTTCAAAACCAGTTTCCCTCCTTCATCTCAGCACTGTGTGGAAACTGTGACACTAGACCAGTGGGAATTCTGGCAGGAAGCAAGTCTCATCAAAGACTGACATTTTGTTTACTTTATTTAAAAAGAAGCAGCAGAAGCAGCGGCCGCCGCCGCTTTCTGCAGAAAACTTGCATTTTCCATTATGTGGTGTCTGGGGAGGGTGGGAAGAGGACGGCTTCCCTATCTGTAGGCACTGTCATTTATGATGAGTAATGGGAATCATAAATGAAAAATGTGACCCTCGGAGGCTGGGGTCAGCAAATTTTATTCCCACTTAGGTCCAGCTTCCTCTGCCAGAGCAGGGGCTTTCCCTGGATAGACACACTACAGTTTACCCAGACACCAAGGGTTTAATCCAAAGATGACAAAGGAAGGCATTTCCACAGTGGGAAATCCTCAGCTCTTGCTTGGCTTTGTGAGCAAGCCTGAGCTCAGCATACTTCCACCTCACAGGAGTGACGCTGGCTCTGTTCATGGCACTGGGATATCCCAACTCCTGAACAGGATGGAATGAGAGCCCTGAGGCTATGTGGTCTCTCACAGACAACCACTCTGTCTCACGGGCTCAACGTGGGAGGACCACGTGGGAACGGCTCAGAGGAGCATGCTTTCCTGGCTCTGGTGTCCCCTGAAATCAGGACTCCAAAGATAAACATTGCATTCATCTGATGACCTCACAGAACCGCCCAACACCTAAAAGTTTTGCCCTCACAAATTATGCCCGAGATGTGAACCAAAGTCTGGCCACTATGTTCTCGGAGCAAGGCTCAACTTCAAGCCATATGAAAAACATTCACATCCTGACTCAAGAGCTCAGAACTGTTCTTTTTGTAAGCAAACAGTGAACTTTCCCCTAACCAATCAGATAAAACAAAAATAGCCTTTTTGGACTGGGATTGCTATCAAGAATTTCAAATCTAGGTTCTAAAACTAATTATGAATGAATGGCACCTTTGCTAAATTAATGGTGTCACCTGTAAAATCTCACAAAGGGAACTTTGAAAGTAATGGCTATGTCTCATAAAAATAAGTACATGGGGAAGGTCGTGGGAGATGGTGAGGAATTTGTTCTGTGTACATTATATACTTGAATGAAAATAGCCTTGTGTAACCATGTACAATATAGTTATTAAGACAAATTTGAAAAGTAATGAGTAGACAAATTGCCTCCTACAGGTCTCTGGTTTACTACAAGCTTCAAGTACATGATTTTGACACAAACTGGGTATGAATCAATCTAGCACGTGACCATCCCTAGCTGTGGTATTTGTAAGTTACCTTGAGAGTAAAAGGAACGTTAGCAAAAATTACGGAAATTCGAAACTACATTTAAGTCTACAGTTTAGACACTGCTCTTTCTTAATGCATCAAATACGACTGTCTAGAGGTCCCTTTCCTCCAGGCTGGCTGTTTGAAGGTTGTGTGCATGGTGTTGAGAAACACACATTCGGAAGCAAGTCTGCTATGCAGACTGACTCTCCAGCCGCTGTGCGTGACCCTGGTCTGGTTTCCTCTCTAAGCCTCAACCTGCAAACAGGACTAGGGAGTTACACTAGAGTGCGGTGCACAATGCCCAGCACACCACACACACTCCGCACGCGCATACCTGCACATTTAGGAACGGCCACGTGGAAGCTGAAGTTTTTGCAGGTCAGAGCAGGACATTTCCTCTTACACGTATATGAAAATGAGAGTGTGAAATCTAGGACCATGAAGTCACAAATACAACCTTTCTAGCAAATCAAAAACCCATGTACTTATTCAGGTGCACACCCGCAGATGAGAGGTCCGGAGTCAGGTGACAACATTCCTTAGCACCTGCCTCACCTTCAATGGTGTCACTAACTCACTTTTCCATCCTCTATAGGCAAAATACTCCCACCTTCCCCACCTTCGTGTCAAAAGAGCTTCCAGTCGCTATTAACCAACCTTCCTGCTTCCCGTGAGAGTAAACACATTTCCAAACGTGAACTAACACAGCTCTGAGGCTGATAAAGGAGGTTCCTCAAGGACCCACTGAACCGAGGGGCGCATCAACGTCCAAGCAGAAACCACAGCCGGAGCTTCTGTGTGTGCTAGAAAACAGGCTGAGCCGGGCTGCCTGAGAGGCGAGGCTGGACGGCAGGTCTACATTGGGAAAGGCTGTTGCGAAACTGACCCATCCCCTTGTGAAGTGTATGAAAGGCAAGTCTCTCACAGCTAGACAATACAGGACAGGAAGGGTAGAAAAAAGGGAGGGAAGGAAGGAGCCCAGTGGGAAATATGAAAGAGAGAGAGGGAGAGGGAAAGATTGCTTTACCCTTAAAACAAAATTACTCAAAGTATTACCTGCCTAGGTTTTAGAATTAAGTTGGAAATGGTCAAAGGCAGTTATGTAACTGAAGACTGTGAACTCTGACAGTTCAATTATTTGACCAAACTGTGATAGGCAACCAGTTCTCGGACCTGCTGCCCAGATCCGGGGTCTGGCAAAGGAAAGAAAGGTAAACATTCCTGCGCTCTGTGAAAGGTTTCCTTAGCGAGAGCCAAAGTTAGCCGATTCCAGCCGCAGAGGGGCTGCGGAGATGTGGGCTGACAGGAACGGGAGTTTAAGCTAAACAGTTGTGAAGTTTCTGCGCCAATGTGTTTAAACTTCCTCTACTCAAAAAAAAAAAAAAAAAAGCTGACAGTGTTTCTCAAGTTTCCCTTAAGGGGAAGATTAGACCACAAGTGACAGTTACAATGTAACTGTCCATAAAACTCCAAACAATGAAGGCCAGTAAAGTAGCAGCAAGTTACAGCCTGCTTGACAGAACAAGGGGCACCATGAGAAAGGGACGATGGTATAATTAACCCAGCAAAACCTTCCCTAGGACCTTATAAGCTGCACTATTGGATCTATGTATGTAAATATAATTTCATATATATTATGTGTGAGTATATAATAATGTGCATATGAACACTAACTTATGTTTTATATATAAACATGTGAAATGTATAGATGATATATGAATAAAATATGATCTATAACATCAAGAAGCACTAGTTAAGTAAAGGCTAGTTTGACAACTAATATTTTCACCAATTTTAATAGACTCACAGGTTTGGACTGGAGGGGTGGCTCAGTCACTAGAGTGCTAGCCTCTTAAGGACAAAGACCCACAGAATCCACATAAAATTGCTGGCCATGGCGGTTGACATCTGCAATCCCAGTCCTAGGGAGGCAGAGACAGGACAGTCCCTGGGGCTTCCCGACCAGTCAGCCTAGCCTAAACATTATGTTTCCAGACCACTGAGAGACCCTGTCTCAACAGAAATAGATAGTTTTCTTAGGATGGCATCTAAGGCTATTCCCTGGCTTCCAAATGACACACACACACACACACACACACACACACACAGCCCTTAAACAACAACAGCAGGTTGCAGCATGCAGAGGGGATAAACTACTGTCTTTAACATGAACCTTTCTTTCCCAGCTTGCTGACCTGGCATTCCTCTGCCGTCAGGAAGAATGACTCCCATGTCTGCTTCATACGTTAGCTTTTCTTGAGTAGATTTCCTGAGACAGGAAACATCCACTTTCTTTAGTTCCTTTTGTCTCGGCAGAGCACAGGTCACTGGAAAGCCAAGGGGTCCTTTGTCCTTGGCTCCAGGACACACCCCTGGCTGAACAGGAGTGGATGAGTGTAAAATGATTACCTTGTTAGCAGGACACATCTGCCTGAGAGTATTGGGAGGTCACATCCCACCTTTTCTGCTAGCTGTGTGACTTGGGGGCATCATTTAACGACACTTTTACAACAGGTGTGTGCATATAAGGCCACCATCATAAAGTTGTCACGGAAAGGAGAAAGCTAACATGTTAATAAGTGTTAAAAGAGTACCCAAAACATGTGCAACGTGCAAATTCGGGTATAAATCTAGCTTTGGATTTATGTGTATATACACATAGAGACATACATATAGTTCTTTAGAGTTTTTATGCCGAGTCAGCATTTTCCAATCACATTTAGATACTTTGGTTTCATCATTATAATTCTAGGAATTTGGAAGATTTACCCTGTATATGTCTAACACTCCTCAAGTTAATCACAATCAATTTTAATGTATGCACTTTCTAGCTGTGAACTTAAGGCTGAAAATATAATTTTTAAGCCCCGCCCCTACATGACACGAAAGGTTTAATGTGTTATTTCAGAAGACCTGTGTGTTTAAACATCTCTTAAAGGAAGTAGCTATAAAGTCTAAGGGGAGCAACTCACACCCTGGTTGCCATCACTTCTCAAAACTGTTGAAACTGAACAGCTCTGGGCACCGATCGCTAGAGACAGAGGGTAACTTGTTGCTTGGTAACAAACACCTTGCACACGTTTTGGCAAAGAACCTTAATATTACTCTGACAATCTTCTATTATCTAAAAAGTTTTCTACGACATATCTAAAGGTGGCTTTACAGGGACACCACGCGGAACAATGGAGAACACATTGATATTGCACACAGCCCTGATGCTTCCTCAGCCATGTTGCCCTGTTCTACTTGAACGAGTTCCAGCTCACCAAGCCTTGGGTTCTCACCCCGCGTTCCTTTGTACATCTCCCCCACCTTTCCACTCATTCTTCTTCGGGCTCTGCAAGATCTTCCCTTTGGCGTCCCTCTCAAAACACATCTACATTTCGGCAATGTCCATCCTGGTTTTTCGCTGACTATGATGGAAGTTTCTTTAATAATTCCCCTTCCAGGTCACCCCAGCTTATTGTCTCTTCAGCTCATAATCACCCCACCGCTTTCTGTCCACAGGCAATCTTGAAACTTGCAACTCCTCTCACTTTGAGTGAGAAGTCGCTCTTGCCTTCCAACCCACAGTGTGCACAAAATGACAGTTCTCTGGAGGCCGGGGGGGGGGGGGGCTTTTCCTGTTTAGGAATGAATAAGATCTCTCCCTGATAATGCTGTTGGCCCATCCACTGGGGTGCTGGCTTCAAGTCTAAAGTCAGGTGGCAGAGTGACGCCAACAGTTTCCAGGCCATTCCCAAACAGATGTTCATTTCAGCATAGTTTTGCTAGTCTGAAAGAACAATCCTTTCCGGTTGTCAGTCTGGTTGACCGAGGTCCTGACTGGTCAAAAGCCTCGAATGCACAGCTCTTCAGTCAATTACGACTTTCTAAGTCACTCAACTCCTTATAGACCCTGCCCTACAGTCCCACCCCCTAGCTTACTGAGGGAAATTGGGTTTTTTTGGACAGATCTCATTATGTGATCTAGTTTGCCCTTGAAATCCTTGCCCCTCAGTTTCCTGAGCACAGGGATTACAGGTCTCAGGCGCAATACCTCTCACTCTTGGTTATTTTTGGAATTATTACCTCCTACTGAACAGGTAGGTACAGTTGGTGAGGTAAGAAGAGGAGAGAAACACCCCAGAGATGAAACAGAGACAGGGAGGTCGAGAGGCTGCCTGGATACCTGTAGGTGCCCAAACTTTACTGTGTTTTTAAACCTGGGTTCACTGAGTTTACAACAGGCAGGCTCCCCAAAAAGTCCTGATTCCTGGAAGCATTGAGAATGAGTTTTTGTTCTTGC
This sequence comes from Neodon shergylaensis, assembly GCA_025134845.1. Lineage (NCBI taxonomy): Eukaryota > Metazoa > Chordata > Mammalia > Rodentia > Cricetidae > Neodon > Neodon shergylaensis. The sequence continues at coordinate 4,881,840 of JABTXL010009415.1, forward strand.
CTCTTATGACTGCAGTGGGAAGCGACAGCCTCTTTGAGGCTCTCAAAAAGTTACACCAGCGCTACCAGTTAGGGCCTTTTAAACTCAGGGAACATTTTACATAACTTTTTTTTTTTCAGTTGAAAAGGGAAAAGCAAGCATTAGAATATTCAAGACGTCTTCCTGGCACTCCTTGCTCCAGACACAGGATAGTATTACATTGTCTTCTTAAATTCCTAGAAATAAAATTCACCTGTGCCCTACCCAGGCCCTCATCCACCCTTCTGTCCTTGGAGGACAGGTAACAGAACACAATGTTTACATTACAAACTTGGCAGTGGCAGACTCTGTTGAGAAATAAAGTTTGACATTCAAGGGAATTTAGTAATTTACTCAGCCCCCTAACGCGGCATTTACTGCTAACCTTGACATAATTCAGGGAACAAGCCTCCGGGTTCATTTGACTCAACGTGCGAGTTCTTGGATGTAAAGACTCCAAGCACCCGCTCTTCTCATGCCAAAACACACAGCTCTTAGGCTGGAGAGTCTCAGAATCTTGGCCTTCAAGCAGGTCAGACCCAGCCTGTGCTCCATTCTCATTGAAAGGATATGAGCCCAAACTATGAAAACTAGAAACTCAGATACATGTGAAGCAGCATTTAGTTGCTTGAAAAATAAGAGAGGCAGGGTATGTGTGTGGAGACGGCTATGTATGCTCATAAAACTATTTAACTTGTTAAACATCTAACCAAGGTACAGACTTCCTGGGGTGGGAGTGGGGCATATGTAGGCCTATACCCAAAATACAGTCTTCTTTCTGAAGCTTCATCCATCTCTTTGTAAGTCCATCCTTTGACATCTTTATCAGAAATAAGAAAATGCCGGAAGTGGTATGTACTATGAAGGTAGCTGTTTTTGCAGTTTGAGTGAACGGGACAACTGGTGTAACTTAGCAGATGAGGCAGACACACATGAAGGTCATTCCCAAAGCAAACTTCAGCGGCCCCTGACGTCAAGGATGATTCCAAGTCAAGACCCATGCTGTGGCTGCCACCTTCTCAGATGTGGCTCTTTACTCGGCAAAGGCTCCTTGGCTATGGAATCCCCTTTCTTCTCCCCCCACCTCCCAAATATATTCATACACTAATCTCATGCCTTATCTCAAAATTGTTATAAGAACCGAGCCTACCTTTGTAGGATAAGCAAGTAGCAAATCAAAACCTGGCTATAAAATGCCTAGCAGAGGCCTGGAAGACACTTATGTCTACAGAATTTTAAGTTCAGCTTAAAAATCAAAGATATTTCCAGTAAATCCACCTATGAGAAAGTGTGGGACAGTGACAGTGATGTTATACATACTTTGATATATTCTAAACACACTTGTTCCATCTCATTCCTTGGAATTAGATAAAGTCAGTGTTCTGGTTTATTTAAATGTTTCTTTCAAAATTAAAAAAAAAACGCACTTTTGGCTACCTTTAAAAATAACCTAGTAGAACTGGGTAGTGGTGGCGCATGCCTTTAATCCCAGCACTTGGAGGCAGAGGCAGGTGGATCTCTGTGAGTTCGAGGCCAGCCTGGTCTACCAAGGAAGTTCTAGGACAGACAGGATGGTTACATTGAGAAACCCTGTCTTGGAAGGACAAAAAATAAAACAAAACAAAACAAACAAACAAAAAACCAACAAACCTAGTAGAGCTTGTTATTGGTAGAGAATGCTTTAAAATTTTACATAATATACAAATTAAATATGTAAAGTTTTTAAATGTTATATATAAAAACTATAA
>JABTXL010009415.1:4883615-4898145 GCA_025134845.1 Neodon shergylaensis
CAAATTAAATATGTAAAGTTTTTAAATGTTATATATAAAAACTATAAACAATCATACATACCAAGTTTAACAATGACACCAACATAACCAACTATGTGTCTATAGTTAGGATAGAAATAAGCAAGAAATAGAAAATAGTCAAATGAATTGTTTAGTGAAAAAACAACATTCTTAAGCTGAATTAAAATATACATCAAAAGACTAGGGTGTAGCACAGTGTTAGAATGCTTGCTTAGCATCCACAAGGCTCTGAGTTCAAGTCCCAGCACCAGAAAACAAACAAAAAAATAATTTCTTAGAAATAAGGTAAAATTAAAGCCAATAGCATTCAATGCAGTCACAATAGTTTATAACATTGGAGGAAAACACCTAATATCACTAAACAGTGACTTCTCAGCACCTTTAAGTAATTTTGAAAATTGCATTTTATCAAAACAAGCAGAACAAGGTGGAAGCTAAGACAGCATCTTTTTGCTGGGCCACTGATCCTATGTGTTGAGACCAGTATTAGGTGTTTTCTTATCGAAGAGAAAGCTGGACCAAGATGATGATGAGACAAGACTGTCACTAGTACCATGACAGGGTCATGCCTAATATTATGCAAATTCTTCTAGAGATGTAAAGTCTACATAAGCAAAGTTTTGTAATCTATACACAGCACTATCCTTTCCTGATCCTGGAGAATTTAGTTCAAATATCCTTTAGACAAATCCTGAAGGACAACATGAATCCAGAGGCAGCACAGGATGAGACAGCATTTCACAGACACCGTTTAATTTGCTCTTGTCCATAAACCTTGAAGAGTCATGAGCCAATAGGGAGGTCAGCCGCCAAGTGCCCACCAATAAAAGTACAGAAATCGCTACACTGGTGATATATGTCTTAAGATCATGGATCATAGATATTGGCAAGAAAGTACCAACTGAACACTTCATTAGCAATAATTCATATAACCCCCAGAGCAGCTTCTGAGCAGATCTTGGGATGAGGTCCTGTGGGCACTTCTTCTACCCAGCTACTCTACGTCACTCCTCCACATAAATTCTCTATTTGTCCCGCATCCAGGGGTTCAGAGTAGTATTACTGGGGTACTACTGGTGAAAAGAACTTATCCTTTAGGTGTGCGGGAGTTAGTTCTCCAATCTTAGTAGTAGTAGTAATTGAGAGGTTGAAACGAAAACATAGCCTCATCTCAAAAGAGTCGGTATGAACTTTTCATTTTACAGTTAGCGTGCGCTGGTTAAGGAATATTTAGGAAGTGAAGCAGAGTTTCTGATCCAAAGAGCACATCAGAAAGAATTTATATTTCAGGTATGCCGATATCCTTTCCTGTCCTAGACATCAAACTTAATCAACAAATTACAGATAATCTGCTACACTAACTTCAAGATGCATCAAGCCGACAGTCAGAATAACCTAAGCCTGGTGTAATGCATGCCACTAGCTGAGAACAGATAAGATATATGACAACAAATAGAATACCAACCCCTCCATGAAAGAAATAGTCCGGAGAAGGACTTCCCAAAAATGCCGTCCAGGCAGCTGGAGTGGCTGAGGGCCACTGGGAGAAAGCTCAGCACACATCATTAAGTAGAAAGTCCTGTCACAGGTTTCCCTCTCCACCAGAGTTGTACTTGAACAATGTACACTGTATTTGGCTTTTAGTTCCAAGACTGTTAGTTAACAAAGTTTCTACTGCCACCGCCCTAGAATAAGGGGCAATAAGGATACTTTTGTATAAATAATGATAAAGAAAGTGATCTGACACTATTTTGTAAAATTGATAGCAATTACATCCAAGTTACCGAAATAAAAGCAATTTCTACCTTCATCTTGTCAATCTCTATCTGGATTTATTAAAAACCTAAAGATTGCTAGGATATTAAATGCTTTAAGTTAAACGAAGACATGGAAACATGAAGGACAGTCTATCAAGCAATCCTGCTCCTTGTCTTGCCAGTGCTATCAAGTTATCTCCCCATCCCCATCTCGGTCTTGGGCTCATTTCACATCCTTTCTTGTGGCAATCTGTTAGCAACAGGAATCCACATATAAGCAACAGCCAGCTGCACTGTGAACACTTACTTTCTGTTTGTTCGCTACAAACTCAACTATGAATATGCAAATGACGACACACTTGGCATGTGCATTTCCCACAGGTACAAATTTTTTTCCTTGTGGGATGCAACTTAGCAGATGTACGGCACCATTTGTTGTTGACTTTCAAATTTTTCTAATGTTTATTTTCTCAGATCCAACTGTACTGAAGACATGTTTACTAATCCCTTTTTGGACAAAGATACACATATCCGCCTAGAAACCACACTAGACATCAAACTTATTCAAAACCCTAGCGACAACTAAAGAGAGAATACTTGTAGTCTATGGGGTTTTACCTTTATGACAGCGAAAACTTAGGCCACTGACATTAATTCAGTCCTTAATGAAGAAAATAGACTCCTCTGGTTTAAAGAAATTGTTTGAATTGGAAGTGGGAGGGCTTCATCCACACTGAACAGGTAAGGTCTGTGGCCCTTATCACACTTTGCAAACACATACACATATACGTACACACCAAACCAAAAAATGCTAAGTTCAGAAATTTAGCACAGCACATGAGGAATACAGTAGTTCCAAGACCCTCGATGGGCACCTAAATACACAAATGGTACCAACCTCTCTGTTTATACCATTTTCTCCCTAGACATACACACCTATAAGAGTAGAATGCATAAACAACTAATAAAAAACTACAGCAATCATAGCAATATACTGCATTAAAAAGTGAGATATGATCACTGCCCCTTTCTCACTCAAAACGTCTAGATGTATAGTAATGTTGTCTGCTCCCAGTTGACCTCAGGTAGCCAAGAGAAGCAAAACCAGGGCTTAGAGGGACCTATTGCATTTCACTTAAGGAAAAAAAAAATGTGGGGCCTGGAGAAATGACTCAGTGGTTAAGAGCAGGTGTGCTCTTTCAGAGGACAGGAGCTTGATCGCCAGGATCCACGTCAGGCAGTTCACAACACTCTGTAACTCTACCTCCAGGGAAATTCAAGGTCACCAACACTTGCCCACATAAATACATACATAAGGACAAAAACAGAGACAAGTCTGCTAAGGACGAACCTAAGCTGCCTGTCGTAGCTGTTGATTCTGAAGGGTACGGGTCCAGTTATCCAAGCATGTAACCTTTACTGCTACCAGGGCTCTGCTCCAGCCTGAAGCTGTAATAGCCAGGGGAAGGAGGTGTGTCCTTCCTCTAGGCTGGGAATGCCCAGGGCATCCTTGACTCAGCTGTTCTTTGCTCTGCCTGTCAGTTCCTAAACTAACTAGTGTGTCAGAGAGGGACTGAGGCCTCCTGGGAAAGGGGGGAAAGGGAGAGTACTTCTCTTCTTCTGGTTTTCCTTTACAAAGGGGTAAAATATGCCTCTCCTTCCTTGTAATCATTTCCGGGGGAGGAGGCGAGGGGAGAGGGTTGAAGGGGAGGGGTGATCACATTTTAAGTTAACAGGAAAAATATTTTAACAAATCAAGAATTTATACACAAGAATATTAATTGTTAATTATGTGTTTATATTCTCAAGGAAGGAAGGGCTAGATCATAATATGTAATAATTTATAAGTAATAAATTCTGTGATCACCAAAGAAGTGGTTAGGGTCATCTCATTTTGTCAAAATTAAGAATTACATTTGTAATCAGGAATGATGATAGATCTTTTAATCACAGCACTCCAAAGACAGATGAGGCAGATTTCTATGACTCCAAAACCAGCCTGGTTTATAGAGCGAGTTCCAGGCAAGTCAGTTACACAGTGAGACTGTAGCTAAAAAATAAATAAATAAATAAAAAATACAGATATAAGCTAGGTACACAGTACTTGCCTAGCATGCATGAAGTCCTGGGTTTGCTTCTCAGTACTATCGTCATGACCAGTAAAATGACGACAACAATCAAAATAAATATTTGTGATTAATCAATTACACTGACGATCTTTCAAGAATTATATTCTGTTTCTAGGAAAACGGAGAAGGCAAACATTTAAGCTTTTTCTCCCTATTCAGAAGCAGAGAAGACGGGGGGGGGGTGCTCAAGGGCCCTCTCATCAGAGGTCCTGTGCCTTTTCCTGCTTTCTTTGCAGAATACCACAGATACAGAATGCAGAACAAGGGAGGGACCACCACCCAAAGTCAGATGCCCGAGACAGTCCTCCAGCTTCCTGGTGATGCCGTACTTGAGAGGAGGAAAGAAGGTGGACAAAGTTAAGAAAAGAAAAAAAAAAGACCTATTCTGAAACGGGCCTTCCTGTCTGTTGTCACCGGCAGAGAATCGTGCATTTAGGACAAGGCACCACACCAAGGTGTGTAATCTGGGATCAGGTCTCTCCTTTCTGTGACCTCTGGGTGGTGCAGAGTTGACTTATGTGATTTATTGCAGCCTTGCTTTCGAACAAGGAGGAACAGACATGGAGGGACACTCAGAGGCCCGGGTGTGAAAAACAGAAAGATCACATGCCGGCGGAACCGTGCAAACAGAACGCAGGCTCTGCTCTTTTGTATTTAGAAAGGATTTTGATCAAAATGTCAAACAGGTCAAGCCCACGTCTGCTTTTTGTTTTATATATGAAGCCAGCTAGGACCTGCTGTCAGGAGACCTCGGGGTCATGGGTGCACGGGGCATGCCTGAGATTTATGTAAACTCGGGTGCCCAAGGGGCCCCTCAAGTTGGCAGATTTTACAGATTTACACAAAACTGTCTCAGCCAGAAGCTCACAAGATGAAGTATCCAGCCAATGCCTGCCATCACCTGGAGGACTGCAAAGTATGTGTTCAAGTTGCTAAACAGCGCGGCAGACAATTTCCGCACGAGAAGAATGTGCTTGTATTTCCCATCCCTAAAACCTCACCTACGATTGACTCACTTCCTTGTACTGGAGAGGAAACATGAGTCCCCAACAACGTCAGCTTGCGTGTCAGACAGCATGCCTTTACCCAACAGCTCAGGCAGAGGGGCCAGATCGCTGCTGTGTGCCTCCGTGTGAAGCATACAGGTTACATACTCCAGCAAACCAGGACAAAGGTCGTCCCTATAGAACCTCAAGTGGGGCGCTAGGTTACAGGAAGGGGGAATAAAACATGAACCTCATAGTGATAAGTGCAACCCTGATGCAAAGAAAGAGCCCATAAAGGGGGAAGGCGCTGCAAATAATACAAAATCTGTGCCCCAGGTCACCCGCTGATAAGACACACCTTCTGTTCCCTATCAGCGTCACCCACTTTTCCAGAGGCAGAACAATCTGTCCCAAGGGCTGGGGCAGAAGATAAGCCTTCCTGAGGCACAAGAGGCAGTGCTGTAGGTCAAAGTGACAGGGTACCTGGGAGGTGAGGCCAGAAGCAGGCTGAGCTATCCGGCCTGTGCACCTACACATGACACACATACATGTGTTGTAGCTGGTGGATCAGGCCCCAGTATGGGGTTTCATCACCGGACGAGACACTAGTGCACTGTGTTGCACAGCGGGCTCACAGGGGACCAGGACCACTGTGAAAGAGCAGAGGGGCGGGGGCAGCAGGGCCAGCTTCAGTGAGAAGCGGAGGAGGTCACCAGATGAGGGACCTAGGAAAGGACTGCTGGAGCTGAGAGGGCAGCACAACCAGGAGGGGAGGGACGCGGAAAACGTCTTCATTTCATCTGCTGCTTTGCTTTCTAGCACAAACTAGGAACCCCATCTGTGTTTACCGAATGAATGTGATGCCCTCAGTCCAAGACGGTTCGAGAAATAAACTCATTCATTGCACAGGCCAGGGTGTTCCAAACAACCGTGTGCAAAACATATTGGCAGAAGGGACACGTTTCCTGAGAAGAGCTCCTTGCTCAGATGTTCATCTAGGCTGGGTTTTGTTGTTGACGTTTACAGAGCATTTACTTTGTACCCGGCACTCAGGAGCTTAGCTACATACCTGGGCCTGCTTGTCCTCACGAAAATACCTGCTTCTTCAACCCAACAACTAAATGTCCGTCGTCTTTGGAAATGCATGCACTACAAGGCAAGAGAAAGGTGGATTCTACGGCATAGGGAGGAACAGCTCGAAAGGAGTCTTCTTTAGGCCAGAGTTAAAGTCTTTGAAATGCAGACGGGTTATCCAGGAGCAGTGGGTACACAACTGTAGTCCCAGGTGCTTGGGAGGTAGAGGGGGAGGATGACTGGAGCCTAGGAGTTCAGGACCTCCTCTCAAACATGAGGAAGAGAAAAGGGGATGCCCAGGGTTGTGGAGAATCAGCAGGCCAAAAGAAACAAGGATAAGATACACACTGGTCCAAGCCTCCTCTGTCGACATCACCGCCCATCAACGGCATCTGGGGTCCAGGTGCCCAGAGGAGAGAACTACACTCAGCTCTTAGGCTTGAAGGGGGGGGGGGCTTATAGGTGAGAGAAAGAAACAGAGGCTTCAAAAGAAGCCACATTAGATGAAGAGAGTCCACAGGAGAACGACAAGACTGAGGATGTCTGTTCTGTAAGAGGAAAAGTGAAAAGAGAGAGAACGCTTTTTTTTCGTGCCGTCACACGAGTTTCCGCTACCAAAGCTTTGGAAATGAATATTTCTTGGGCAAAAGAAAGCTGCAGCGGTACCAACCCGGGAGCTGCTGATCTCCCACGTCACATGAATCATATTTAAATGAGACTATGAGGCTAACGTTCCTAGAGTATCTGATGAACATTTAGTACAGTGCCCTCCTGGTGACCCCCTCCTTCCACTGTCTTCCCGACCTTCCAGTTATTCCGAATTTCTCACTTACGTTCAGGCCTGTTCTTCCCAATATTTCCACACATATCATGACGGGCCTCTCCTTACATCCTACTATAATTTTTCATTTTTCTCTCTTTCCACATATCGGAAAGAAAAATGAAAAGGCTGTTTAAAACCTCCGTGCTCACCAGAGAACGAAAGCATGATGAATAGCTCCACGCCTTACAGAAAAGAGGGTCATTTTTCCTGTAGGTCTCATCCCTTGACTGCATATGACAGTCGAATAAACTTATACCGGGTACGTTATCGAATATATGTTTGTCTAGAAGCTATTTTTCACAGAGTCTTCTCGTCAGTAATTATGACCTGGCACCCTCAACTCCACCTCATGAGTCATCTCGAACTCAGCTGAGCTTTTGTTTATGGTTCTGCAGCCCTTTGTATTTGGGGTGCAACGAGGTCATTTTTCTTCTTAAATGAACCTACTTAACTGTTTCTAGCTTAATAAAATAATAAGAAGTCAGGAGAGCAGAGAGAGCGCTAAGCAACTCAACACTGGCTGCTCTTCCAGAAGACTTGGGTGTAATTTCCCAACACCCACATGGTAGCTTGCGACATCACGTAACTCCAGTTCCGGGGATCTGGTGCCCTCTATTGACTTCTGTGGGCACCTGCATGCCTGTGGTGTACATATACACACAGTCTGACACACACGCACGGCATACAATGAAAATAAGCAAATCTCCCAAACAACAATGGCAAAGAGAAGTTGGGTCAGAAAGCTGTTATTTGATGGAGAGAAAACCAATGACTTGTAAACCTTCAGTCTGCTAAACCAAAATATGGGAGAAACATAGCACTTAGAAAACTGTCGGTGCCCCGAACACATGCACAGTTCAAGACTTTCTGGTTTGATTGAAAAAAAATCCTTTTTTTTTTTTAACTTAGTACAGTTTTAAAACTATAGTATAACATTCTCAGAACAAGTAACCCTTTGGAGTCCAATGCAGGAGGCCAAAAGAGCAGCCAGGCCTTCGGGGATATCTCAAATCTGCCCTCTGGAACATCTTCCACCCTGTTGCCCAGTGCCTAAAGGCAGCTCTCACCCTGAAATCTGCCTCCCTCTTCTCCTGCGCTCCTTCACCTGATTTGAAACCCTTCCAGAAGCCTCCCGTGCAGGCCCCGTCCAGTTCTGCTCAGTATGGAACCACAGCTCAGCAGCTTCATCTGTCTAACGAACCTGGTTAATCCTTTCGGAGTCTCTGGGGGTGGGGAGAAAGACTACACCACCCCTGCCACCTCCTCCCCCCCAAAAGGGGCCCAAAATTTCCTAGTGAGAAACAGTGTCTAACAAAACTGACAGCACCAAAGCTGAACGTGAAGCTCATCTCAGTGAGAAACTGAAAATAAAAAAAAAAAAGAAAGAAAGAAAATCTACCCAGGAACAGCTGTGTCCAAGCCCAAGGCCAGACCATCTCCAGCACATGGATTTTGAATGGAGGTAGCCTCCATTTAAGAGAAGTACCCAGTGAGCCAGAGCTTCTCCTCGCTGGAGCCAAGCAGATGACGGGCACTACTGATGGCACGGCCCTTGTGGGAACAGAAGCCCCTTTCCTTTTATGCTAACCCCAAGCCTCGAGAGGAAACCCAGGGGCAGATTCTAGGTTAGAAAAACAATGGTTTCTTCTCTGCTGAGTTCTGTGGTCACTACAAGACTCGACATTTTTCCATGCAAACCACATTAATATTAAATATGCTTATACTAGACTTACCCTTTGCTTTCCCAAAGCAATAACAGCCATAAGAATAGGAGGCCTGCATTAAGTCAATGGCCACTATAATAATAGTGTTTAATGGTACTCACTAAACAGGCTCTCAGACACCATCTCCCAATTTATACAAGCTCCCAACCACACAAAAGCAAACTTCTAAGCCATGTCATGATCACCCAAACTTTTATATACTATATATCAGTTCATGTCAAATTGCCAAGATGACTTCTACTCAGAGCTTAATGTCCCAGCTCAAATCTAAGATTTTACCAATTAAAAAATGTAGAAAAAAAAACCCTAAAAACAAAAGGTTATTAAACAACTGAATACTCGTCATGCTGACCTGGTTGCTCGGTGTCTGCTTCAGTTTTTGAAGAACCCGGGGCGACAGGAAGAGGCCGAGGGGGGCGGGGCTTGGGAGTGGGTGGTGAAATCCTTTTCCTTCCAATATATTCAACATAAGTTCCCGGAAAGTCTCCCCTTTCCCCGGTGGTTTCATTGTAGCCGTTTAACCAGCCAATATCTTCAGGCCGAGCTTCCTGGCCATCACTGAATCCAAGAGCCAATAAGGAGCCTTTATTCACGGTCAGTATGTCCCCCAAGTGCAGGTCGATGTCCTCCTCTCTCTCCTTCTTGTAGTCGTACAGCGCTCGGTACTGGTACCCTTCGGCGCTCATGTCTGCAGCTCTGTCACCGGGCAACAGAGGAGTCGGCTTGTACACCGCAGTCTTGAGTTTACGTTTTGAGGGGAAGCGAGTTCACAGAATGGGCTAAAATCCCTAACGGGTGGCCAGCCGAGGACGAAGGACCGCTATCCAAAGGCTTAAGAGAGCTGACTGGCCGTCCGGCTGTCCATCTGTCCTCCATCAATGGTGTGACTGAAGACAAGGCGTAGTCTACTCCCTCGGCATGCCGCAGTCCGCCCTGGTGTCCTTCTCAGAGGCCTGTCAACACCTCGACTCCAGGCTGACTCTCGCAGCGAGGCCCGATCCTTTCTGACGTTCTTGTCACACTGTCCATCTGTCGTCTGATTTTACTGCCACACTCCCCTCTCAGCTTCACCTAGCAAAGCAGAAACCAGGCTTATGAATGAACATCACACTTTGCCATCTGTGGGGATTTGAATTTCTACTTCCATTCAACAAGTACTTAATCACTCTGGCAGGCGACATACACGGGCCAGTGTGCAACTGCTTGACACAGTATACACCACCAAGATTAGCAAGACAGGCCCTTCCTTCTAAGAACACCGGGCGGGACGGGAGATGGAGCCCTAGCGGGTGGCAATGTTCTGGAGATAAGACCAGTACACAAGGAAGCAAAACATTAGGTAAATGTCATGATAGATGCTGACACGAAACGCCATGGGGTTCAAGTGAGAGAGAGAGAGAGAGAGAGAGAGAGAGAGAGAGAGAGAGAGAGACCACACTGCAGGAATCTGCAGCCAGAATGGAATGCGAGGCATGCTCCTGGCTACAGACAGACCAAGCAAATGTCATAGTACAGAAAGACGCAAAGACAGTCTCATCCATCAGAAGACAAAGCGGGAAGAGTGAACCTGGGCTGGAAAGGCAATCGGGCCATCTGAAATGTACATGGACAGCCAGCGTAAGTTCAGTCCTCGACAGTGCACACTGCACAGCCATGTGGGGAAGCAGTCACGGGACGAAGCCTGTACTAAAGGAATCCCAGTCTGGCCTCGATGCCCAGGAGGGACTGCCCAGGAGGGACCGGCACAGGGAAAGAGTGGAAGCGAGGGTTGCTGAGAAAGGGAGGACAGAGACAGAGACAGAGGGGCGGCAGTGGGCCTGTAAAGGCGCAGACTGAAGTGGTACACAGTATTGGGGGGGAGGGAGGGATGTGTGGAAGGTGGACAAGGCTCACTGGCAGAAGCAAGGGGGGCAAGTGCTTGACCCGGTGCTGCTGAGAATTAATTCCATACCAATATTAGGCAAAGGAGAGCCAAGAGACCTGCCAGGCTCGAGGGATAGAGACGGCCACTGCAAAAGTACTAGTGACCGGCAGAAATCAGGAGGACGCCAGAGGCATTGTTAACAGAGCTGATTTCAGTGGGGCAGGAACCATCACTGACTTTCTTGGATGCCACATTGCAGGCCAGTAATGAGGATACCACTAGATCTTTAGGAGTTAAGATAGGAAAGGAAGTAGCCACGCTGCTGCTGCTGCTGCGGAAGTACTATGTAAAACAGGCTTGGCGGAGGCGAGGGTAATGACAAACATTGTCTTTCAGTTGCCAAGCATATGGGGGCAGAGCAATCCCAGAGAGCTTTAGTCATCCTGGATGGCTAGGAGGACAGCAGGCACCGTAGATCCACACTGCACCCCGTGTACTGATCAGGGCCACCTTTACTGCAGAGGCTAAATTTAAGCTAAAGGTTTCAGTTCAGCCACCTGCACAATAAAGCGATACAAACACAGCCACACGGGTCTGTGTCCCATCAAGGAGACTTTGCTAAGTTTAGGAGAGAGAAACACTTTAGCAGTTGAGTGTTACAGGCACTCTTCAGTGCCGGCATCTTAAGGAGCAAAATCTAATCACAGATTAATTGTTGTGTTGGCATTCAGAAGTGTAAAGCATTCAACTTCACATGGCTAAAGCCTCTTAGCTTTATACAATAACGCTCTAAGGAGGGCTGCATATTAAAAGGAAGCGAAAACAAACACTGGAAATCTTTGTGTAGCGAGAATATTAATTTGGGATAGTGCTCTACTTTGCATTTCAGGCATCAGAGGGGGAAGAAAAAATAATGCGGCCAGTGGAGCGTATGAGGAAAATAAGCTAGATTACGTTTGAAGAAAACCTCTCCTTCTGAAAGATCCAGAATCAAATTAAATATTCATTGCATAAATTCACACAAAAATGTAGAACTAGCAAATCTCATTTTTTTGTACTAATGTGCTCTGTACAAAAGAGACACAGAACACCAAAGAACATGAAAATTTACATATCCCTAAAAGCTTGGAAACCAGGCAATATGCCTAAGAATAATTTAATTCCTTCAAATCTGCCCTGAAATTTTTGTTAGCTTTTCCTGGCAATGTATGTCTTTTAGAGGGGGAGGGGAAAGTCCTAAGTCAGTAGCCAGGGCAGATCTTTCTGCCAGCTGGTGCCTTGCACTTCCTCAATTGCAACCACCCAGAGGACCAGCTTGGTGGGATTCTCAGTAGAACAGGAAATGCAGTGCCTCCAGCCCCCCATGAAACAAGCCCCTAGCACACAACACAATGATGCAGTTAGGCACGTTCCACACCAGCGACTCAGAAACTACTCCCTGCCTTTTCAGGGCTTTCTGACCCTGAGAGCCTCTTGATTGTGCCTGGGGCTAAGTCCACAGAAGGGGGCAAGGCGAGACTCTGGGAGGAGTCTGATAACTGTAGGAAGCTAGATTCTCCAGAAGCAATCCCCACCCTGCATGCCAAGGCCTCTAAGCTTGGGCCAATGCTCTCTCCCCCCTGCCACTGGCAAGAGAATCTTAAAGCTCTGCAGAACCCCGGATTTTACTCTGATCCAGAAACCCCAGATCTCTTACGGCTCGCGGATGGCAAGTTGAACATGACTCAGGGATGGCAAGTAGAACAAGGCCAGGATGATCAATGCAGACGGTTAAGGTTGGTGTCAGGGAAGCATCCTAGAAGCAGTGTTGTAAAAAGAGGGTGAGCACACAAGTCATTCACTTGGGTGGGGACTTGGTCCTGTGGTGACAAGGTTCAGAGAGACCTTGGCCCGGCAGAGAAGGCAAGCAACCCTCTCGGACTGCACTGCACTCGGTACACTTCTCTAGCCAGCCATACCCATTTAAATGAGGCAGTGTTATCACAATCAGCATCACGTGATATCTACTGCGTGCTGGGCCTCCATTAACCCCTTCCATCCCCACAGTAACCAAGGTACTCTAGATACTCTTACTTGGCAAGTGAGGGAAGTTTAGCATCTCGGGAGTGATTGCACTCCTCACCAGATGCAGAAACTAAATACAGATCCAGTCAACGTGTGGAGGCCCCGCTTTGAAGACCACCATAACTTATTTCCACCTCAGCTATGCCAATGTCCTCCAACATGACTCCATTAAAAGACATCCTTGCCTAGGAAGTCCATAAACTAGGGAATAAAAGAATCCTGAGCCCATCACTTCTGGACGACCGGTCGCCCACTTCTGGAAACCTGCCCTTCTCCGTCCTACAAAGGAAGCTCCTGCCACCTGTATTCCTCTTGGCCTGTCTGCCCTGTGCTACTCTCCTGGGCCTCTTATGGCACAGTTTCTAAAACCTTGGCTCCTCCCTGGGGAGATAAGCGAAGCCTCAACCCAGAGTCACAAGGACTGGCAAGCTCTCCCTTGCTTTGTCCCCAGGACCGCAGCACCCAGCAGACTGAAGCATGGGGAGTGCCCGTGTCGCCCTCCTGAGATCAATTTGGAGTTTGGACATCACAGCTATTTCCCACTTTCACTGAATTCTGCCTCCCACTCTCTTCGACTACGAACACCTGCCCAGCGAGCTTTTCCCACCTTGATTCACTTTGTATGTGGACCACAGTCACTGTCAACAAAGTAGTACTTTCAGATACCTAGGCAAGTTTATGCTGTAAACTGTAAGCTAGGCTAGGATATTGTATCCCCCTCCAAAGGAGCATAAAGGAATTCTGTAAGAAACTGAAAAGTAACTTATTCTTATACAAGATCATATGCAACTGCCTTATGGGAATTATATTATTATTATTATTATTTTGCTCCAGCCTCTCAACCCTTTCATAACTGTCTACAGTCCCACTCACTAGAAGTAAATTTTCTTTCTCCACTAACAAACTGAGCAATTTTTATTTTATTTGCCCAAATAAAATTGTTTCTAAGGCTTGACAATTACAAATCCATGACTGCTTAATGTACAATGGCTTAAAAATAAATTTATTTATTTATTTATGTATTTTTAGTTTAACCTTCTAATCTGCAGGCACAATGAGAAAACAAACAAACAAACAAACACTCTGAAAAGCCCTCTGGTTTTGTCGCGTTATTCTATTCGCCTTTTACAAAGGACAGGATTTGGGAAACCGAGTGAGGAGGCAGAAATAATGGACCTCCTCAAACTGCATTTAAAATTAAAAACAAAAAGACAAGACGATATCTACTTATACATCACTATTCTGTGATGAAATTAGCAGCATGACACTGGGTGGCAGCACCAAAAGGCTCCATAGCCAAGACAAGGTGGGTAGCCTGCACCTCCATGTGTAACCTCCCCCCTTAGTGTGACAGAGCTCAGAGTCTACGGTAAACGTCCCACCTCAACTTACAGTCTTTTGAGCAACAAGAACTGTTACGTGAAAATATGTCTACCTTTCAAAATTCTTGAAATTATTAACTATTAAACTGACCTAAGAGTCTAGTAAAGACCATGAGTCTACATATAAAATGACGGGATTGAATAGCCTCAATTAAAATAGGATGAAAAAGATGGGCTCAATGTAAGCCCAGTGTTACATCATCTGATATCTTCATTCCTTTGGAAAGCAATGAGCTAGGCAGAATGCGCTGCCTGCTGCCCCACTCCAGGCTGGGTAGCTAATGTGGGTAGGTAGGGTGTGTAATTCCTGCCTGCAAGCCCTTTAGGGGCAGAGAGTACACATCCAGGTGACACAGTAAAGAGACAGGGCTGCAAAGCGGTTACAGCACTAGGTGTCCCTGAGCACACCAAGAAGAGAAGAGGAGAGGGTTCCTCTAGCCCACTCACAGCAGTCCTTCTAAGACTAAGAGGGTCAGGATGGAGAGAGGGGTAAGACGAAGGGCCATGTGACCAAGAAGGGATCCTTCCACCAAGAAGAAGATATGAGGCCAGTATGTCTGGTTCCTTGCACCACCACAGTAGAGAGGGATTGAAATGATGGCCCTGGGAGGAATGACCAAAGGGAGATGCCCTAAAGTACTTCTTCTTGTGAAACACACAAGAAAGAAAGAAAGAAAGAAAGAAAGAAAGAAAGAAAGAAAGAAAG